>JAOTAY010000008.1:33362447-33376066 GCA_025629805.1 Erythroxylum baracoense | reverse complement strand
GTGTGCACATATCACTGTTCACAAATGCATGAGCATGAGATGTGTTTTCCTAATTTCTCTTATTTACCTCACTTGGATCCGTTTCTCTGGTCCGACCCGTTCTACGGAACCGGGATGCTACAGTTCTTCTAGTAATGTGTACCTCGTGAAATTCTTCATCATCTTAAAATTCTAATTATAGGTAAGATGCATCTACATATGTTCCCAACTATAAGACTAAGATCATATAGTAACTTATGCTTATTGTTCATTTGATATGATACAACCAACATTGCTTAATTAAATGTCTCTACATTGAATGATATATATTTTCTTTTAGTCATCAAACTTAATAGTAAGTAATCTAAATTTTGTCATGCAAGTGCTACTAAAGCATGTTGTCAAAGAATATGACATTTTTATACCTTCTGAACTCTCACATGAGGTCATCATCTCTACTACTTAATAATGCAAGTCAAGCTACAAAGTTTTTCTTTTTCTACAATTCATATGTCTTATGATTTTTCTTATGTTTGGTTATAGTGCCTTCCTTAGGAACTTCCACGATTTCGTTAAGTGGTTTAAGAGCCTCTTAATCTTCTAATACACATTGTATTTTCATATTTAAATCACATAATTATAGTTATTCAGTTTTCACCTTTATTGAGTTTTGTAACAATATTCTTAGAAGTAGTAGCCATTTTACTAAATATGTAGTTTCTACAATGATTCATTTATTAATTAGATTATTCTCATATATAATTAAATTGGTGTAACTTTTAAAATAAAAATTTTAGTTATTTTCTTAATTATCTATGAAATAGAAAGTTCATTAATTTTTTAATCATCATCCATATAAGAACTTATCAATAATTACCTATCTTATTTAGACCTATTTATTCATAACATCACAAACATAATATACAACCCATATATGAAATACTTAAGAATTACAATTGCATTGAATTGAGCAAATACCTTCCATAATTTTGATAATGATACTAACAAAGTAATAATTATGCTTAAAACAACTTATGCTTATACCCCACCATTAAAAGAAATGAATTACATATCCTAAACATCATAACATGGAATGATCCATGAAGAATCTAATTGTAAGTCATTGTGAAACAAGCTCCTAAACAATTCTCTTCTATATTTTACTAAGAAAAGTCACACCATTATAAAAGATAGTTCTTAATAATTAGTATTCCATATTCCCATTAACAACTCCCTCTATAGATGAAATAGTGTCTTATGAAGCGCGCAATGAATTACTCCAAGGGAGTTAAAGACCATATAGTGTGAACGTGTAATTTTATGAATTGTGGCATAAATAGTTTACACACGAAACTTTTAAGTCAATTAATTGGACATTGATTCAAACAAGTTAGGCCCAATTAACCCAACCAAGTCGAACTCATATGGTCCTTTTACTAATTTATATTATTCAAGCCCAGTACACATCAATGGTCAAAACACCAAACACTACACGCCTAACAATCAGGTCAAGCATACTAATAAATTCATTAATTTATTAAGGCCTACTATAATATAAAAATTAAACCAATTAAAGTTAATTAAGTTACAAAGGAATACGAAAATAAAGGAGCTGGACATGTTTAAGTGTAACCGATCCATTGATATTTCTATTTTTCAGTAACACACCCATACTTGAATGTTAAGAACAAAAGGCAATCACGTTAAAAGCACAAAGAACAAGGTTTATAAATGTTAGCACAAACACTAGCTATGTTGGAAATTCTCTGTAATTATACCACGAACTTTTTGTGGTTTACGTTTGAAGAATCAATACAGGGTGTGCTGCTGCTGCTATCTTTTGAATGTGTAAGTTGATTTCTCACTCAGTATCTGATAAATCTGTGTTATTGCGCGATGGTCTTTGTATATCAGAACCATAAATATGACCCATTTTGGTACGTTTTGTTTCCAAGTATCTCTTGTTTTCCTCTGTAATTGGTGTCAAGACCGGAACTCTTCCAATCACAGCCAATCCGTATCCCTTCAGCCCTGTGAACTTGGCAGGATTGTTAGTCATTAATCGCATGGTTCGCACCCCTATGTCTCTCAGCATCTGTTTGCATCAAAGTTACCAGAAAATAAGCAGTATTAAGCTCACGTTAACCATGAACAATAAGGAGGAAATTGCAAACGGACCTGAGCGCCAATGCCATATTCACGAGCATCAACAGCTAAACCAAGTTCAATATTAGCCTGGACAGTGTCGTGACCTTGATCCTGCAAATTGTAGGCTCGAAGTTTGTGACCGAGGCCAATCCCTCTTCCTTCATGACCTCGAAGATAAACAACTACGCCTCTACCTGCATTTTCAATTAACTGCATTGCCAAATCCAATTGGTTCCCACAGTCGCACCTGGCTGATCCAAATATATCTCCAGTTAAACACTCTGAGTGAACTCTAACTAATACATCTTGTCCATGTCCAATATTTCCCTGCATAAAATTGTTATCAGAAGTGAGCCTTAGTTAGATTAGAAGTTATCTGGCTTGAACTTTGAGGGGGGAAAAAGAAAAGGCCAAAGATCTAACACTTCACCTTCACAACAGCTATGTGTTCTGTACCATCTAGCTTGGACTTATAACAGTAGGCTTGGAACAGACCCCATTTAGTAGGCAGTCGAGAAATGCTTGTTCTTTCCACCAAATTCTCCCTCTTTCTCCGGTATCTGTGGAGTGATATACACAGAATCATCAAAGGATAAATCATTAATGATGAGTTTCCTGAATTGTCAGTACATTACAATCCTTAATTCTAGTTTCTATTACATGTTCAACCTGATTAAATCAGTTATTGAGACAACTGGTATGCTGTTCTCCAACGCCAATTTTCTTAAAGTGATCAAAGATGCCATGGAGCCATCTTCAGGATCGACGATTGCAGAAAGAACAGAAACTGGCCTCAAACCAGCCAGCACTACCAAATCTAACGATGCCTCAGTATGACCAGCTCTCCTCAAAACCCCACCATTCCTATACTTGAGTGGGAACACATGGCCTGGCCTTCTAAAATCTTCTGGCTTGGAGTCAGGGGCTGAAAGAGCGAGAACAGTCTGTGCCCTGTCTGATGCTGATACCCCAGTAGATGTCCCAATTTTTGCATCCTGAAAGAAAATGTATAAGGATGTAGAATTCCAAAACTGAGCAGGAATATTGACACCAGAACTTCAAACGTACCACAGTGACTGTAAATGTTGGTGCAGAAGAATCATCTTTTTCGGTCTCTGGTGACATCAGAGGAAGCTTCAGTCTTTGAAGATCGTCCTCTTTCATGCCCACCGACAAAATCCCTGACCCATGTTTAACCATAAACGCCACGTGCTTGGGAGTTGTAAGAGAAGCTGCCATGATCAAGTTCCCTTCAACATCCCCGTTTTCATCGTCTACAACAATCACAAACTGAAACATATTGGTGTTATTATGCGTAAAATTATGTCATCATGCACGGACTAAAGTTGAGTACGATCCTCCAAACTTAAAAGAAGAAACACGAGTTTTAGTTGATAAAAATAAATAGAAGAGAAGAGAGTGACCTTCCCCTGGCGTAATATACTGAGTGCCTGTTCAATGGAAGAATAGCCTTTAGTTGGGCAATCGGGATCTCCCTCGGCATCGCTAACGAAGAAATCAATGGTTTCGGAAGTAATTTCAGCATCAAGTGTTCCAAATGGTAATGAAACAGGGTGATCCGAAAACATGTTATCTTCAAGAGAAGTGTCATCAGAAAGGTTTCCAGGTCCAGTTCTAGGTCTAGTGAGTCCAATAGCCCAAGAAGTTGGACATATGAATCCATGCCTGCAGAATTGAACAGCAGGAGGCTGTGTGCGAAGTTGAAAGTTTTCTGTGAAGCATCTGTATGTTAATGAGTTGGTGAAGATGTTAGAAAAGGACAATGACTGGAATAAGATGGAATCCATAATTGAGAGCAAACAGCTGAAGAAAAATCAAGATTTCGAGTTCAGTTTGGAGGCAAAAACCGAGCCTCTAGTTCACTGGCTTTGTTTCAGTTCAAGCTGTTATGTTATCCACAAAGTTTCAGAGAATGTAGATACCACACGTATGTATCTGTATCTATACGTATGAGTATCCACCCGTTTTAGCAATTCCATTTTTAATAACATTGACCACAACAACTTCTACATTTATCATGTGCCATTATTGCTAAATCTTATACGATATTGTTTTTACTAGAAAGCCCCGCCCGCACGTTCCTTTCTCTTTATATTGATATATTCTACCCATCGCATGCGTACGGAGATAGCAACAGCAACACTCTCTGCATTGCGTAACCGTCTTTTCTTTTGATTACTCCTTGCGTTTGGTTGACAAGAAAGCTAAGGAAAAACAAACGGAAATGGAGCTTGATCTCACACCAAAGTTGCCCAAGAAGGTGATCGGTGGGGATGGTGGATCCTACTACACGTGGTCTCCAGATGAGTTGCCGATGCTTCGACAAGGGAACATAGGAGCAGCGAAGCTCGCTTTGGAGAAGAATGGATTCGCTCTTCCTCACTACGCCGATTCCTCCAAGGTTGCTTATGTTCTTCAAGGTATATATAATACATATATCTGCGTTATGCATGTTAATTTGATACGCAATTCCGGCGTGAATTGAGATGCTCTTTCTGGATAGAGGGAGAATAGATCACAAGTTTCTGCATCCCGAAGATTTTAGTATCACTAATTGTTTGGGTACAAAGGCGATTTTGAAAAAGTGTCTGTGGGTCAATTTTTTATTTATTTTAATAAGATAAAATAATTTTATTAATAAATATTGTATAAAAATTTACAATAAATTTAATTAATCCAAAATAATTTATCTCTTTATGAAATATGTAAATATCAATAAAAATATAATTGACATTAATAAGTAGATTTTTTACTAAAAAATAGAAATTAAATTTCACATAGCAAACTCTTAAATTTCAGAGAGCAAACCCTGTTTGGAATAATAGGAATTGAATTCAATGCTAGAATTAAATTCAATTCTTATGTTTGGAATAAAAAAAACAAAAGAATTGAATTCAATTCTTTAATTGAAGCCAACTATCTTGTGAATTCAATTCTTGCTCAAAATCACAAGAATTGAATTCCCATTCTCATTTCAAGGTTGCTTTTTTAACGTTGAAAATAATTTCCCATGATACCCTCACATCTCTTCTTCAACGTACTGAGCATATCTAACATATACGAGTGACTAACATGTTTTGTTTTTGTTATTCATTTTCAAATACATGATGTGGGAACAGCATAACTTTCAAAATGAATCTAGAAAATCTTTAATTTTATTTGTTTTTTATAACGTATAGTATGTAGTTTCA
Source organism: Erythroxylum baracoense (assembly GCA_025629805.1). NCBI lineage: Eukaryota > Viridiplantae > Streptophyta > Magnoliopsida > Malpighiales > Erythroxylaceae > Erythroxylum > Erythroxylum baracoense. Next base: position 33,370,727 of record JAOTAY010000008.1, on the reverse strand, counting down.
GAACTAATCTACTTATTGTAAGAAAATAATCACCAGACATTGTGTGACTTGTATTTAAGGATGTTAATTTTGACTCAGCTCGACCTGATTTTGACCTAGGTTGATCGAGTTACGGCCTGAAAAATGACCCGTCGGATGTCATTTTTGACATCTAAAAAAAATTAATATGAATCGGGTTGACCCAACCCCTAACCCGTCAGTGACCCATCGGGTCATGGGTTAGGCCATGGGCTGACCTATCCAGGCTTGTCAGGTGCTCGTTGACATTTCTTTAATTTCATTATTACTTATAATGAAATTGATGTTTACAACTTGCTTTATGTAAGTATGAATGTTAATTATTTAATAGTTTACAACTTGCTTTATGTAAGTGTAAATGCTAATTATTTAATAAAGTTATCTTTTAGTCAAGGGTAAAAATGTCATATAAAATAATTGAATTCATTTTGATTATATTCCAAATAGTTTAATTGAATTCAATTCTAATATTACTGAGTTTGTTCTAAACAGTGTAAATTGAATTCAATTCAATCTCTTAAATTCAATTCCAACGTTGAATTCAATTCTAAGATTTCAAAACCGCCCAAAGAATTATCTTCTGTTCCTCTTTTTCATGCAAGCAGCGTGACGTTTTCCACTTCTATAGGGAATGGCGTAGCTGGAATTGTCCTTCCCGAGAAAGAGGAAAAGGTAGTTGCACTTAGGAAGGGTGATGCCATTGCTCTTCCGTTCGGTACTGTGAATTGGTGGTACAACAAAGATGACACTGAGTTGGTTGTTCTCTTCCTGGGCGATACATCAAAGGCTCACAAGGCTGGTGATTTTAGTTATATGTTTTTGGCTGGCTCAAATGGAATTTTCACTGGTTTCTCGACCGAGTTTGTGTGCAGGGCATGGGATGTAGATGAGAACACTGCAAAGATCCTTGTGGGGAGCCAACCTGCTCAAGTCGTTGTCAAACTTGATGCATCCTTAAAGATGCCTGAACCTAAAAGGGAGCATCGTGATGGAATGGTATATAACTGTGAAGAAGCGCCACTAGATGTTGATATCAAGGGTGGTGGAAAGGTTGTGGTCTTGAATACCAAGAACCTTCCTTTGGTTGCTGAAGTTGGTTTTGGTGCGGATCTTGTAAGACTAGATGGGAGTGCCATGTGTTCTCCTGGTTTTTCCTGTGACTCGGCATTACAAGTTACTTACATTGTTAGTGGGGGTGGTCGTGTCCAAGTTGTTGGCTTTGATGGTCGTCGGGTCTTGGAAACTACTGTCAAGGCAGGTCACCTGTTTATTGTTCCAAGGTTCTTTGTGGTTTCAAAGATCGGTGACCCAGATGGGATGTCGTGGTTCTCTATCGTCACTACTCCAAAGTAAGCTTTTCTACTACGTGGTCATGATTGTCTTGCAATGGATCAATGGTATTGATCAAACTTAAGAATGATTTTCACATTAAATGGGCCTCACTTGATTTTTCAAATTAAATGGGCCTACTTGATTTATATTCTAACATACCTGGGGTTGTTAATGCAGCCCCATATTCACTCATTTGGCTGGACGAACTTCTGTATGGAAGGCTCTATCCCCAGAAGTGATTCAGGCATCTTTCAAAGTGCCTTCTGATGTAGAGAAGCTTTTTCGCTCCAAGAGATTGAATGAAGAAATTTTCTTCCCTCCACCCAAATGAAGTTGGTAAGTGATAAACTGATTCCTTCGGAGTCGCGTAGTACTTCCAATAAGTGTTCGGGCATCTATCCCATGTCGGTTATTATATAAAACTAAAACTGCCGACATGGGTTGTTGCAGTGAACTGAATTGTTAATTGCATTGTATTCTGAACATAAGAATTTGCTCTTTGCTTTCAACTTAACATGGAATAATTGCCTTTTTTACAGCGTCCGAACTGTATTCTTATAAACTAGGAGACGAGTTGCTATGCACCGACCGAAATTTGTTTTTGAGCTGCAAAATATTACTGAGTTGTAGGTGTAAAACCAAATGCGAATGTGGCTTCGTTTAAGGTCAAAGTCTAAGATATTTAATTTAGTTACTTCTTCTTTAGTGAGTGGTGACAGATGGATGTGGCATAATTTAATTGATCACAAAACCATTAATTAGTCAACGTCAGTTGCTGTCAAAGTGCAGTCGATTAACGAGACACCGATCTGATTTATTGATGCTGTTGGGTTCCACTTTGAGTCGGACCGAAGCTTCAATATAAGATTAAATTACACAAATATGTTGCGTCGAGCGGGATTTTAAGTCGACCGACCGACCACTAAAACATTTAACGTCAAAATGTCTGAATAGAAAAGAAGGGAACAAGACTGATGTGCCAACGCAAATTTCATAAGAAGTCTTCATAGAGAGTGGGTTTGCGCTTGTGGATCGATGAGATCGATTTTTCAAAAGAAAAGGAAGTCTCTGATTGTTGAGGGAAGAAGATTGACCGAGAGGAATTACAAATGAAGTTTGTGTTACACATTTTTGTCTCTAGGGATATTTTTGTCATTTTCTATAAAGTGGACAACTATTAATTGTAATTTTGTCTTTTCAATAAATTATCGGTTAAGTTACGTAATTTGATCCAAATAAAGGTAATAAAGTGGTCTAATAAATGATCTATATTAATGGGTCGAAGCTCGGGTAGAAAATGAATCCCCATTAGTGTGGACCAGGTTCATATCGGCCTTATGATGGGAAGCTCGATATGGAAGCTATATAAATAGGTTAAGGTCTTCTACAATTGCTCATATCAATCGTAAGCATACAGAATCTTTGACTCGTTAAGAGAGCTTATGTATTGAGAAAACTGTAGAAAGGCCTAGAGCACTTGCTGGAAAATACTTTCCATAAAAGTCCCGAGAGATTGGAGCTTATTTGGTACTTGAAAATTGCTTCAGAATTTGAGTTGGAACCAAAATTAAGTACTCCGTATTCCTTCGTTTTTAATCCTTTCATATACGATCCTAGGTATGTAATAAAGTCTGTGTTACATATTATACGTGGTATTAGAGCAGTTACGTGATCGAATTGCCAAAACGAAGGTTTTTCAGTTTTTCATTTCATATGGTTTTCTTCCGTTTTTTATTCATTTTTCGGTTTTTTTACGTATATGATTACGTAAAAGTGGCATACATGAGGTCAGTTATGAAAAATGAGTTGAAAACAGGCCAAACGGAGTGAAGAATACATCCCGGGATGCCAGAAATCTCCCTCCATGGTGAAGGGCGAATGATCGTCAGGTGCTTGCCGTCAACGTACATTGAAAGGGGGAAGGCGGTGCGTATGGAGCGTGCCACCACGTCGCTCCACGAAGCGGTGAACGCGATCCCACCCACGTGGATCGACAGGCAATTGCATCTGACCTGACACGTGGCTCTGATTTTTGATAACGCACGCACCGTGCAGTAACTACGCGTTTGCGTGTGAGTAGCACGTGACGAGCACGCACTACACACATCTGGCGCTCATAGGTGCGCGCACGACCCTTGGCCACGTGCACGCTGACGCTGGCAGACATTAGCGCTACAGTATATTGACATCATGTTGATGTTAGTAAAAGAATTTTTTTTTTAGAAATTCTCATAAAGTTGTCCTGAATCTTTTTGGGTCAGATTCTGGGTCAGGGAAATTTTTAAAGAGTTTTCTCAAATTTTTCGAATTTATTATGTTAGTAATTGGATTTTGGAAAAGTTTTTAAAGCCTTTTTAAAACTAATTTTGAGTGCTATTTCGTACACTGAACTACACATTAGGAAGACACTTAAAGTTTTATGTCTCATATAGTAGGTTCGGTATTTGGAAAAGTAAGATGGTCATTCTCATTGAGAATTTTTAAATAAAAGGCTCAAATAAAATTTAAAGACGATGTTTTCAATACTTTTATTTGATTATTTGGCTGTGCATTTAGTTTTTTCATTTATAATTGATTTTCACATACGTTATGCCCATATAGAATGTGAGGATGACATAGCTATGTCCCTTGTGTTTGTGAATTTTCTAGAGTACTGATGAGAATATAGTCACCAAAGTGACCTTTCAAGTCAATAATTTTGAATTATTTTGCTCACATGTTGGGGGATGTCTTTGGCCTTATGTTTGGTTATTCTGCCTAAAGATGTTAGCCTTACATAGGGTTTTGAGATGTTCATAAAAGCATTAGATGGGAAAGTTGTTGCTTAAATGATCTATTCACTTAAAGGTGGTAGTATCATGAGAGTTGATGATTTGTACTCTGATCGTATTTATGTGTAGGGGTCTAATTGCATATATTATGTATTCAGCCCAAAGGTATTTCATAATATGTGTGATCGGATTCTCAATATAGATATTGCTTTAATGCTTTAAGTATCACTATTATCTTGCATTTTACTGATCATTGTCTTTTTAATTTTTTAGTCACCTTTTTAGTGAATAACAATGATGTCACCATTGAGACATTAAATGATTTCAATTTTAAGAAATGGAAGAAGGATGTCAATTTTGCTCTGGAGATGGCTGACGTCAATATGGTGATGCAGATCAAGAGGCCTTCTCCACTCACTGATGCCAGCTCGAAGGCTGATAAAGCTGCAATGGCAACTTAGGAGCAGTCAAATAGGATGTGTTATTTAACCATCAAGAGGTCGATCCTGGACCATCTACTGAGTGGATTGGCGGACACGATCATAACGAGGGAGTTCATGAACAACATTTCCCAGAGGTATAAGGTGTCTTCCCATGCAGAGCAGAGCGCCCTGATAAAGGAATTATTCTCCATGAGGTACACGGAAGAAGGTGGCGTTCAAGAGTATATTATTAGGATGGTGCACCTTCAGAGCAGGTTGAAGGCATTAGATATACCAATCACTGACTCGCTCATAGTGCATCAGGCACTAAATACTCTTCCTCGAGAGTTTGAGATGTTGGCCACCTCCTACATCTTTCAGGATGAGAACTGGGACATCAATGCCTTGATTTCCCGGTGTTCTGTAGCTGAGGAGAAGATCAGGAGTTCTCCTTATTCAGCTATGTTTGCAGCTGCGAAGGGTAAGGAAAGGCTAAACCCCAACAACCTAAGGGTAAGGGTAAGAAACCTAGACCCTCTCTGCAGATTCAGAGTGGGTAGTCCAGCATTACGGAGGACCCATATGATCTAAAGAGTATGAGGTGTTTCTTCTGCAAAAAAAAGGGGTATAGAAAGGTCGATTGGGCGAAGTATAAGCTATAGAAGGTCAAGCAAGAACTGTCAGGTAACTCCTCGACCTTTATGATTCATGAATTCAATGTAGCTATAACCACATTAAGTTCTTGGTGTTTAGATAGTAGAGCTTCTAATCATGTTGCTTCTACGATGCAGAGGTTTAAATTTAAGAGAAGGCTAACTAATGGAGAGGAGAGACTGATGGTCAGCAACAATGAAGAGGTTGAAGTTTTGTTTGTAGGAGATGTAGGTGTAAACCTCAATACGAGGTTTGTATTAGTATTACAGGACACATTTTATATACCGTCTTTGAGACTAAATTTGATCTTTGTATCAGTTTTGGATAGAGAAGGCTTTCGTTTTGTATCTGATATTTCGATTGTAAATATTTCTATCAATACAAGATATATCGGAACTGCCTTCTTATCTTAAGGATTATATAGAATGTGTCTTACTCCTAATGAAATGTATGTCTCTTCTTATGTTGCTGAACCTATTACTTGTAAGAGAACCTTCATAAAGGACACATCGTACATATTGTAGTATAAACGTCTTAGACACATTTCCAAAGAGAGGGTTGAGAGATTGATAAAGGATAACATTCTCCTAACTCTGGACTTCAGTGATCTAGAAACATGTATTGATTGTTGTAGAGATAAGTTAACCAAAATAAAAAAAGAAGGGGTCAACTCGTGCTTCTGGCTTATTGGACGTCATACATACAGATGTTAGTGGTCCCTATCCAGTCACATTGTGCAATGTTAAATATTTTCTGACATTTATAGATGATTATTCCTACTATGGCTATGTGTTCTTGCTTAAAGAGAAGTCTGAAGTTCTTGATCTGTTCAAGATCTTTAAGACTAAGGTTAAGAACCAAAATCAATAAATATAGTCAGATCTGATATGAGAGGGGAATACTATGGTAGACATGGAGTTACAGGATAAGAAAAAGGTATGTTTGTTAGGTATTTGGAATCAATTGGAATAGTGAATTAGTTCACTATGCTAGGTAGTCCTGAGAAAAATGTTGTGGCTGAAAGGTATAATCGTACCTTAAAGGACATGATAAGGTCAATGCAAAGTAGGACTAACCTACTCAAATACCTTTGGGGTGAAGCCATCAAGACGACATTATATATTTTAAACATATTCCCAAGTAAGTCAGTGCCAAAGACACCTTTCGAACTTTGGGTTGGAAAGAAGCCAAGCCTTGCACACATTCATGTGAGGGGCTGCCCTACTGAGGTAAGATTATATAATCCTTATGAAAGCAAATTACAATCTCGTTCCACTCGTTGTTATTTAGTAGGATATCCCGACCACTCTAAGGGCTACAGATTTTATTGTAAAGAAGGACGGGCTAGAATATTGGAATCACAAATGGCCAAATTTCTGGAATATAATGTCTATGATAAGGGAGGATCCTCACATCCTTCAGGAGATAGCAATATGGATATTACAATTGTTGTGTATCTGCCTCTCATACATTCAAGTCCGTTGGATGAAGGTTCGAGTACCATGCCTATACAGACATAAGAACTTACAGCTATTGAGGAAGAGGTTTTTGAGGTACAAGATCTTATGCAGTTGTGCAGATCCACCAGAGAAAGGCAATCTGCTATTTCTTCAAATTACATAGTCTATTTGAGTGAGCAAGACTATGACATAGGACACGTTGTGGATCCAGCTACTTTTACAAAAGCCATTTTTGGACCCCATGAGGACATGTGGTGGGAAGTAATGAAAGATGAGATGTAATCTATGAGGTATAATAAGGTATAAGAGCTTGTTGATTTACCTCAACATTGCAGGCTTGTCAGTTGCAAATGGCTATTGAAGACAAAGAAGGACATAAAAGGTCAAGTTGAGCGGTTTAGATACCATGGGATTCACTCAGAGAGAAGGAGTTGACTTCAATATTACCTTCTCTCTTGTATTCTCGTAGGATGCATTTAGAGTAATTATAACAATAGTAACTCATTATGACATGAAGCTACAGCATGTGGACGTTAAGATTACTTTCTTGAATGGAGACCTTTATGAGGAGGTCTATATAGAGCAACCTGAAGGATTTCAGGATCAGAATGCAACTAACAAGGTTTGTAAGTTGAAGGTGTTCAAGCAAGTGCTATGCCCCTCCTGTTTCCCCACTTTCATGCACCTCCAAGTGACCAGCAACACACATTGACCTAACAAATGACAAGCAGCACCATGAGAGAACCATGAACTCCTTCCCCATCCTACCCTTAACCTTCATCAACCTTAACCCTGCTCCTCCTTCCTTCCCCTACCGTTCTTAACCTCCTTTCCTCCCATCACATTACCCTTCTTCTGCTCCAACAAGCTTTTCATCAACTCAGTTTCAGCTTTCCCCTTTGCTGGACTTACCCCTCCTATTTCCCTCTTCCCATTTTCATCTGTTGGGGTAATCTGGACATTTCGCTGGTCTCATTTCCCTCCTTGGCAACTATCATTCAAACCTACTTTCTGACACTACCCAGCCTTCCTAGCTTCTTATCTGTCAACCATGCCTGCCCCTCTTCTTAGCCCTGTCTCAGCCACTAAATTTCCTCCTTTGCCATCCCAACACTTAGCTGCCCCTAAGGCCTTTGAACCTGGTTCATCCTCACCCTCTCCCTTGGATGTCAAGAGGAGTTGGAAGCAAGTCATAGTTGATGAGGGAGATGCTTCCCTCCACTACTCCCCCCCGAAAGAAGACCAAGGCAGACTACTGGTTGCTTTGGATGTGGAAGTTCTCCAAGAAGGTGCTAGATCAGGGAATCCTCTCTTGTGGGCTTCTTCTTGGAGAGAAGACCCCCATTCCCAATGCTGCAGAAATGGGCAAATCATAATTGGAAGAATAAAGGTCTACTTGAAGTACTATTAGTAGATAAAAACTTAGCCCTATTTACCTTCTCTTCCAAAGCTCAGGCTGTTAAAGTCCTTGAAGAAGGCCCTTAGCATGTGATGAACCTCCCTCCATTTCTTCAAAGCTAGCAGCTGGGATTCCAACCTGAAACAGGAAAGGTAAGGGCTGTGCCTCTGTGGGTAAATCTATATAATGTCCCTTTGGAGTATTGGACTACTAAAGGCCTTAGT
>JAOTAY010000008.1:33330125-33345233 GCA_025629805.1 Erythroxylum baracoense | reverse complement strand
ATATTGAATCTTATATGGGCATAATTGGTATTTAATTAGAATTATTTGTAATTCTAGTTAAAGTTTAATTGAAATTAAGAATTTAATTTCAATTAAATTACTAAAACGTCCAAAACTTATTATAAATATGCTTAAGCTCTATGGAGCTAGCACTTCTTGCTTAGCCCTCACTATAAGAGTTACAGAGTTCTCTTAACTCATTCTGTGGATACCGTTAGAGGCCAGACATTTGTGTGGCTACAGTGGTTAAAATGGATCAATTTCAAGAACAGTTCGAGGGATACAATTAGATAAAGATCAAGCTTCGGAACAAGGTATTAATTAAGTTTCCGCTTTATCATGATTTGTGTTAATTATTTTACAGAATTAAAGAGATCTTAGTTTCCAGGAAATTAAAGATTGAGAAAAAAGTTTCCTAATTATTCCGCTGCGGTTGGGATCGGATCTGAACCGATTTCCTAGTAACAAATGCATCCTACATTTAATAATGGTGAGATCAAGATTGAAGTTTAAGTTGATCAGTAGGATTAAAGCTTAAGTGGTCAATCGAACATAATTGGTTAATAAATTTCAAAGTAAAAAAACTTTTTGAAAAACTAAACTTGAATAATGTTCTAGGGTATACATGTTGCCCTATTTTATAAGTATTTATTTGACCAATACCATTAAATTTGAATTTCGAGGGTCTTAGTTGCCTTTGTAAATCAAAAGGCATGAAATTAAGAAAAATCAAGACACAAAACTATCAAATTAAAGTTATTTTTGGAAGACATGTATGTATTGGAGTTGAACACCCCCATATTGTTGGCGGACATGACCATATGGGTGACCTTGTAAATTTCTATAACCGTATACAGGTTGAATGATGATGTTTTGTCTATATTGAGGTCAGATATGCTTGTCTTGATGTTAGACACCACCGTGTCGATAGACTATAAGAGTTGCTAAAATTATATATCAGCATGACTATTGAGTATTTGTGTGGCATTGGAGACATTATCACCAGACACTGGTGATCGTGTCTACTGTAAGACCCTATTTTTTTACAAGGAATAAAAAGCCAATATGAAGGGCAACAGAAGACACAAAAAAACAAGGAGTTAATTAATGAGAGAGAGAACGTGAAGCTCTCATATTCCTTTGATATAGTAGCATAGTAGACGATAACTTGAGCTGAGAGTGTTTCAGCCTTTAGCCTTTTTTGTGTGGATTAAAGTTTGTTTATGCTAATTTGTTTGGTTCATTGAGACCAATAGTATTCTTCAACTATAGGTTTTTAGGGTTTGATTATTTAGAATTAGTTTAGAGTGTTATTGATTTAGGATATCGATTTGTACTATATCCTAGAACTTTATTGGATTACCTATTGTTACATTGTGATGATGTTTTGAGTAAAGGTATGAAATTTGTAAAGCTTCTATTTGATTTAGTAGAATTACTTGTCGGTTCGAGCATGAATTTTCTATCTATACTAGAAGATTGTTTGGTAATTTTGGTGTTCTATTTATTTTTTTTCATATATATTATTAATTTTGATTATTTATTACAATTGTGTTACTTGAAATTGGTTGATTGTTCATATTGATATTGTGGGTATTGTTGTTTGGAGCCCTATAATTACTATGAGAGCCATAAATATGGAGAATAATATAGTTCTATAGTTAAATTGACATAAATGAATTACTATATAGAGACTTATGATGGAATATCTTTTGTATTACAGAGATCTTAACGACCCAATTGATATGCAAAAGTAAAAAACAAATCGTTCTTGTAAAACCCCAAACCTTTCCTTTAATTGAATATAAATATTTATTTTGGTGAATAGTATTTTTAAATGAATAGTGACTTTGGGTGAATGGTAATTTTTAGGGGATCTAACCCTGACATATTGCAAAATATCTGAAATAAGTATTAGAGTTTAATGATATTGAAATGGATCGAAAATAAGTCCAATCGGATGGATTATAGGAGTTCCAAAAGTTTAGGACTAAAATGCCCTTTTTGGAAAATAATGAGAATTAATGATTTAAACCCATTCGGATTTTTTAAAAGCATCCAATCAATAAGTATTGACCTTAATTATAAAATTTCATGGTAAATTTGATAATAAGACCGTTACAGAATATTTTCATAATTTAATTCGGTTAGTTGGAGAATTAAATTCATTAAGGGAAATTTTGGTCTTTTACATGGTGTTAGTGGATTAATGAGTCATTAGAAGATAACCAATTAGAGGGTGACATATGTATCATTAATGAGGAGTATAAAAAGCAAAACTTAAGAAAAATTGCTTCATTCTTTTAACATAACCGTGAGAGTGAAACAAAAAGAAAAAAAGAGAGAATCAAAGGTGAAGTTTCGGCCAATGAGAAAGAAGAAGAAAAGTGCTACAGTTGTTGATGGGTTTTAAGTTGGATTTGAAGGGATCTTGATCAAGCCTAAGTATTCATCAAATACCCAAAAGTGGGAGGAAAAAGTGGTAAGTTTTCCTAGCTTAAATTTCTAATTTTTATGGGTTTTTGAGTGAGATGGATGTGTTTAAGATCAATGGTGATTTTTTACTTGCCAAGGAGTAAATAATAAGCTTAAAAGCATTTAAGGGTTGAAATCAAGAAAGTAAACCAAGAAATCAAGATTGGAAGAATCAGCCATAGCTAGATCTTTTTATTATGATTTGATCCAAAAATTCATGGTTTTGATGCTAATGAAGTAAAGAAATGAAAAAGAATTGATTTGGAATTGAATTAAAAGTTTAATGTGAAATATGTTAAGTTAAGCCTTAAGGGCATTTTTAGTATAAAATTATGACTATGATGTAATGACTATGTGAATGTGGTTAAGGATGGTCATTAAGTGTATTTGTGACATAGGAATTGTTAAATGAAGTGTTATGTTATTAATTGGAAATGCTTAGTATATGGGGTGTATGTGGGAAGTAATGAAGTTGAAATAGTTTATGATGTGTTTGGATGATGCTTGGCATAGATATTAAGTGAAAAGTGTTGAAAAATTGGAAAGAAAATGAAATGACAATATAAATATATGTGGTGAGGACAATTTGGCCTTAAGAGGAAGTGTAGTTGGTTGTGTGAGTTGTCGAAGTTTGATTATGGTTATGGTGAATTGATTGGGTGAGATAGTGTTTTGAAGAAATTGACAAGTTAAAATGGGTAAAAATGGTATTTAAGTAATTTTCAAATTTAAACTATGTAATGGAGAACAATATTTAGCTTACAGACGTAAGTGAAAATACGATTAACGTACATTTTACGCGATTAAATACTAATATTGAATTCGATTAAACCTAATATATAGTTTTAATTCTTTATTTTTGAATTTGAAAATAAATTCCTAAGTGAAATGCAATTTGTGTAAGTAAAGGAGAGACACAGAACACATGAGTGTGCTTGGCGATAAGTTTGCAAAACAGTTAGTGTATTTTAATTGTTTTATATGAATAAATTCTTTGTAAAAGAATTTATGACATGTGATTTTAAATTGTATGATTATGAGTTTTATGTAAATGATACATTACAAGTGAATATTGCTAGTATAAGTTTATCTTTTAGCAATATATAAATTGAAGTTTGAAACTTGAATTTCATACAATTTGAAGTTACATAGAAATTATGTTATTGGTTGATAAAAAGGAAATGAGTTTTTAGCCTGTGGTACACTATTAGGTTTTATAAATGTTATTATATTGGTGTATAGCAGTTAACGTAGTATGAGTAAGCAATGCAGAACCAGCTTCATAACTAATGGTTAACTAGTTGCGGGTAAGCGATGTAGAACCAACTCTGTAACTAACATGGTATAGCGGTTAACTTAGTGCGGGTAAGCAATGTAGAAACAGCCCTGTAACTAGTGGCTAACCAGTTACGGGTAAGAGATACAAAATCAGATCCATAACTACTGATATATAATGGTTAACCTAGCATGGGTAAGCAATGTAGAATCAGCTCCGTAACTAGTGGTTAACTAGTTATGGGTAATCGATCTAGAACCAACTTCGTGACTTTATGCCTAACGTACCATATGGCAAAGAAGTTAGTGGTGGGCTATATCGTGTAAGCAAGTTCATGATAATAACAATGATGCCACTATTTACTTTAAAAGTAAATTGAGAAATTGATTTCAGAAAGCATATATGTTTTATATTAGTATTGTAGATATGGTTTGCATAGAAAAGTTAACACTCATTGAGCTCGTTTAGCTCACACTCTACTTTCTGTTTTCAAAATAAAACCTCCTAGGTGTACGCTCAAGGGATTCAGTAGCAGGGACTCCACCTTGTGAGTAGTCAACTTTGTCACGTGTTGTTGTGTAGGCATTTTTCCCTTGTAAATATTTTTGGAAACTATTGTATGTCTTTGAAAATGTTTTAGAATGTACATTTGTATAAAGAATGCATGTTTATGAATGTTTTTAAATTAAATGCATAAATATGTTTAAGCCTTTTTTTTAAATCACTTGATGTAACTATTTGAGGTTGCTTGTGAGTGGACTTGAAATCCAAAATTTGTAGTTGCGAAATTGGTGTGATTGAAGTGTTTTGAACTTTTACAAGGATTTTGAAAATTTTAGGAATGTCAAAATGTAGTCGTTATATTGTGGAAATTTTTAATAAAATGATTTAGAAAAAAAAACTCCACTGTTAATATTTATGAATGTTGAGTTAAAGCTTTTTGATAAAAAAGGCAATAGGTTTAACTCCACGGGAACTTTCCAGTTTGATCAAATATCGACTGGAAGGCCATCGTGGAGTGCTGAGCAAGTCGCCTAGTCATTTTAGGAGAAGGGCCTTTCTGTCCCATCTAAATAAAGATTGAGAAGGTTGACTCAAGAAAAAATTTCATCGAATTTGATTAATCGGGCTTTGTTGTCAAAATTAAGACCTAAGCACTAATTAAAAAGTAATAGAAACAATAGAATCTATGAATACATAAGTTTCTATTAAATAAAAAGAAAAAAAATCTTAATGACTTATTGGGCAAGATGTCAAAACTAACCAAGAAACAATCCATGTATTGAGAGTGGATAACTTACAAATGAAGTAAATATTGACGTAAGTGTTATAATTTTCTAGAATAAAAAATCATGTATTATTATTAGACAACAGTAAAGAAGGATAGTATTCAAGATCTCATCTAAAAATTACAACAGCTTGTCAAACAAAGTCTAATAGGAAAAAAGAGCACATGGATTACTGCATAACATCCATCATTGGATCTAAAAATGCGTAGGTTTGAGGACATTTTGTGAAGAAAAATCGTTTAAATAAATGAAAAGATTAATATGGATACAAATAAAACTAAAAAGATTAAGCATAATAAATATTTTGTTCTTGAAAATAATTGTATTTTGATTGAGTTATAAATAATCTATTTATGATAGAAAGTATAGATATAAAATATAAGGAAGTTATTGCAAAAACCATTCTTTAAACTTAGAAATTCCCTCGATAAAAAATCATTCAATTCTCTAGTTATTATTGTTGCTATTTATTTATTTTATGATATGATTATTAAAATGGTATAATCTTAATTAATGGTATAATATTAATTAAAGTTTAGGAATCCAAAAACATCAAAGAACCTTCATGACGAATATTTATTCTTTTAATATTTATTTCATTCGTAGGGTTAATACATGAGCACACCTATTAATGGATATGATTATATATAATTCTAGTTTTTATATTTAATTATTTATTTATTATTTTTTGGTTTTTGGTTTTTGGTTTTTATATTTTGTTTAATGTTTTGCTATATTTTCTATTTTATTATAATAGGATTAATTGTTTATGATTAATTGGTTGTTGTCATGAAATAAAATGAAGTATTTCTCTAGAAAAACCAATTCAATGTATAAAATAATCAAACCCATTTCTCAGTCCTTTATTGTTCTACTGTTTATATATATATATATAAGGTATCTTCAGATAATTCAAATCAAAGCATCTGGAAGTCCGATTTTGGCTTTTATGACATGACCAATCAATAGAAAGACTCCAATACTTTAGTTTCGTCATATATTCAACACTAAAAAATCGTTTTTTTTTAACATGAAGAGATGAAGAAGCCATTGCAATTGTCTACACAAAATAAAGTGTAAGATTGAGAGTTGTCATAGAATGGATACGTGGACTGAATAGTTGCATATTTATTTTGATTTTTATTGTTTTATTAATATTTTTGTTATATTTTATTGTTCAAAATATATTTAATATATCTTCAAATCATTCTAATTCGTATATAATTATACCAAGTATATTGGAGTGAGTATATATAATAAAATACCAAGAATATAGAACTAAGTAAATAAACTTATTCTTCTTTCTACATGAAATATATATTATAATCCACTATCCCTTTCTTGTCTTATAACAATCATTTTGTTAAATTTAATTTATAAATTGAAATTTAATTTTTTATTTGAATTTTATAATTTTAATAAAGAGTTTCTTCCTCTTATAAATTTTAAAAAAAACTTGTTACAAATGAATCCAGCAATAGGAAATTTTAGTAAATAAACGGTGGGATTCGAGGGATATGCAAAATTCCATGCTTTCTATGCAATCCATAGGTAAGAAAAGAATATGAATTTTTATTTATTATTTACTATTAGTTCTATTTTTCTTACCCCATTTAAGGGGCTTTGCCTCTTTTTCCATAAACTCCCTTGGTAGTATTTATATTTTATTATTTGAGTAAAAGGGGGAAACAATATATTGTTGATATTTGTAATAAAAAGTAAGAAATTTATAATTGATTGTACTATAATTATAAATTAATATTCATTTAAAAATTTTCAAATTCTACTCAATTTGAAATTATAAATTATTCAAAAATTAATTAATATTCATTTAAAAATTCAAATTAAATTCTAAATTCTAATCAATTTGAAATTAGAAATAAATTGAAATTAATTATAATAAGTTAACATTCTAGCGAGATTTATATTATATTGGTTTGCTATAATTATTATACTATATAGTATAAGAATTCTAGTTATTTATAAAGTTGGACATTTGTTTATTTTTTATTACAAATTTGATTTTAATATCTCTATTTTAATACAATAAATCTCTCTATTTTATTAGAATATAATGAAAATGAATAACTTAATTAATGAAATAATTGGATTATTAGTTAATGAATATTTTATTATTAATTGATGAGTAATGAATGATAAGTTGACTATTCAATTGCGAAATTTTTCGATTTTCTATTATTCCAATCTAATCAATTGTATAAGCATTTCACCTGTAAACAAAAGGAACAAAATTTGTATTGATCCTAAGTATTAAACAAAAACATAAAAAAAACATGTAGAAATAGATAAAGAAATAGTAAATTCCATGGTTTTTATAGTTACTTTTTAAACGGTAAGTTTTTCTGTATACACTAGATCCCTCTTCTTCAGTTAATCAATGCTATTGTTAACTTATACAATTCACACTTTTTTGTTCTACCCTATGAACTCTCTAGTAACAGGTCTTCAATTCTATGGTGATGATGTTGAATTAGATTAATATCTAAGTTATCAAATTGATTCATTGTCAAAAAATGGATTAGTATACCATAGAAAGATCATTTATCTATATCTAATAGAAAATGTATTCCTAATCAAGTAGATAATTTCTTTTCAATACCTTTTATTTATTTATCATTTTTCGTTCTTTTCTCCTTGTAACAGCAATCCTCAAGGAATCAGTTACATTTATTTTTTTTATTTCTCCATGAATCATATATTTGTAAAAATAAGAATAAAATTTTCTCAATTCCAATCGACTGGGCTTATTGTGTCAATTATTTTGAGTAATATTATCCAGAAATCCATGTTTACTTCTCATTAACACTCACTTGAACACAAATGATACATTCCACAATTACCCATACTCAATTCTTTTTACCCCCAGCCATGAAACTCCTTTGGATTTTTTATTCATTCAATTATTTTATTTTTTAATTCTAATCTAATAAAAAAGGAAGGAAAAAATCAAAGTTGCCAACTTGAAAGAAAATTATGAAAGATTTTATTACAACCAATTGCAATCAGTATAGTAATAAACGAATAAAATGAGTATTAAATTGGATTTATATTATATTAAATAATATTTAGATTAAAAGTATATATTCAAATCACATGATATTATTATTTCATTTAACCATCTTGTATGATATTATTGTTGTACCTTATTTCCCCTTCAGTTCTCTTAATTTATAATTTATATAATTTAATTTCTCTTAATTTAATTGGAGCTAGTTTATTTGAAGAATGAGGATGAGTTTCCATTTTCACCTATTTTGAATCCATTTTCTATTATTTTTCTTTTCTAATTTATTCTAATTCAAAAAATAGAGGGGGAATAATAATTAGAGATATTGAATAAATGAAAAAGAAAAATATAAATGAGGAGAACATAGGATTCTAGAAGGTGTTATTATATTCTTCTTCTGAATCTTCGACACAAGAAAAGGAATTTTTCACCTCGTTTCTTATGTTGAAATAATAATGACTCTTAATACTGTTCATCTAAGATTCCTAAACTTTCCTATTCTTAGTTTTATGTTTTTTAAGTTTAGCATAACCTCCCTCTTTTCTTTTTTAGACATATAAATAAAAAAGTAGTTGACAAATAATGAAGAAAGGGAATATTTTTGATCAAATAGAAAGTTTCCAATGAACTTCGAAAAAAATATTAACTTTGATAAGATACTCAAATCGGGGATCATATTTACTTTGTTACTGTAGTAGGTAAACTTGAAGGTGAAAAAGAAATCACTTTGGGCTTTGTTGATTTATTTCGTCATGGTTTTATTAAAAAAAAGTTCAAAATCATGATATTTATTTCACTTAAGATTGGGTCTCTCTACCAAATGTTATACCTGTGGCTTCAACAGGTTATAAAAAAGAAGTTGTTAATTAATCATTAATTAAATGTCCAACTAATCAATATGTTTTTAATGTAAATATGCATCTGTGAATAATCCAACAAAAGTAATAGGAATTAGACCTAAGAAGATACCAAATGGAAAAACTTCAATCATTTCTTTTTGTTTAAAAATAAAAAAGAGAGGGAATAGCCTTAAACATTAATCCATAATGCCTAAAAATCTCAATAACCAAAAATTTTAAATTGATACGACGAGGAACTAGAAAAGATAATTTCTTGAATATTGTAAGAAAATCTCTTTTTTAGAGATTTTTGTGCATTTCAATTAATTTTAAATAAGTCATATCTTGCTCAGACCAATAAATAGAACTGAGGTTATAATAGGCATGAAGACCATAAACTAAATAAACATTTTACACGTATGGAGTTGTAAAAAATTTCACTAAGTTAATTTTTAAAAAAAATGGGAGGATAAAAAACAATTAAAATTTTTAATGTATCAATCATTTTCTTGCATTTGTGTGAGGACTGACTTGTTAAAGGACCTCTTAGACAAGATTCTAATTATGAGATTAGGGGATGGGAATAAACTCTTTAAAGACAGTGTAGCCATATCTTACTATTGGAAGCCTCCTTGAAAGTTCAAGGCATGGTGTGGAAGCCTACTGGCAGGAAGTTTATCCAAGGAAACTATAATAAGCTAATGGGTTTGGAAGAGAAAGGTGATGTTAAAGAGAATGAGGAAACTGACCAAATTAATGAAGGGATCAATTGGGTTATCAATGTTATCAATCTAATATGGTGGATGATATTGCTCTATCTAATAGAATAAATGAACCAATCTTAGAAACCATTAGGGATATGTCAATTGAACCCCCTATTGAGGTGAATGAAACCAATGTGAAGAGAGCTAAGGAAACTCCTAATCCTAACTACTAGGGAAGTTTATGTGAAGTTGATTGGGGGGTGGAGGGGTGGGGAGCTATTTCAAACAATTGAAAGAAGAAAGCCATAAAGGATTAAGAGTAAAAGCTCCAAAGGTAAACAAAAATAACATCTCCATATTGGCATGGAATGTTAGAGGATGAGCTACCCTAACAAGCTTTATGCTTTGATGGATTTTATATTGAGGGAAAGGCCTTTGGTTTTAGTTTTACTAGAAACACAAACAAAATTAGGGAATCTGGAAAAGTTGAAAGTTTTAGGACCTCAATGGGAAATCATATACAACCATGATCCTCATTTTTATAGTAGAATCATAATCTATTACAATTCTGACATTGTTGAGGTGGAATTGTTGGGATCCAATGACTAGGTAATACATCTAAAGAATCTTTTCTTCATGAGAAAGCAATGATAAATGCCTCCTTTAAGTATGCTAGTAACTTTGCTTATTAGAGAAATAGTGGGAGCAACCTTAAAGATGTTAGTAGTAGTTACAATGAAACTTGGACAATTTATGGAGACTTCAATTCAATTCTTTATAGATCTAAAACTTGGGTAACTTTAATTTAAGAAATTTCACTGATGATTTTAAGAAGTGCTTTAATCAACTAGGGGTTACTGATTTAAGTTTAAAAGACATACATTCAACTGTATAAACAAATAAAGCTCTAACTAGTTTATTAGGAAAAAAATTAAATAGAGCTCTTATTAACTCTAATTGGATAAAAATGTTCCTTGATATTATAACCAATTTAAGGATCCCCTTTTCTCGAATCATACTCCAACCCTGGTGGAAGATTTATTCCAAAAGATAGTTAGGCATTTCCCATTCAAATTTAATAATTTCTTACAAATAAGGGCAGTTTCTTGGAAGCTTACAGGAAGGGGATTGAATGTTCTATTGATGGTACCAAATAGTTCTCTTATATCCTGAAGCTTAAGGCCATTAACAGAGAACTTAAATTGATGAATATGGTAAGAGGTCCTAGTACTAAGGTAGCAATGGAATTTGTTAGAGATGAACTTATCTCTGTATAATTCCTTCTCTCACCTAATTTTAATGATCCATCACTACTCTTTAAGGAGAAATTTTTTCTGTCAAAGTATCTTCAATCTGTAAGCAAATCATTACTCAAATAGAGATTTAAAGTGAATTAGATGAAAGAGGGTAGCATGTGCTCTACTTTTTTCTTTAATTCTATTATGGCTAAAAAGGAACTAAAACAAAATAAGCTCCATTTTATCTTGTGATGGAATATTACACTCCATAATCTATAGGCTATTTAGCAAGAAGTTGTCAAATTTTACAATTCTTTATTTGGTATTATAGGTATATCCTTAGCCTCTATATCCTACTTGATTAAATTCATTTCCAAAAGGATCCCAACGAAGGAGATAGCAAGGTTACTCAAACTTGTAGAGGATAATGATTTTAAGATGAATGGAATGAAAGCACCCAGTTTAGATGGATTAAATTGATATTTCTATCTCAAATCTTGGGACGTAATAAGGCAGATTGTAAAAGATGTTGTCCATAAATTCTTTACAAAAGGCATCCTGCTGAAAGAAATCAATAAGACTTTCCTTTTCTTAGTTCTTAAAGGTCCCAACCCCTCCTCCTTTGAAGACTATAGGTTTATAGCTTGCTCCAACTTCCTTTATAAGATCATTTCTAAAATTTTAGATGCTAGAATAAAGGTTTCCATCACCTATTTGATTAGTGAGAACCAATGGGCTTTCATGGAGACTAGACATATTAGGGTTAATGATAATATCTTGATAGTATTGAAGCTATTAAAGGGGTATTCAAGAAGTCAATCTACTATAAAATGCACTATCAAAGTGGATTTTAATAAGGCTTTCAACAGTGTAAGCTAGGAATTCCTGCTAAAGCTACTGAAGGTGTTTGGTTTTCCTGGAGTCTTCATTTGATGGATTAAAGAATATAACACCTCAACATCTTATTGTGTTCTAGTGAATGGTAACCCTTTAGAAATCATTAAAGGTGCAAAAAGGTTAAGGAAAGGGATCCTCTACTACCCTACCTCTTTATATTATCCATGGAAGCTCTTAATCTTCTTATAAACCATAATATTGGGAGAAACAAAATGTTCAAATACCACTCTAAGTGCAGGAAAGTTGAACTAACAAATTTGTGATCTATAGATGATCTATTATTATTTTATAGGGCACAGATAATTTAGTTAAGATATTAATAAATACCCTATAAGACTTTAAATGTATCTTTGGTCTAAATATCAATCTTAACAAAAGTGATTTCATGATCTCTAAAGGAGCAACTCAATTGAAGTCTCATATAGCAAGAATCATTGGATTGTAAAGGAAACTACTTCTTATGATGTATCTGGGGCCCCTAATCTCTTCAAGAAGACTAAACTTTAACGAATGTCTTCCTTTAGTGGAGGAAGTTTGAAAAATATTATGCTCTTAGGTGAATAAATCTCTTTCATATGAGAGTAAACTTAAATTAATCAAATCAGTGCTTTATTGTCTCCAAATATATTGTTGCTCTCACATGCTTTTATCTAAAAATCTGATTAATTCGCTAGAGAAAATGCTGAGGAATTTCTTTTGGAGTCATTCTAATGTTGAAAGGACGGTTGCAAAATTTAAATAGAGTAATATATGCTCCCCTAAAGAAGAAGGTGGATTAGGTGTCAAACCAATCAAAATAACTAAATTTTCTTTAATCCTAAAGAGGTTATGGTGGATACTGGAGGATAGGAATTCTTTATTGCTAAAGTGGATGCACAGCTACTTTCTTAAAGGCAGTAGTATTTGGGCTATTAAAAAGAACTCCACCTTCTCCTAGTTTATTATTAACTGTTTAGTTAAGAGATAGGGTAAAACCAAAAGTGATATGCAAGATTGGGATTGGGGAATTGGCTTTTATGTGGTTTGATAACTAGTCAAGGTATGGACATCGTATTCATCTCCCTAGAACACTTGTTGTTATCCAACAGTTCCCTCTAGAGGCTAAGGTAAGCATATTAATTAGTCAAGGTGATTAGCAAATTCCTAAAGAAATGATGGATATCAAACCAGACTACTTCCTAATACCTCTTCACTAGACATATTTATTTGGAAAGGGAAGCCTATTAACTCCTTAACTATCAAGATTATAGGGATTTGATTATAAGTAGAAATCTTGAAGTAGCTCGGCACAGAAGTGTATGGAGTAAGTGCTTACTTGCTTAAAACCTCTTTTTAAAGCACAATAAGCAAGTTAAATTATTTACCTTCAAGCAAAATTTGCCCCTTATACCTAAAAAAGGAGGAAAATCGAGACCAACTATTCTTTAAATGTAGCTCTGTAACTAGTGCTTGGAATGTGGTGAAAAGGTTGAGATTATGGAACTTTATAGGGAAAATTATTCTGAATTACCATAAGTTACTCTTCAAGTATATATTATTACTATAGGAACTTATGTGAACCTAAAAGGAAAGAAACTTTAAAGATTCAAAAATAAAGCTACTACTTTATGTGGGGTAATATCTTAGGTGGTTTATGGCACTAAAGAATTGATTTTACCAAGGGACATAGCTAAAGCATGCAACCCTATACTAGCTTCTTCTCAAGAATATAATCTTTAAAATTTCATCTCTTATCTTATTGTCTTGTAAAAGGTTGTAGGGAATATTGAGATGTATAGTAAGGGTATTCCCCTGAGGTATCTTTTATATTTCCAACATTTCAATGTCTTTAATGAATTTCTTTAATTTTTCAAAAAAAGGAGACACTCAATTACTTGGAAAGATGGCTTGAAAATAAACCAAAGTTGTGTTAAAACTTGCAATATGTAAGAGAACAATTTCTTGCCCTTCCTTTGTTACCCAACACAACCTCTGAAGCCTTAGGCAAGCTTCAGAAGAGATGAGTCTTAGGAGCATTCTGAGAGCCTAGACCAACTAAAAGCATTATCATCAAAAACAACAAACGACCTAATTGCATCTCTATTTAGCCCTCGCTAATTGATAAATTGTATTAGATTTTAGATTAGTAACTTTTTAGATTGGAAATTATTTAGTGCATGTAAAGATATTCTTTTAATAGAATTTAAATTTTCAAAAAAAAACATGACAATGAAAATTAGCCATTACTTCTTATTGGGAAATGTAGAAAGGTATGAACGTGATATGACAAGAAATCAAAAGAAGTAAATACTATTATTCCTTGCATGGAACTAGTAAGTATTACTTTAGTGGAATATCTTATACAACTTAGTTGGACGAATCATTTGATAAATAGGCAAGTAATAAATCATACACAATTTTGGAAAAATATTAACAACATCTATAAAAGTTTTGCGCGGTTTACAAACTATTTATTTCTATAATGAATTAAGAGTAATGTTGATTATTATAAACAACTACATGGCCATTACTAAACTATAAGTTCAACTAATATGCTATTTGGACAAGCAAACAATAAACAAGTTTCAAACAATAACTTTTATGATCTTTTTAGAACTAGAGTATAATTTCTTTAAATAAGATTGTCCTAATTACCTCTAGATTTGCTTCTTAAGAAGCTATATGTATACTGAATAATGTTAGTTATAATTTTTATTATCTGAGCTCTCATAAAATTATGTAAATAATTCTTAGAGATTAATTCAAAACCTTATTATGTTATAATTTGGTTTTGTATTCTACCTTGTCTTAAAAGCCCTTTAAAATCATTTCTCAGAAGATGTTCAATATGTATATATATACACATATACAAAACTGGAGGCTGGGTATATACAAAACTTTATGCCATTACAATTTAAAGAAATAAGTTTCTTATCTTAGATATCTTATTCTTGCTTTTATTTAGGAGCTCTCTTATCATATAAAGTTTTAAAAGGAATGAATAAACCATTAGAAACAATTTCCCATAAGCTAATTTCTTCAGCAGTAAGAAAGAACTTTCTTTTTTCTAAAATGGAAAATCATTTCCATAAAAGCTGAAGCCTTATTATTCTCTTAGTTAACTGAAGATGATAATCCACCAAAGTATACCATGATGATATTTTTAGTAGTGTGCCCTAGGCCAATAGTTATATGTGACTTTTGTACTAACATTCTGACTTATGAATAATATATTATGAAGTATTCTTTTAAAAATGCATGTATATTATTTATGTAATGTGATTTACATTCCGTGAATGGTATTATGCTTATGTCATCATGTATGTGACTTGATAGTAAAACCATAAGTATTATAATACTATTCTAAACTGTCCCTAGTCGAT
>JAOTAY010000008.1:33282468-33296888 GCA_025629805.1 Erythroxylum baracoense | reverse complement strand
GCCTAATTGGCTAATGAGGTTCCATCAAAAGGACCCTACAAGGTAATGCACTCATGTATGACTCCGAACGTTGGGCTTCGAAAACAGGTTCCAACAGTTATGGTATCAGAGACAGGTTTAGTATCCTAGGCATGAAATGGGTCGTTTTAAAACATGAAATGAACATGCATTGTTTTAAAAGAACAACATGCATTATTTTTGGATTGTTTCACATAATTTGAAATTGTTTTACATGAAGCATGGTTTAAGAAGGTTTTACATGCACACATGTGAGTTTAAACTCGACATGAAACATAAACTATAGATTTTTAATGGTTTTAATATTTTTAATTAAAGGAGTGAGTATGCTACCTCGAAAGAGAACTCGAGGAGCTATAACTCGATCTCACTCTCACCAAAGAAGTAAGGATGAATCCTATGTCCTGCAAGATACAGGAACACACTCTGCTCCTGATTCTAAAGCACCTAGTGTGCAGCATGAAGTGCAACCCGCCGATCCTTCCCTCCTAAACCTGAATATGTTCCACTCTTAAGAAGATGAAATTGGAACGAAAGTGGTTGTTTGATGAATGTGACAAGAGTTACGATCTACCATAAGAATGTGTTAGTGAATTGAGATTAGAAATTTATGGTGATTATACATCTATAATTTTGAATCAATGGCGAATATACATATTTAAGATGCAATAAAGGATAATTGGAAGATGAGATGAATGATAGAGACATATATAGAAGTTCAAAAGGTTAAGTTGAATTGTTATTGTGAGTAAATATCCGATTTAGGATGTTATGAGAAGGAAGACGAGCCTAATGGGCTAATGAGGTTCCATCAAAAAGGGCCCTAAAAGGTAATGTGCTCAAGTATGACTCATGAACGTTGGGCTCCAGAAACGGGGTCCAACAGTTGTGGTATCAGAGCATGAACGTTGGGCTCCAAAAACGGAGTCCAACACATTTGGTAACCAACTTATCAGCTATTTTTCAGATGATTGACTTAATTTAGATGTTTGACTTCTGTTTTTTCATTTGGTTACTAGCTAGTTAGGTTGGTTGATTCAACCCAATTAGCTGTTTTGTGAAAAGCTCCTCTGCTGGAGCATTTCGGCCAAACAACTGAATTAGCTATTTGGCAATGACGACTGTGCCCTAAGCATTTCTTTACTGCTCTTTATTCTCATTTCTGTAGGTTGTTCAATAAGGTGTTTAACCTAATTTTCAGATCTTCTACACCAATTAGGCCACGATCAGTGTTACTTCGTGGGTTTCTACATGCTAGATTGGGGTGTAATTCCCAATTCCCTTTCTAATTCCTCTTTGCTTTCAATCTAATTTCCAGATCTTCTACACCAGTTAGGCCACAATCAACATTACTTTATGGGTTTCTTCATGCTAGATTCGGGTTCTATGCTTGGGTATCTTTGTAGATGGCTGCTGGAACATTAGTGTCTTCCTCCTTCCCCCTTCCAACTGTGGATTACACCAACGATATAGGTAAGGTTTCCTCTTTCTCCTAGTGTTCAATCTCAATTTTTCTAGAAATTTCCTTTATTCTGTCAACCTACGAAAGTCATACATCCCTCATTAATCATCCTCTTATCAATCTCGTTATCAGTTCAATTCCTTGCCAAGTAAAGGCTTTTTGTATATGGACGTTGTCGATTAATTTGTTATCACCCTTATGAAACACCATCGTTATTGTCTTCTACTATGAGAAGGCAAAGTGGAGGCTTTTGAAGATAAACATAGGTGGGTCTCAATATCAACTCCTTTTCGTGTTTGTTTGTACCTGTTTTGTTTTTTCCTCTAGTCTTTTTTTGGTGGGTACAGACTTTTAAAAATGACTTTTGTAGATGGGTATAGAATTTAGTGTTTTCTTATATCAGTCTTTCTACCGATATGTTTTGTTCCATTTTGGTTTTTCTCTTTCTCTCTTTGTGTATTGCGATTTCCAACCATATTCTTTTTGGTTGTAGGTGTAATTATACATTGCTGCTTATTATCATAATCTCTTTCTTTCTTTCTCTCTTCTTCTTCTTCTTTGTTTTCTTTCTTCCTAGAGAATAGCAATTAGGTATATCACTGCAGCTTTATGTGCAATTTGGCTTTCAAGTCGAACACAGAGCAAAACAGGTTTTATGAGGATCTTATATTATTGGCGGTGGTAAGTTTTACATATTACCATTACATTGAAAGTTTTCTAAAAATTTATGAATTGTTGTTTCATACACTGAGGTTAAATGCTTTTGGGAAGAACTAATTCTTTCATATCTATTTTTTTTAATTAATTTCATCTTTTATGGTCTCTAAAATATCAAATCATGTGTAATTGTTCACAAATATGATCGATGACATTCTTGGACTACTTATTGATAAAGAAAAATTCATTTTACAGGTGTGTTGCACTTGCACTTTCTGCAATATACTTAAGCCTGTTGTATGGTTTATATGTGCCAAATTGGCATGAGATATCCGCGCCAACATATATGGTTCCAGCAAATTCCAGCTATATTTTTAAGGTGAGGAACACACAACTTCATTTGGTGCATTCTTCTTTGAGTTCCTTGACTGTCGGGACTGTTGATACAAAATAAACTGTCAGTTTCTAGTAAATACTTTCAAAATAATTATATCACATCTCAGGCTATGTCTGGAAGACTACTATAAAAATGGATTCCTTTGTATAGAAACTTAAAATATGGACCATGTGTAACCATACTCTAACTTAATGCATTCCATTTCTATCCTATCCTATTTGTATCCATTGTACATTTGACGTTCTTTGGTGCTGATGTTACAATTTGATGTTCTGTTTTAGTTGGGTTATTGGTTTCATGCTTTGCTCTACCGATGGACCTGTAGTTGATTTCAAGCACCCTGTCAATCCTATGGAAGCTATTGATAACCAGAGCCAGCCATTAAAATTCTACAACTTTGAGGTTTGTCAACTATTTATCTGTTCTTCCTTTTAATGCATTGCAGAGTATTATGTTTGTATCTGTTGATTTAACCAATCTTTTTTGTATCTGTTGATTTCAATTAATGAAGTGTGATAGTAGTTGAGATATAAATGAAGTCTTATAGTATATCTGAGAAAGATGTAACTATTAATTTCTTATCTTTTTAGTTAATTATCTGTTTATGCTTTTGGTTTCTGAGAAATTTGTGTTAATTGTTGAAATTGATGTGTATTTTCCTGGTTTTCGAGTTATGGGGACCCAATAAAAAAGATTAGAAAAAACAAAATTACTGAAGGATCATTTTTCTTCATTTGGATATGCTCTAATTATGTGGGTATTTGTTTTGGAGTTTGGTATCTAGATACTAGCTTTAAGGTTGTAAGAAGGAAGGTTTTTGACTGCTATGGATTGTAGGATGTGATTTGTAAGATTTGGTTTAAGAGACGTCAATTTATTCGTTCTTATCACTGCACTGCAGAGTATTATGATTTTATCTGTTTTGTATCTGTAGATTTAACCAGTCTGATGTTTTGTGGGGCATTTAGCAACTTTTATTATTAATTGCATTTATCTCCTGCAGTATGCAATCACAACTGCCCTTTTATTTAATGAAACTATCTGTTGATTTAATGAAAGTATATCTGAGATAGATATTTCATTAAATGAAGTGTGATGGTAGATGAGATATAAATGAAGTCTGATAGTATATCTAAGAAAGATGTTTCGTGGGGGCTGTAGCTGATTTCTTTATTTATTGCATTTAACTCCATTTGTTAAGTCATAACTGCCCACTGTCTTTTTTTTTCACCTATAAAATGGTAAAGCTCAACACAGTTGTTGTTAGTTGTTAGTCTTTACAACTTGCTTTTTTCCAGTCGTTCTTTGGAAGTGTTCTTCGAAAGTGTGGTGATCTCAGTGCTATTTTGAGGATTAGCAAATCAGGTAATTCTTCCTTTTCAATGATATGTAAAGTTCGATCCCCTTAATTGAATTTTTGCCCTAGTTCATACACGGTATTAAAGAAAAATGAATTATAATATTAATATATAGATCATTCCTCTTCCTAGTCCTCCTCCTACTTGATCTTCTTCCTCCCTGGCATCCAATCCCACTACTTCAGTTTACCTCAATTTTGTTATCTTAGGCTAAAAAACAAGGTTGCTCCTCTTATTAAATTCTTAAAATTTATTAGGATTTTTTAATGGTACAAATCCACCTCCTCCTCATATGATTCTAAGCATTGATCCTCCCCTTTCTACCATTGAAAATTTCGTCTATCAAAAAGTCTTTCTCAATTTTGTTGGTTTTTGGATTGCTTTATCTATCACTTTTGGAGCTTTCTCGCAATGACTTAGAAAAGATTCATCTTTCTATCATTTATTGTTTTAATTTGCACGATACTTAAAATTTAGACATGTGTGAAGTAATAAGGTATTAAAGCATAACTTCTTAATAATGTATTTATATAATTTTTGAATAATATTCACAAGTTAATGCTATTACTCATTTTAAATTAAGAGATAAACTAATTTCAAATTAAGAATTTAATAAAAATATTATAATGATAAAAATTAATTATATATTTATTTTGTTGAACTAATTTAATTCAAACTAATAAAGTAGTCAAATCGTTTGCAAATTGATTAACTAGCATATAATCTTTTTAGTCTTATATGATTAGATGGCGTCATCCCAAAAAGGAAACAAAGGAGAAAGTCAAGGGAGAATGATGTAGGTCGGATTCGTTGGCAAAAAGAAACTCTTCATATCTTTTATGACATTTGTAACCAACATATTGAAAGAAGTAAGGGAAAATGCGGTGAAGTTATTAGTCAAAGGTTACCATGAAAGAAGGTAGAGGAAGAGTTTCACAAAGCAACCAACTTACCATAGGATAAAACAAAGCTTCAAAATAAGTTTGATTGAATGAGAACTAGATGGAGTCTTTGGAAACAGTTGAAAGGGAAAGAAACGGAATTAGAATGAGATTATGACAAAAGAACAATTGCTGCTAGTGAGAAGTGGTGGACTTTGAAGATTAAGGTTATTCCCTTTTCCCCAATTCAAATTATTTTCCTTTACGCTAATGCTAAATAATTAGTTAGATATAAGTCATTTAATTTTTTTGTAGGAGAACATCAATTTTAAAACATTTAAAGAGGAAGGGCTTGAACCTGAGCTTGAATGTAAGTTGGATCAACTTTTTGGATGTTTGGCTCGAGGAGAGACTACATTTTGTCATATGGCTGACCCTCCACAAGGACAACGAGAAGTTGAAGAAGTATATATTCCTTCTCCACCTGATAGTCATAATGCTTATCATCAATTGTCAAGCTATCATGATCAAGAGAATATGGATGAGACTAGTGGTCTAAACAATTGAGAAGAAGTGTGGAGAGAGCCTACCCCGACCCCTCAAGCTACACATGATGAAGGGAGTGAGAGAAGAAGATGCAAATGGGTTTTGGAGAGTGATAGTTCACAAAGTAACAAGACTGCAAGAACTGATTCCGCTAAAAGGGTAGGAAGATTTGTAGCAATGTATGGGAGGTTTGACGATATGATGCAATTGATTCAAGAGAGACAGAGTGCTACAATGGAGATGAATAGCTCCATTACGAAAATTTTGAACACAATGAATATTGGTGCATCACAAAGTACTGGTGCTGGTGCGTCACATCTTGATGTTACGAATGCTTTGAAAAAAATATGTACTTTTCCTGGTTTAGAGACTGGTACTCCTGAATTTTACTTTGTTTTCATGTTGATTGAAGATCCGCAAAGAAGGTCCATTTTTTTGGGTTTACCAGATGATACAAAGAGGGTTGAATACATAACATTTATGTATGAGTATGACAAACATAAAAAACATTAAACATAGTTTCTATCTATTCATTATTATGTTTAGTTTATTGTTTTTATTATTTGTGCACTTATGCTAACATGGTGTTTTTTAAGACATTATGAATTTGGTTAGCTTATTTTATTTTATTATGTTATATTGTTGGTAATCTATAATTTTATTATGTGCTATATTATTTATTTCTTTATATTTAGACATATAAGTATCTTGTTTACTTACAATATAATTTTACTTATTTATCTGTAGGTATGGATGATAATGTTTTGCAAATTATGCAACTTTTGCAAATGAAGCAATTTTTGGACGATGAGATTGAGTTTTGGGATTCGGTGGCTTGTGTAGTGGGTTACATGAGTGTGTATTTTTTAACCACATATGCAAGGAACCATGCATGACTTCCTATCAAACAGGAGAATTATGGATGAATGAATTATTGAATGGTCATGAAAAAAGATGTTTTAATACATTTAGGATGAATCAAAATACATTTCGTCAATTATGTATGGTTTTGGAAAATAATTATGGTTTGAGACCTTCAGATAGGATGTCTATTTTCGAGAAAGTTGGTTTATTCATGTATGTCATAAGTAAAGGTTCTCCTAATAGAGACACCTAAGAGCGCTTTCAACATTCAGGTGAAACTGTGAGTAGAGTTTTAAAGAATTTTTGAGTGCCATGGATGGCTTTTCAAGGGATATACTCATACCAAAACATCCCTAATTTAAGGAGATTCCACAACAAATTGCGAATGATGCTAAATATATGTCACATTTTAAGGTAATTAAATATGTTCTTACTCCTCCTTCATTATATTTTTCATTAAAAAATGTTGTTTTATCATTTTATGATTATTATTTTATATTAGGATTGCATTAGAACTATTGATAGTATATATATAACGGTAGTTATTACAAAGGAGGAACAAATGAGACATAAAGAACCGGAAGGAATAACAACTACAATTGTATTGGCATTTACACATACGGGGCTGTGAACTATTAAACTGGATCAATTTTGAAAATGTAGAATCGAGTGTCATCCTGTCAAAGTCGCCAGTGAAAATGTAGTTCAACGTAACTAGTCCACCCGGCCCTTCTTAATAATATTATTATATTCATGCAGTGTTTGTAGCAAGTTGGGGACCTTTTTATTGTAATTTTTTTCTTTGTTAGGACAACAAACAAACCCTTTGAGGCTTTGCTTGCAAGGGCATAATTTCTTCCCACGGCAATTTGGTGTTGGTCATCTATAATTCAACACACAAGACATGCCTCCCTGTCCCTGTATCTCTCTCTTTCTCTCTGCTGCTGTGTGGTAAGACTAAGGTAAAATGATAAAGCTATGGAAATGGTACCAACAGTGTCTATTCTCGCATCCCGTGAAGACCCAAGTCATCAGCTCTGGAGTACTTTGGGGCTTTGGTGATATTGGTGCTCAATACATCACTCACTCAACAGCGATTAAATGTCTCAATAAACCTGTAAGTTCCATTTTTTTTGCTACCAATGGCTTGCTAATCTTGTGTTTTTGGGTAGGGTTTCCTTTGATTTCTTGTATAGTTCTTCTTCTTGAGAACTGGGTATGCGTCGGAACCGTTTGATAATATTTGGCTACCGTTTGATGCCCCCTTTCTACCTTTTCTTGCTCATTTCCGCGTCGCATTGCCAACTGGAATCACATGATTGAGTGCTTCGGTTTGATGATTGACTTAAATTCTCGACTTGTTTTCGATGAATAATTCTCAAGAGATTCCTTCTTATGTGGAATCTTTAGCTAATCCTTTTTGACGCCTCTGTGGATTCTGGGTACGATTCGATGCCAATGCTTATCATTGATAGATTCATAACCGCCGAATACATTATCTTGTAATATTAGAACTGCCTTGTTTTTAGGTTCTATTCGATGCCCCTATTTTTACTGTTGATTTCTAGTTTCCATATCCGCAAAGGCGCCAACAAGGCAACAAACCAGCCTGGAAAATGAGACTCAACTCTATAACTGGTCTTTATGGCCTTGCTATAGGCTGGCCCGTAATGCTTCGTCAAACTGATAATTTAGCTATTCGTAGCCGTAGACGTGATAGTTTATGAAGTTAATTGCCATGTGAAATGATGACTCTGTTAATGGCAACTTTGGTCTACAAAACTTGGATACATATGTTCCGAAAGCAACACATCCCGGTTTCAGTGGTTTCTGTTTGAATTATTCTAGGTGTTAATGTATCTCCTACTCCATAGCTACTAAACTACTCGGAGAAAGCTCTCCTTCATGTGCATGCTTAGTCCTTTGACAGAGATGTGAATTACTTACGTGTGATCATTACACATTTTGACCAATCTGAGTATATAAAAAAAACAAAGCTATGACTGGTGAAATTAAGAGTCTGATTTTGCAATATGGTTGCTAATAATTCAGGTTATGCTTAATAAGAATTTCAGTTGTGTTCTGTAATAATTAACTCTCATTCCTAAATTGTTTTGATTATTTAAGTTGATGCTTTTGCAAATTTTACATGACTACATTGCCATATTTTCTGGAACAAGAGTAATTAATTTTTACTGCACAAATAACTATAGAATTTGTTTGTTCATGTAGCAGGCTGTAGATACAAAATTCAAAGTTGATTGGAAACGTGCAGCTATCACTAGTATGTTTGGTTTTGGTTTCATTGGTCCAGTTGGCCATTTCTGGTTCGTTTTCTTTTATCTTGTTATCTTATTTTCAATTATTTGGGTTGAGTTTTATATTTTAGTGTATACTGCAATTAGACACCTTGGTGGTAGTTGAGTCAAAATCTCTAGCAGAACAAGCAGTTTGCTATTGAAGCTAGTGTGCCAGGATAGCCTTGTCAATTCATTTCAATCGAAATACACATTGGCCCTTTCAGAATGAGATTTTCTTTCAATGATGAAGCCAATGCCGAATAATTCCAGTGTGTCATAGTCCTTTCCTCCCTAAGGTCATTTGATGTTTCTCCTGCCAAAGCAATAAATGGGAATCCTTTTTCTTTTCTCTTTGGTATTAGATTCTTAGGAAGTTGATTTCTTATTAGCATTAACAATTATCTTCAAGGTATGACGATATGGATTAAAAGGTAATATATGTGGGGTTCTAATACAGAGAAGTTGAGTTCAGATGAGATTTCTTTGAGACAAATTCTTCAAGCACATCTCGTCATCCCAACTAGGTTTTGTAGGGAAAAACAAAAAACAAAGAAATTCTTGTAGGTGTAAGTTCTTCAAGCACATCTCATCATCCCAACTAGATTTTGTAGAAAAAAGAAAAAGAAATGCTTGTAGGTCTAAGATGTATACAGTTACAGCTTTCATTAACTTGAAATTTATGAATGAAATTGGACTAGTATAGACATTCCTGAAGTGCATAAAGTTTGCTAATAGTTTCATGTACTTGAAGTTATCACTTCATACTAATTGTACTAAAAGTTCTATATAGGCTTCAGTTTTCACATTTTGTACGTACTTTTTGCTTCATCTTTTACTCTGATCACTTCTTTCAGCATCTTAACCAATAATCAGGGAACATAAGTATGATTCTTAGTTCCATCTACTATGCCTAGTTTTGCTTGGCAGGGCATGGTGGCTTCCTATTGGCATGTCAAACAATCAGTTTTGGGTATCCAATGAACAAGTTCATTAATATTGAAGCATGAAATACTTCATAGTTGGACTGCCTGTTTTTTATTATATCTAATGATCCATCCTATGAAATGGCAACCAATGAATGAAGAAGTTATAGCTTAGATTTGAGGGATAAAACTAAATTTATTTTCAATACAATAATGCTTGGTGGGAAGCAGCTTTTGGCTATTACAAACTCTCTTGTATGGTTACTTATAAGCCGTTTTCTCCGGAAGGTATGAGGGCCTGGACAAGTTTATAAGGGTGAAGCTTCAGCTACAACCAAAATCAGCTCGATTCATTGCTGCAAAAGTTGCAGCTGATGGATTAATTTTTGGTCCATTTGATTTATTGGTGTTCTTCAGTTACATGGGATTTGCTACTGGAAACAATGTTGCTCAAGTGAAAGAAGGCCTCAAGAGGGATTTCCTTCCAGCCTTGATCATGGAAGGTGGTGCATGGCCGATACTGCAGATAGCCAATTTTCGCTATGTGCCAGTGAGGTACCAACTTCTCTACGTCAACGTTTTCTGCTTGTTAGACAGTGCCTTCTTATCATGGGTTGAGCAACAAAAGGATGCTCCATGGAAGCAGTGGTTCACCTCTTTTCTACCTTTGAAGGGAAAAGGCGGACAGACTAGATTATAATATTTTCGTATCTTCCCTGTGTTACCTCGTGGGCATCAATTTTTCAAGTTAGTGTCTAAACAAGGGTGTAAGATTCAAAAATATTGCAAATAACTTTGAAATGCGGACAAGTTAGAAATTGAGCTCTCGACCTATTGCTTCTTATTGTCACTGTCAATCTTTTGCTCCGTCAACCTTGGAGG
Source organism: Erythroxylum baracoense (assembly GCA_025629805.1). Classification (NCBI taxonomy): domain Eukaryota; kingdom Viridiplantae; phylum Streptophyta; class Magnoliopsida; order Malpighiales; family Erythroxylaceae; genus Erythroxylum; species Erythroxylum baracoense. Next base: position 33,286,600 of record JAOTAY010000008.1, on the reverse strand, counting down.
TTTTGGTTAATGGTTTATAGCCAAGATTCCATATTTTTGACAGCATATGTATAGAGGATAACATATTGTCGCTGATAAAGATGGAGTAGCGGCTGAAATGTGTTTCACATGATGTACCAGTAAACCTTTTTGACGTATTGATGCAATAAAAAGTCTTGATCTGATCAATTTCGTACAACCATGCACCACACTATAAAATTAATTAAATGTAGTAGTCAAAAATCTAATTACTGCTTGTCGGAAACTTCTCATTAAGGATTATAGACCTTCAAGGGTGATAAAGTATGGATGGTATTGGAAAGGCTTAGTAAATGAGGCATCCACCAATGGGTAGAGATAAGGGATCGAGCCAGACAACAACGTGAAGCTCTTGACCAGAAAGATGAAAACATTTCCTGGAACACAGGCTACATAGATTTTGGTTTGATTTATTCTTTTTGACCTTAATCATAGATTTATGACTGAACATCATATACTTAATTTTAGGGATTTTATGAAGGACCAAAAAGTGAAGTATAATCCATGTACTAATACAATAATCATATAGATATAGAGATAAAGGTATCCTAGATAAAGGTGACAACTAACAGATTAATTATGGTTAATGATTTTGATTTGGTGTTACACATCAAAGGGTGGTAATTTCATAATTAGATGTAATTGTGTACCTTAAAAGAGGACATAGTTACTTTAGGTTAAATTTTATTTCAACCTTAATAATCAAATTTACATGATAATTTAACTTCTCATAAGTGGATACCAATACTATGACATTTTATTATCATGATTCCTTTTTTATTTAATTTTTCTTTTAAAATCCAAAGAATTGTATTAATAAGAAATAAGCTTAATTTAAAAAAAGTGAATGGCATATTACGATAGAATAGATTTATTACAATGTGAAAAAAATCATTAGAACTAGAAAATAGATGCCTACATTTCGATTACTTAGTAATTAAAGAATCTTATTACATGTTAACTAATGAGTAAGCATTCCAAAAATCAGTATAGCATCAAACCAAAATACAATAACCCAAGGTAACATCTATACATCGTAATATGCTTAAATTGGAATTATTATATAACCTTTTGTTATTTAATACTTTAATTGCAATTTTTTACTAGGATTAAAAGAATATAGTAGTTATAGTCATTATGGGATCGACAATCTATAATACTCTAGATTTATAACTTGTTACAATCAATTTTATGCCCTTACAAAAATGACTAATTAATTTTTCAATATTATGAGGGGCTATTTAATTACCATTTTGTTAATCTTAGCTTTATTTTAAGCTTATCTTCCTCCATTATTTTCAGGTAGTTAATGTGAGATAGGAGGTTTATAAGTGAAAAGTTAGATGACATACTTCAATTTGAATCTAAAATCGAATGGACCTATAAAAAGAACAACACAAGACAAATGCTGATCATTATTACAAATTCCTCATGCATCAAATTACGTCGAAGGGTAAGAAACTACAAGTTAAAGTAAGTCTATCTCTACTTGATATCGAAGTTTAATGGATCACTTAAGGAAGATATCATCATATTCATCCAAGAATTTTACTCCATGATATAAATACTTACATTGAATGATCTTATAGAAGATGAACTTCATATGCGATGATTTTGATAATGCATGAGATATCGAGTAAAAATCTTGTTCCCAATAATTAAGGTGAATTCTTTTGAGGAGTAACACCAAGTTTATGAAGCTTTTATGCTTTGATTTTTCCTCTATATAAAACCACGAAATTGAGGATGTAGATTCAAAGTTTTAAACTAAAAGAGGGGAAAGTATTTCATAAAGCTTAGGAACAATGCAAAGTTTTCTATACATTTTGTAAAGCATTTCATAAGGCTAATTATACATCTATCTATAGAAGAAAACAAGATGTTAAGAATGACCCCATCTCTAACAATTATAATATGAAGTGAAGGAATCCCCCAAATGTCTTATAAAATTAGTAAGAAGCATACATACTATGAGACCATATGAGTTTCAGGAATAACATCATTATCAATAACCACCACCATTGCTAAAAGAGGGGATAAATGCTCAAACAATACATATCTTCCATTAACGTAAAATTGGATAACTTAAGGAAACTTGAAAAGTTGGTGTAATCTAATTAGACATCCATTCATAACTTGAAGGTGTAAGTGAATCATTTAGTTGAAGTGGTGAGAAAAATAGATTAAAAAAAAGCTTCATATTAATATTGAGGTGAACCTTAGAGATCAACTATTAGTCATTAAACTTAAAAATGGCAAAACAATTTATGTTGAATCTGTTTAAAGAGAGGAAGTGTAAAAAGTAGACAAACCTGAAAAAGAGGGCCAAGCGGACATAAGCAAATTGGTGTTGGTATCAAGTTAAAGCCGCAATCCTTTATCAAAGCTTATGTGCTACCTATTTCATACCTTCAAAAGTTAAAAAATTGAAAGGATGAATACAAATTCAAGAAGCTACCTATCAATATACCTTTCGTTAAAGCATTAGCACAAATTCCATCATATGTAAAGCTTTTAAAGGATATCATCTTCATTAGAAACAAATTCAGGAAGAATTTACTAAGGTATCTTTAACTAAAGAGTATAGCGCAATCTTGGAAAATTAGTTACCTTCGAAGTTAAAAGATCCAAGAAGTTTTATTGTTCTTTAGCATTTTGGTGCTTCTATTGTTTATAAATGTTTATGTGATTTACACATTAGTATTGACCTAATGCCTTTATCTCTTTTCAAGGAGCTTAGAATAGAAGAACTCGAGCTAATAAATGAGTCACTCAATTAGCTTATAGGTCTTTTAGGTACCTAATTAAGGTAGTGGAAAACTTAATAATTAAAGTAGGGAATTTAATTTTTCTTACAAATTTCTTAGTAATGGGTATAGAGTAAGACATTGGGATTCCCATCATATTAGGAAGCGTCAGGGGAGTATGCACTTTAACATCTTCAATGCTTTCAAAGAACTCTATTGTGCATGAAGACATACCTAAGGTTATTAATGATGATCCTTTGGAATCATATATAGCTTTAAGACTTGATGAAAAAGAAAAGGATCCTAACTTGGTGGAATGTGCTTTTAGGTTTGAAGGAGAGGGGAATAAACCATAATGTTCTTAGGTTTTTGAGGACTTAGGAGGAGAAAATCCTACTCCTCTCCCATCTACTAAAGAAACACCTAAGCTTGAATTAAAGCAAATGCCTTCTTAACCAAGTTATGCATATTTAAGAGAAAATAATATTTAGCTTATTAACACCCCTCACTCTTTAAGTTCTGTATAGGAAGGAAAAAAAAGCAATTCAATTATTGGTTTTGGATTAGTGAAGTGCTAAGTAGGAAGTCCAATTAAAAGACTTATAAAGAAACATTTTCTTAAAGGCAACCTAATATTCTAACTTTACTTTTCTTTCATTTTAGCTTATTAGTTCTAGTTGTATACCTATTTTTTAGTTTTTGATAGGTAATTCTTATTAGAATTTCTTAGATCTTACCTTGCCAACCTTGCATAGATTAATAGTCTCTCATAATTGCTTTTATATTCTTATTTATGTGATTTTGAGAATAATGTCATGTTTAAGAATGGTGAGTGACAAAAAATCTAATTTTTTTCTTTTTAATTTTTTAACAAACAAATTTACTTAAATTTTGTGTTTTAGATTTAAATTTTATGTTTTTTATTTTTTATTTAGGATATCATTGGTTACTTTAGGAAAATAATATGAGTTTATACATAATTATTTGTTAAGATTGATTATTAAAAGTTAGACGCATAATATGATTAAGTGGGTGCTATGACAAATTTGACTTTGTGAAGCATAGGAAACTAAATTCATTAGATGACAATACTTTGAGTTCACTTGAATTATCCCATGAGAAATGAACCCAACAATCAAATTTTTCATTAGCATGTGGATATCTTCTTTGACTTTAAACTACAAGAAAATCACGAATTAGCGTCGGAATATTACCGACGACACAAAGTCCGTCGCCTTTTACCGACGGTAATTAAGTAAACCGTCGGCGAAAATAAAATTTTACCGACGACTAACCATTCCGTCGGAAATATTGTAGGGAAAAATTCGGCCCAAAATCTGCGACAGACAATAGCGACGGAACATGTC
>JAOTAY010000008.1:33257713-33282368 GCA_025629805.1 Erythroxylum baracoense | reverse complement strand
TCATTATATTGTATTTCTTTGAATTCTTTAACCTATTCAGATACTTTGATGATCGTATTAATGTGGTTCATATTCTAAAATGAGTCAAAACGTGCAACTGACTTCTTCAAGAGGTAATTTTGTTTATTATATCTATTTCATTATGACTTATTTGTTAGAAGAATTGGCAGATTTTAAATGTAAATGAAGTGATTGTGTTAAATCAGCAGTATAGGACTTAAGTTTCAACATACCTTGTTGACTAGACTCTCAAATGCATATATACACACACCTTTTCTTGCACTCCTAAAATCTCGTTTACCTTGTCATGATCTCTTCATCCATGAGATGAAACTGCATTCAGATACATTTTTTGTATTATTTGCAAGATTATATGTTAGGAACCAGAGTTCAAAATGAAAGAGAAAGAATTCAGAGAATCAAAGCATTGATATGGTTTGGACTCTTAAACAGAAAAATGCTCACTGTTAATTTAGGTAGTTGTTCTTAGAAAACCATTTGAAATGTGTTTTTAGCTTGTATGTTAGTTAATACAAGTGATAAAGCCTTTATATTGAACACTCCTAGAATAGTAACCTTACATGAATTTGAATCTCAAATAACACTTATTTAATAAGGAGATTGAAAAACATTCATCTTTTTTTTTATTGCTTCTTCAAATAATGATGCGTTGTAGGAACTAGAAATCATGTAGTCAAGCCAAGTAGGCCATGCAATCCTTCACTTCCTTTAGAATAAAATCCTTTGGCAGTTAACCTTCTCCATCAGAGATTAGGACGTGGTATAGAGGAATGATGGATTTGAATTTAGTCCAATATAAAAGCCTTTTCTTCTGATGATTGAGATGTTTTCCCAGCTTACATGTTGTTCAGCAATAGAAATTCCTGCTTAATGAAGTTGTTTCTTTCAGTTCTTATATTATTCTCTTACTCTTCAGGGGCTTCACTTATTTCAATCCAGAAATCAGCAATGATGCATCTCATTAATGTTCCTAACGCAATCTCCAGAAGACGAGAGTTCTTTCTTTTAGTTCAAGCCATGGAATTAATCTTTTTATTGTATCAACTCTAAAGCTGCTTGCTATTGCTCTCAGTATAGCCATGCGGAGTGCTTGTCTAGAATGGAATTGTTTAATATAGCTTATACCAAAATCAAAAGTTGAGGTCTTTAAACTTGCACAGCTCTATTCACTGGTGGATTGAACTACTTAGGTGCATTAAATATGTGCTTTCACCTTGATGAAGTTTGAATTGTTTCATTTTTTAAAATAGTAGATAGAAGTGACATGAATCAAATTGTTGTCTATGATATTAACTAATAACTTACTCTAATTCTATTTGCATGATGTTATCGATGCCATTAATTATATCCTTAGATCATTCCAGAATCTTGGAGTCAATAAACAATTGGCACCGAAACTGGTTATCTTATTAAAGATTGTAATATGATGTGTTTATAGCATTTGTGATGAAGGTGATGGTTTGTAAAGATCTGAAGGTAGGGTGATATGATTTTGTGATCTTTCCAATGTTCAAGAATCAAGAGATTGCAGGATGTTCTCTAGTTGCTTGAGATGCCAAGGCTCAGTACATTAGTGCCAGATTTTCCCTCGAATTACTTAAGCCTTTGTTAATGCAAATCTCGAATGTTCATACTCCTAAAAAAATAGAGATTATAGGATGTTCAATTTTGGTTAGCTATAAACTTGCAAAACGAAATAGCAGAGGTGTTATCGGTGAGAGGGCTCTTTTGATGTGCAAGTTAAGGAAGAAATAAACTTTTTAAAATGGCAGTTTTCATTATAATTTTTTGAAAATTAAAATAAATTATATTAACATAGCTAAAGCCATTTCATAAAACATTACAATAAATCATATCATCTGCAACAAATTAGCCTAACTAACCAGTACACAAAATATCTATAATAGATGGCATTATAACAGCCAGTACTCTTTGAGTTCTTCGCTAACTAAGCTTTGTTTGCCATTGGAATAAATTGCAGTATGAAAAGCAATCTTAGTAATTATATCATTCATATTACCATGCTTAGTATACCTTATGATTAGGTTCAAAGTCTCCGTCGACTCAAATGTGTACGTAGGTAGTTGTAAAAAAACCATAAGTTGGCTCTAAATTGCTTTAATGTAGTTACATTCATCTGCTTACATAAGACAAATATGGGATCATATCTACCAAGCCATCTGTCTTTGATTCTGAGTCTATTTTTAATCGTTAATCAAGTGAATACAGCAGATTTGTGGTTTAAAACTTACTTCCAAGTGACTTCAGCCTAGGAAACCACTTTCGGATTATTCACCAATATCTTGTGACATGATATGTTGTTGAATATACCATTGGAATGGGGAATCTAGATGATGTTGTCCTTCCTCAACCCCATAGGGATGTTAGGTAAATAATCTGCCATTAAGTGGAACCCTGTAAAGTTTCCAACCTACTCACCATTAAGAATAAGCAAAGTCACTCTAGCATTAGAGGGGATTATGTTTCTGATCCTCGAAAGATCTGTTCTTTGAATAAGAGGACTATAGTTGGTCCAGTTATCAAACCATAGCCATATATCCTCTCCATCATCCAACCTATGTTTGCTATAGAGATAAATCATGTCTCTCAAGCTACGCATGTGATTAAATATCCATGACAATTCCCTGGACTTGTGCAGTTGAAGTACACTTCTACTTTTTCTGGGAAGTTGAATAAAAGTTCACTAAACAGTTCCTTAAAGTAGAAGAAATCGTTAATTACAAAACTAGAGCTCCTAAAAGAAGATCAGGAGAGTAAGTGAAAATCATGACAAGGAGAAAGTATTGATATCTATATATTATACAAAATAGCTAACAGGTCTAAACATTCCGTTTATTAAGGTTGTCTTCGCTCATGTGCTCGTTATTCCTTTTTTGGGATAATTATTTCCATAATACATAAATGAATGTAGCTCCATTTCATTATTCCATAATTTCGTCAAATCATTTCTTACTATATCGCATAAATGCTAAACCTTAAAGTAAGTTTAAAGACTATCGCATCCCCTTTGCAACAATGATTTAAAGAAGGAGCCTAGTTGGTTGAATTCCAAGGTTGGTTAGCCCATAAGATATCGTATGACTTCACATGATTCCTCCAACACAATAATAACAACATTCTAATAGGAATTTTATTGAGATATGAGATACAGAGAGAACCAAAATTACACAACTTTATTTATAACTAATAAAAAGTTGCTCTCAATGGACCTACAAAAAGACAAAAACTTCCACCATATGATTATGTTCTTTGAATTTCTTAAGTGGCAGTCCATGTTGAGAAGCATAACAAATTTAAGTGTCCTTTGTTCATAATTTCTTTTATAACTAATCAAAGAATACAATTCACCTTTGAGAGGCAATTTGAAATTTCGACTAACTTCAGCTAAGGGTATACAAGTAATAGGATACTCAGGGTTTTAAAAAATGATTTATTAAAGAAGGTCATAGACGGAACACTACATAGTTAATTACTTTATGTATCCATCTTATTAAAAATGATAACCTTGAATAACTTAATACTTTTTTCTAAGAGCGTTTCGTACATAGTTCTTACACAAAAGATGCTGAGCCCACCTTCCTTTTTTAAAGTGTAAAGATTACTCCGTTTGACTTTTACTTTCGAGGAGTCATCTTTAATGGTAGTCAGTTGGATTATCGAAACTTTCAAAATAATTCTGATTCTCTAAATTTTTTATAGTAGTCGTGAAACTAAGTTGAATCTTTAAAATACTAAACACTAGTTTCTTAATTTCAAGTAATAAAACAAATTGGGAAAGGGGAAGGGAGAGGGGTTTGGATTAATTAATTAATTAACTAAAATTAACAAGAAATCAAAATAAACTAACTCAATAAAAAAGGAATAAATTCAAGAACACATAACTTCAATTCAAAGGAAAGATCTCATCTAATTTTAATATTGATCATTTGTCTAAAAAGAATAAGTGTCACAATTCAAGTAGTTACTCCGAAATGTATTATGGTAGTAGTAATAAGTCTCAAAATGTTCTAAATTAATTAGTTCAAACTTAACATCCAAACTAAAACTTATCATCAATTGATTGGGTACGATAGCTGCAACTATTCGATTTAGTTTTCTTGTCTATCGTAAGTTAAATATGCAATTTCATAAATCACCTATTTGCTACTTGTACTAATCCTTCATGACAATTATGAATCATTGAAGTTATGGATAGCGATAGAATAATCAATATTAAATTAAATTCTCAAATTAATCAATATTAATCATTCGTCAAATATAAGAATTCAAAACAAGATATACTTGAATTAAAACACGAAAAAAGTTAACAGTAAAGCCTCACAAAGTTACAACAAGAATTTCAAATTCCCTTGAATCTAAATAATTGAGTTTAGCCACACATCACTTTTTCTCTAATACATAAAAAGGAAGAAAGATGAAATAATGAGAGAAAAGTATAAAGATGAACATCCCTTTTATAAGGTTTTCCTGATCTAATCCTAATCTAATTCTACCTTGTAAAGATGTCTATCTAAAACAAATTTAAATTCAAATTCAAATTCCTATAGAAAGAAGTTTTCCAATTAAACTCCAACTCTTCAAGTGACCAGTTTTATTATTACAAAGGTCTTTTTAAGCATCAAACTTACATCACAAGTCGCACCTACTCCTTTGCACAGTAATCTTACTTAGGTCCATTTAAGCAAGACTCAGCCTTCTCACATGATTGTCGACCAATAATCTTGTTCTTGAACACCTCATGACCCTCGCAATGTTTAACTCTTATACTCGCAAGAAACTACGAATGCAATAGAACAATAAATGAGCTATATATAGGCATGAGGAGAAAGGCTCAAATGAGTTATATATAGGCATTCAAGCTTAAGGGTCAAGTTAGAATTCTAACCAAACTCTACTACCTAAGATCACATCTTATCCTATCAGATTACATCATTATCTAATAAGATAATATACCCATCTAAATAGGAATTTATCCGATAAAGAATATCCACATCCCAACTAACAGGATAAAAGATTACACTTGATCTATCCTTATCCATGAAGACGTCCACTATCTTCAGATGATCCTCCCTCGTGGTCTTTATCCTTTACAGTTGATGTTTATCCTCTGTAATCTTATCCACCACATCATCCAAGATTTCCCCACGATCTTTACCTATTGATGATGAGTCATCTAAGCCAAAGCTAGTTATAGCACACTAGTCTAATCCAATGCTTACCCATGTCACGTCTATTAGCTATGGTTTGCCTATTTGAGCACACACTAAGTCCTTAGTCCATCAAGAACTTAGCCTTATCCATGTCAGCTTGTATAAGGTCCAAAACTCTACCAAAACTTGCACCCATGTTTGATCTAACTCGCTAAGTCACCTTGGAGCTTTAGCATGCTAACACTATGTGTGTTATCCATCTAACCTTCCACCCAAGGTCTGTTTCCAACTAACCTTCCACCCAAGGTCCGTTTCCAGCTAGCCGTGAAACGCCTTCATGTGTTAAGGAGCTAATAAACCACCCCACTAGATGAATTCGATGCCCTCGTCAAACTAGTCTGAAGGTATGTTTTCACCTAATCATCGAACTACTACAAGTTTGTATCTTTCTCCCATGTAGCTTTCATGATCGGTTTTCCCTTCCATTAGATTAAAAACTAAGTCCATCAGTTCTTCTTATACTGCCTCATTGTTTGGCAATCCAAGATCTTCTTTACTTGGTCATCGAACTATTTCTCACAACTGGTGGAGCTCTCTTCACCTAACTTCTATTCGGATCTTATACATCCTCATAGTAAGGTTTGAGAAAATTAACATGAAAGGTAGGGTGTACCTTTAATCTCTTGGGCAACTTCAACCTGTATTCCACATTCCTCACTTTACTCAGCACTTCAAACAGTATATCATACTTTGGAACCAATTCATGATGCACTTGCTTGCTTGAGATCTTCTTCCAAATTTGTGGGGTAAGTTTCAGTAGTACCTTATCTCACACTTCAAATTCTAATAGTCTCCTCTGTAAGTTTGCTTACTTCTTCATCCATTGAGAAGCCTTTCAAAGACTATCCCTAGCCTCATCTAATAACTCTTGCTTCTTCATTACGAACTTGTACGCTGCAGGAAACTTGCCACCTATCTTTTATTATGCAATTTTGAGTAGAGTGAGAGGTTGCTATCCTAAGACTATCTCTAAGGGACTCTTCTCCGTTGTAGAAGATCTGTGTAAATTATAACAAAACTATGCAGTATCAATCAAAGTTAAGCAGTTTTGTTTACTTACACTTATGTAATGCCTTAAACACTCCTCCAATATACCATTGATCCTCTCCGTTTGGCCATATATCTATAGGTGATTTATCATTGAAAACTTCAAAACACAACCTATTATGTTGAATAGGGACATCTAAAATCGTCCTATAAATTTGGTGTCTTGGTCACTCATAATGTCTGCAAGGACTCTGAAGTATTTTACCACGTTCTATAAAATAACTCTGCCGTAATATTCGAGGGACAGAATGCTGATGTTGGCACAAAGATTCTATAATTGGAGAAACGATCTATAATCACCATGATTTTCACTATGTTGTCCACTTTTAAAACCCCTCCAGTGAAATCCATCGAAACTAACATCCACGTTCTTTTGAGAATGGATAAAGGTTGTAGCAAACTGGCTTCCTTTTTCCTCTCCAATATATGCAACTAACACATAAGGCTCGTCTTGACATACACCTTGATGTCATTCTCCATCTTTGGCCAATAATAGGAACGAGCTAGGAGCGTCATCATCCTCCAAACTCTAGGGTGACTAGCCCACTATGGGTTATGCATCTCCTTCAACTGTTGCTTCCGCAAGCTACCAAAACTCTACAGATACACTTGGCTACTTTTAGTAATCAACAACCCATAATCATGGAGTCAAAACTTGCACACAACATCTTCCTTAACTTATGAGATCAACTTACAACTTATGATGTCCAATGAAGCTGCAGCTCTAATTTGCTCCAACAAGCTCGACTCCATCCTAATAATGGAATATAAGGTCACGAACACCTCTTCCGACTCAATTCATCCCCCATATTGTTGTGCCTCCCCAATTTATGTTCCCATACGAAGTCATATTTAGCAAGGAACTCCTACCACTGTGTTTACTTCCTGGACAACATCTTTTGGGAGCAGCATTGTCAGTACAAACAATGAACCTGGTTCCCAACAAATACACTCCCCATGTCTTAAGGCAATGCACCATAGCGAGTATCCCCTTCTCATACATTGAGTATTGCTACTCTGCACTATTGAGATTTCGGCTCTCAAATGCTACGGGATGACCGTCTTGTACTAGGAATCCACCAATGGTTTTGTCCGTGTGTACCTCAAATGAAAGATCAAACTCTGGCAGCATCAACATAAGTTAGGTTGAGATAACGACTTTAAGTATCTCAAATGCCTCCTGACGCACATCTAACCAATAACACTCTTGCTTTTTCTTCAGCAAGTATGTCAATGGCGCCACTTTCTTCGAATATCCCACTATAAATCATCAATAGTAATTTGCTAGTTTTAGAAAACTCTATAACTCTCGCATTGTCATGTGAACTGCCACTCAACTATTTCCTTCGTATTTTTCAGATCCATCCTGACCTAACCCTTGCTTACCAAGTGACCTAAGAATCTGAACTTCGACTATACAAACTCACACTTCTCCATCTTCACGTAGAGCTTATGTTGCTTCAGCTGCTCGAACACTTTCCTTAAGTTCTCCGCATATTCTGCAATGTGTGTACTATACACTACGATGTCATCAAGATACACAACCACAAACTCATTAAGGAAATCTTACAACACATTGTTCATCAAGTTGCAAATATCATAGGGGCGTTAGTTAATCCAAACGACATGATAAAAAATTCCTATGATCTATATTGAGTCACGCATATTGTCTTCTGCCCATCACCCTCAGTTATCCGCACTTGCCAATACCCACTTCAAAGATCCAGCTTTGTGAAAACTGTAGCCCTCCATAATCTGTCCATCAAATCTTGAACTAAGGGAAATGATACTTGCTTTTTACTGTACTTATTCAAAGCCAGATAGTCCACACACATCTGAAGTGTTCCAGGGCTTTAGACGGTTGGACGAACCTTACTTCCAACGGTTCACCAAGTTGCTTTCGAAGCTCTCTCAACTCCAATGGGGACACCCTATATGGGGCGTGTGTAGGTGGGATGGCTCAAGGAACCAACTCTATCCTATGATTAATCTCTCAATGAGCGGGTAGAGTCTTAGGCAACTCTTTCAATATCACGTGCTGAAACTCTCTCAACAAACTTGCAGTCACATCTGGGATTTCTACCACATGGTCCTCATCAATCTTCCACATGGAAACGAGATAGGTCTCCATACTTTTATCATGCTTCATTTGAAACAATTCATATTGATACGTTAGCAAGCTCTCCTTTACTTAATTGGTTCCCTCATATGTAACTTTTAAAGTATGTCAAATTATGTGAGCCGTTTCACACATAAAGACCCTATTGAATTTCTTTTTTCTTGATGCACAAAATAGTATGTGTATGGTCCTACTATTCGAGGAAACTAGTTTCTTATCTTGAGGTTCTCATTCTTCTTAATTTGGGAACAATTTTGGTTATCTACAATTTTCATAGGAATAAAGGAACTATCATTTGAAACAATTCCTCATATGTCTACATTTTTGGCCATTAAGAATAATCTCATCCTAGTTTTCCAATAAATGTAATCATTGTTATCAAAGAAAGGTGGTTTGCTAATGCTTTGTCCCTTTTGGTTAAATGATGATGATGATACTCCTAAATTTGTCATTATGATCTTTGCTATAAGATTTTGCTAGAAATGATAGCTTCATAGACCTACTCTAATACCACTTATCAGTTACTAATGGCACCTAACAAGGAGGGGGTGATTTGGATGTTTAAAAAATTTAACAACTTTTCTCATCAATGTACTCAATTACAACAATCAATATAAATAAGGATGAGGAAATTGTATAATGTAAATCAATTAGACAATTAAACGATAATTTAAAGAATATAAGGAAGAGAGAATGCAAACCGATTTATGGTGGTTTGGAAAACAATCCTTGCCTATGCCCACTTCCAAAACTTTTTTTAGAATTCTATTATAATTTTTCTTTCAAGGTGAAGAATAACTTTTGTTTATTATTTCTCATAAACAGGAACCCTTCATACAATCTTATTCCATAGTAAATAGGAACTTTAATCCCATTTGAAACACTCCTAAGTACAATATTCAACGCCCTGATGAAGGATTACAGCTAAAAAAATCTCATTTATCAGTTAATAACTCCAAAATAGCTCATTCACACTAATATGAGAAAATGACACTCAAATGGTTGAAAAACACTTTGAAATGTGTATATACAATACCCAAAACGTTTTAATGCTAAAACCAATGAGAAAATAGCTATTTATAGTGCTTTAAGACCCCAACTATCGTGGAGCAAAGAACTAGCCATTACAATGGCTATCTATAATGCACTGGTTGGCTATTATGCATTAATAGTTCCAAATTCACTAGCCTTTGGAATACTAGTTGACCAATAGGCATATTAGTCAACTAATATGACACATTAGTCAACTAATACATCATCCAATGTTACAGCAAATTCATGGTACATCAAATTTAACAACTTTAAAATATTGATCAACTATTATCCCAAATAGGTTGACCACTCTCCCCAAAAATATGATTTTAACATATTCAAATGTTCAAAATCAATTTGTTTAATCCAACTATGATTGAAATACTTTCCTATAGAGTGTTTGAAAGATCAAGAAGTTTTTCTATTAAAGTCAAAAGCTTTAATTCCTCTTGATAAATGTAAAGATTCATATAATGAAGTGAAATGAAATGTTCGCACATAATGAGCCTTTTAGAACATCAAATTAACAAAGTGAGATTACAATTAATATTACAAACTAAAGAATGACTTGATAAACCTGGACCTTCTTTTATTCTTAGTTTGATCTTCACTTCGGTGTTCGTAAACTTCAACTTCTCTTTATCCACTCCATAAGTTATCTTCTTCAGTTTATAACTTCATTTTATTCTTATATTGTTTTTTACCAATATAATAAGCTCATTAAACCTCCCTTGGTTCAACATACTAATTAGACTTTATCCAATATGTCATATCAGTCTTTATTTGTTAAACATATCATATTTAACCATAAAGTTTCTTAAACTTTGCAAACAAGTTGACCTTGATTAAAATATATTTTTTTCTCTTTAACATGTTTTTTTACGTGTGACACATTAAATTCCTAAATTTCTTGGTAATAGATAGAAGTTATAAATCTAAATCTTATTTAGTATTAGATAAATTAAAATCATTTATTTCATCTTTAAATCTCTAAGGAAACACTTTGTATATATAAGTCAAGATTGATGTCTGATAATACATCATGACTACCCAGCTATTTAAGAATGTCGAAGTGATTTTAACTAACATTTCTATGAATAATTTTTTATATATAATTCAATTATTTCCTCATGCAATTATAATCCAATTAAACATAAAACATTAAATTAATGTCTACCTTATTTAAGTCCAATCATTTTAGTTCTCCACCATTAGTAATTAACTTCATTAATGACATTAGAAAACTATTTTCAATGTATCATTCTACCTTGACCAAGGAGTCAATACTAATCAAGAAAAATGGAATATTCTCTCTAATTACTTTAGAATGATGAATTATATATCGATCACTCAACTACTTTTATATATTTAATACTATATATAATTAATATTGAATCTACTACCCTCGGTTATAATATGTCATAATTAATATCAAAACATAATAATTCCTATATGAGATACTATCTTGAGTCAAATAATCATTTATACATTCATCAAAATAAGAATTTCAATAGACAAATAAGTCATGTTCCAAATGAATTTCTTATATAATGTTAGTTTAATGAACTTGTTCTCTAAAAATACTCACATATTTGTTTAAATAGTTTTATACTTTAATCTATAAGATCGACTACTTCCTTCTTAAGGAAGAAACATAACGTGTATTGATCTTTTTTACGCTCTATTACGATTCAGTTTTAATACAACAATGACTAAGAACAATTTAAAAATAATAAGTCATGTGAATCTCACAATTATAATTTTATCATACTATTATTTATATTGTATATTTATTCTCTGTACTTTATCATATATATTTGAATATATATGAATACCTATAAATAATTGTGTCGTTAAATTACAACTAACTGATTAGTTACATGATATAAACCAACATTCTAATCCTGTTAAACTGAAAATGGAGCCTTATTAATAGAAATTCCACATCAAAACTAGACTACGGTGATGAAGATGAAGGGGACGTGGGAAAAGAGAACAGAAAACAAACAAAGCGATACAGGAAGTTCCCCATTGTTAATTTTCAGCCTCTTCTACCCACACTGCACTACAGAGATCATTGTCTAAGTAAGCCCTTACTTAAGAACGAAACAACGAACGCAATTTAAATCAGGAGTACAATGGAAAAGCGAGTTGTTTGTAGTACGAAATGTGTGATATCTAGAAGGGAACGCAGATTGAGACCAATGAAGAATAATAACGTAATAACACGAAATAGGAGAATTTGTACTTTCAAATATAATATACACTTTCTTCTCGCAGTTGGAGTAATCCTGAAAATTAACTACTAAAAAAGTTAATTTGGTTTTCATCGAATGAACCGATAATGTACAGATTATAGAAATGAACTATGGCCGCCCCCAAGTGGCACTTTTGGCTTGAACTCGCAAGAAACTTCCAAACAAGGACAATTGCTGAAGCCAATGCTCTGAAACAATCAAAAGTTTATTAGTTATTGATAAATCATAAATGTAAATATATCACTTGGCTCCGGAAATAAACGGGTAACTTACAGGGATGCTCAGTAAGTATCCACCACGATTGACTAGTACTGGTAGGCTTCTTCTAGCCGCAACTGGAATATGTTTCAATAATTGGAGAGCTTTTTGTGCTGACAATTTAAGATAATCAAAATAGATGCTTTCCTTAGGTATCTGCAGTGTGTTTTTGTGAATGTAAAATTTTTGCTGATGTAAATCTTCAAAATTTGAAGATTTGGACAACATGCCAAGATACAGCCAGTCAGGTTCAATCATGTGTCGCACTTCAAGAGCCAAGTCGTCGCAAATCTGGCAAGAGCAGAAAAGATGGCACCTATTCTCCACTCGCACGTTCCGATCACAATCATCTTTCTCAGGATCCGAACCAACAGAGGTGTCCTTCCTTATCTCCCATGTTACCAAGAATCTATTCATGAAATATACACTTTGACCAGGTAGAAGTGATTCACTTGTAGGTGCTATGGTAGTTTCAACCTGATCCTTCAAGTCGTGATCAACATTATCTTCATCTTGAGGCCTAAAGTATTTGATTTCGTCCCTTTGCAATAACAGAACTTTCCCATATGTTGATTCACTTATAATATAAAGCCTTTTAGCTTCAGCAAGTACTGATCTAGATGTTACATCCAAAAAATACGCATCTGCTGAATCTGGAACAAAATGGTCAGAATATGTTTTTCCAGCAGCTACGATCTGTGCTATATCGCTAGGAAAGTTCTGCCTTTGTCCCCCACTAGAATAACTACGAAACAATTCCAACTTGGAAGGCAAAGGACAATCAACAGAACAGCAAACCAGGACCTTTGTTCCCTTGGATCCTGGAGCTGGACAGAGATAGCATCCAGCTGCCGTGAAGGACGTCTGAAAGATAACAAAGGACAATCCTTGATTGTGTGAGCTAACAAAGATGGCAAACATTTATATTAAAAGATACATGCAAAAATTTTAGTAGAGAATGATTGGGGATCATGATCAAATCTGCAGTATAAACCAGCTAGGCAGATATATGACTAGAAAAATAAATTTTCTTTCATCAGCAGTTCTGTGCTATCTGTCTACAAATGAACTTATTGGTACCCTCTTATATTTCCAGTTGGATTAATTTAGTTTCCAACTTGTACACAAAAGCAATGAGGAGGGACAAAATAAGGCAAGTCCTTTTGCATATTTCAGCTAAAAACTCCTTTCAGCATATTTGTGTTATGCAGCCACATTTAAGATCTAGTACTTTTTTAGACTGCATAACATTACAATGCAAAGTAAGGAAACAGCAGAGAGATTCCTTAGCATCTTATAACTTAATGCTTTAATAAGTATCCTTGTCATATCACTGACTTAAATTTAACACGCTACAATTGTGTCTAGTTCCCCATCTAAGCTAGGAAAATAAATGCAAATACGGAGAGGTGAAATTTACTTTACCTTGCATGGAAAAGTACAAAAATAGTTTAACAACAGTTTCAAAGTACTGCCTCTGACAGGCCTGTGTCTTTGAGAGATAAACTGACAGAGTAAGATAAAAAAGTAATCAAAAACTATCCCCAAACCATACACCAAAAAGTTCCCCCAAGAGAGGGATTATGCTATTAACAGATATAGTAAGATAACAATTACCTGCAAGACCAATGAAATGAATTTTGAGAGGCACATTTCTGCAAGTTTAGATGGATCAAGGATCTCTAAATCAACAACAGCATACCCCTGCTGCTTATGAAATAATTTCAACCCTCCAATATTGATAAAAAAAGAAGAAAAGCGCAGAAACAGTTAATTAATAGATCAAAGTAAAAACCTGCGGACAAAATTTCTTGAAAGCAGAGCTGGAGAATGTAAAGCTAGGTGTAGTAAGCTTACATCCATGATCATCACTGCCTGATTGATCAAATTACGACAAATATGGTCAACATAAGCACGTGTCTTTCGGCAGGCAGTAATTATACTTTGCAGCTCAGACTGGAAGGTACCTGAAAAATAGAGGCCAACTTTTAGCTTAAGCTTTATCAGAGAAAGAGAAAATTTTCCTACCTCCAAATTAGGGTACAATGTGCAATGAATTTACAAAAGCTAGTTCATTGTAAAAATAGCACAAAGCTCAAGCTTATGCCATTTAGGACATCAACATAACATAAGTATTTCAGAGTTGAACCGGCACATAGGTACAACTAAATACACGCTTAAACTATCTGTCACATCTTACAGTACTCACATGAAGATAAATTTCTTAATGATGTCCGAATCCTATTCCGAGCATACAATAGGCTTTGATTTGTTGGGTCTTCCACCCACTCCAGGGTACCTGCTTGGCATACCTGCCAAAATGAATACATATTATAAATCAAAATCTGTGATTAAAAGAACTTGAACAAAAAATTCTCTCCATCTTTTGAACTTACTTGATACAAGTCTTCTTTTGAGAAATACAAGAGTGGACGAACTATAAGTATGCCTTCATTCTTTGAGAATGGGACAGTTGAATTTGTGCTTGACAAAAATACTTGAGAAGTAAATGCCATGCCAGCAAGTCCAAGAACACCACTATTGCGGGACAGTCTGAGTATGAACAACTCAGCCTGCATGTCAAAAGAATCCATTGTAGTTCAAGTATGTATAATCCATCAACGCCATAATCAGGAGATAAAACCACACAATAGTTATCATCGTACAAAATTTAAAACTCTTTGGGTATAAACATGGTTTTCTTCATTATTAATCCACATGTACAGTTAGGCAGTAATGTACAAATGAAGACTTAAAGTAAAATGCCACGGTTCACACCTGGTCATCTGCATGATGTGCAATGAGTAGCACACTGATCTGGTGTTTCATGCAGATATCCTGAAATATTTGATACCTGAATTTCAGCAACATCAAAGATAGCATAATTATATGATCAGACTTAACATCAAAAAAGAAAAAGAGAACAGTCAGACAGGAGACAGATAGAAAGGCATCATCAAATTATCATTTCAACAGCAGGAAAAGAAAAAATAACCTCATATTTCGAGCATCTTCTTGCAAGTGGCCCTGTTTAGGTCTCCCATTGGGCCAGCTACAATGGGCAATTTCATTTCTGATTCCTAATCATTCTCTATGTTAGTCATCTTACTTCGAAGAGATCAACCAGTCGATGAGCAAATAACCGAAAGTAAGCTTACCCATTTTAGAAACACGGCCCGAAACAATCCCTGCCTCGTCTTTACTCTCAGCACGTAACCCATGATCAACAATAATAGCCAAAAGCCCATCAATTGAATCATCGCTGGTGGAAACAGCATCAGAACTGCCTTTTTTCCAGCTAGCAGTTAAGTAACAAAGCGCCATGCTGTCAGGACCACCAGATACTCCTAAAGCTGAAATTTTGAATAACAAGGGAAACACCAAATTTTTAAGTCAAAAGTCATAACGTTTCCAATTCCAATTCTTATCCCGTAATGCCCCATTCAATGAACAGTTATCAAACACCATAAGTCAACCGAATGCTTAACACTGCAAATTGATATTTAAAAAAAAGGAAATAAATGCATTAGGTTCATCCACGTTGATCTTTTGCCTCCACCACCTAAATAGCCAAAGAGTAAAGATTTATCATTTTTCTGGGTTCACCTAAAGTTTTCAAGAACTAACCGCAAAAGCATAAGATAAGCCAACTTTTCAAGAAACCGCAAACAATAACATCGAGAGACCTTACTCTGTAAATTCACAAAAATAATTCTAACCAATCAAAAAAAATTTAACAAGCTTCAGCGTAGAACATTCCCACTACAGCTACCAAAATTCACAAAAATAATTCTAACCAGTCAAAAGAAATTAAGCAAGCTTCAGCGCAGAAGATTCCCACTACAGCTACCAAAATTCACAAAAATAATTCTAACCAATCAAAAGAAATTTAGCAAGCTTCAGCGCAGATCATTCCGACTACAGCTACCAAAAATAGTTTCTTTAATATTTCGATTTCCCGTGAGAAACAACCAAAAAGCAATAATCGGAAGATGGCAAGTAGAAGATAGAAGGTGACGACCGACCAATACGGTGGTGGGGTTGAAGACCAGCCATAGCCATCTGCCTGGAGAAGTCCTCCTTGTACTTGGCCATGGCGACATATTCTCGCGCAAGACCGACACAACACCCGCCGCAAAACGACCGACAAGGAGATACGCGGACAAGACAAGGACGATAACAACGGCCTGAAAATGATGGGTTTTTCCTGGAAAGCCGAAGCAAAGCTATGAAGGAGGAGGTGGCTTTATCGTTGCAGGAGGCAGTGGCCGTTGGTGAGAGGATGAGCCCTCGCGCCATTTCTCTTCATTTACTACTACTACCAGCTCAGAGACGGAGCTCCAACACGTACCTGAAGGTTTTGATGCCCGACGTCGCGTCTCTTATGTGTCGTATTCTAGCTTATCTTCAAGTTATTTTATTGTTTACTTAGAGAAAAGAAAATCCTAATAATTAAAAAAAATTATATAACGAAAGATTACTCCATTTAGATTTTTAAAACGAAGTCTTTCAGAATTGACGCTCATACAAGAAATAGAAGAAGGTTTTATGTCTCGAGTAACATACTTGTCTAATCTACAGTCAATTTTTTTATTTATTTTTATCTCTTAAGTTAGGATTAATTAGGTAGTTATTAATAGAATGTAATATTAATTTTATCATTTGAGACGAAAGATTATAATAGAATATAATGGAATAAAATAAAAATAGAGAATTTTACGTTATTTTTTATTCTATTCTAATCAGTAAAAATAAGTTATTTTCAATTGATGGTTTAGAATAAAATATAAAATAATAAACAATATTTCACTATATTATATTAGAAACAATTTCATCCCTATCAAATAATAATTTTTTAATATTAGATTTATTTATATTCCATTTCATTATAAATCATTTTATTCTATTAAAAATCATACTTCTAACTAAACATAATCTTATAGAATTTGTTCTATAAATCACTTGACTGACATATAAATTAGAAACTTATAATACATCTTTTTAAGACTCATCGGTAAAATACTCCACGAACCTAGAAGTCATAACGAGAAGATACGACAACAGTGCCATTTATCTTGAGAAGATACGACAACTGTTACTTTTAAATATGCAGTCCTCTATTTATTTTGATTAAAGGTAGAAGATTCAAAGAGATTTAAGTTTGGAAATAAATGGCCATTCTCCTTTATTAACAAGATTTGTAATCGAGAAAGATAATTTATAAAATATTAATCAAAATGTGATTTATTATTATTACATGCAACTATTTTCATCATACAAAATTAAAATGTTCTCTTATTTTAAACTTATAGTAATAAAACCTCATTTAAATATTGAAAAGATAAATATAAGTTTATTAATGTTCTTCATATTTATAAGAAAATTAGAACATAACATATATTGCTACTCGAAAATTGAATATCAATTTACTGGTTTGCACTAAAACGGAAAAAATTAAAAAATTTTAAAATCAATATTAATTAACGTTTTAAAAAAAGATGAAAATTAATTTAACAAAATTAAATTAAAATTTACTTGAAGGAATATTTTATTAACTTTTATGAAAACAAGGAAAATTTAATTAATTAAAATGTTTAATATAAGATACGAGGGCTAGCCTCAGAGTAATTGACAAAGTTACTTATTTATAATAAAAAAGTCACAAATTCGAGTCATGGAAATAACTTCTTCATAAAATGCAATGAGAAGACTATTTACAATTGATGTCCTTGTGCACTCAGGTTGTTATTGTTGTCGTTGGTATTTAAGGTGAGATACCGTAGGTGCTTAAATATTATAATTTAAGAATTTTATTAAGCAAAACATTAAATTTGACAAGTGCATTTCACATTAACATTCACAAATTTAATTGAGTTTTTCTCCATTCTATACAAAAGACAAAGGCAAAAGAGAATGGTGAATCTTTAAAGCCTTTCCATCTATCTTATCTTTTTAATACTAAGAAGTCATTTTTCCATATAAAATCAGCATTATCTTATAGGACTTGTCTTTCATGTAACTATCTATTTGGTTTTATAAATACTTCAGTCAAGCTCTAAATTGCACTAACTGATAATATTTTCCTTTTAGTTATCGTTATATTTGTTATAATTCCAATTTGTAAACATTCTTTTTTATATGCTATAACTCTAAAAGATAAATCTTTAAAATTTTCTTTTACATTGATACACTCTCAATGAATATACACATGAGTATAATTTATTTAGCATGGTCCATCCCTCTCTGAGCATAAATAGGTGACAAAAAGATCAAACACAGCCTAATATATGATTGTGTTAAACGAGAAAGAGATATAATGTGATACCTGATCTAGATTATGGGTGTTTTAGTGCCTGTATTCTTCATTAGAAATAAGATTGGAGAAACATTGAAGCACACAACAAAATGATGAAAATGGAGGTATTAAGAGCAAAATAATTATAATTAGGCAATTCTAGACAATTTGATAATGCTTCTTAAATTAGGCATAACTTTCTTATCCAAACATTGATTAAGATGATTAAAGATGCTACAAAAATCTTTATAAAATATTTTAAAACTTTCATGGTCTGAATTTTGAGAGAGAGTTTTAAACACAAATTCAGAGACATACGTGTCTTAGACCATATTCATTATTGAAATGCCTATTTAAAGACAGAAACCTTAGCTAAAAGAACGTTAAGTAGTTTTAGTTTGGTTTTAGGTTATGGTTAGCAACCCTTATAGATAGGGAGAGGGAGAGACAGAGAAGCTCTATAACACATCTTACATGTAGACGTTGTCAAAAGAACTTGCTTAAAATTTTGACTTAGGAATTTATATTAAGGATTGAATGGGGTACTAGAGATTGACACATATGATTCTTCTAGTATCAAGGCAATCTTTTATGAAGTTTCACATAAATTAAAGCATTCTTAGAGGTATCAATAAGATATAATTGAAGTGTTATTGATTATACGTCAAAAGGTGATGATTGATTACTCTAGAATACTTTGTCGATCATAAAATATAATCTTTTAATAACTAAATCAAAAGTTCAACATGAAGCTAGGGAGAATTATAATCTAAGTATTACATCATATTTGATTTCTTTCATTGTTTACTTGCTTGTTTGTATATAGAAATAACTTAATCGATTTAGTTTAATTAACTTTTAGATGAATTAACTATTTTCTTAATTATTGAATAAATAAATATTAAGAGGAATAAATTAGTATCCACTTTATCCTCGTATACTTAAGCAAAATGATGAGTCTATTTGCCAATAGTCTTGTACTAGGATAATAAAGAAACTATCAATCAAGTTTTTGATGTCAATGACAGGGATATAAGTAATAATAAAGAGACAAAATCGTTATTAACCTAAACGTTTTCGTTTATTTCCTTTTGTATATTATTTTATTTAATACCAACTCTTTGTTTTTCTACTGGATGTTGTTCTAGTTTTAGATTTGGCTAACCTGTTAATATAGAGGGAGGGAGAGGGGGAGAGAGAGAGAGAGTATGCTAAGCCAGCACTTATAGAGATGTAGTCTAACATAGCTAGGTTGATAATTGTAGAAAATAACTTTGAGATCACTTTGGGCATTATTCAAATGTTGCAATAATTTGTACACTTCAACAGTCTACCAGATGAAGATCCCAATAAGCATATAGCCAACTTCCTAGACATATGAGACACATTCAAGATTAATGAAGAAAGCATAGATTCCATAAGGTTAAGATTGTTAACATTCTCATTAAGCAATCAAGCAAATGAGTGGTTAAATTCTTAATATGTTGTTCCAATCACTATATGGGAGAATTTAACAGAGAAGTTCTTGGACAAGTACTTCCTACCAGTAAAGAATGTAAAGCTTCAATACAACATTTCCTCTTACTTATAACGATGAGACACCATTTGAGTTATGGAGAGATACAAGGACTTGTTAAGAAAGTCCCCATACTCTGGTTTACCTATATAGTTATAAATTTTCTATAATGGTTTAGACTATGCAACAAAGTAGATGATAGATGCAATAACTAAGGAAAATTTAAATAAAAAACTTTAGAAGTTGTCCTATGGCCAATTTAAGAGATGGCAAAGAATTTCTATCATTGAAAATTAAGTAGATCATTGGCATATAAACCATAAATTTTTTAAAATATTGATGTAATTACTGCATAGTAGCTTAGATGAAAGCATTGATAACCTAAACTAAGTAGCAAGACCTAAATGTTATAGTATGAATGGTGTAGGATGGATATAACATCAATAGTTGACAAATTGGAAATTCCTTTCTAGGAAAACTAAACAAGTTGAATATTTACGGAATTACCATCAACAAAATAATAACCCTTATAGTAATATCTACAATCTAAGTTAGGAAAATGATTGTTTATTTTCCTAAGCCAACATTGTAACTATAGTCAGCACAAGAAAGTACAATTCAATCTCACAAAGACTATTGACTAATTACTAACTATTTATAAACTTATTAAGCTAAACCAACAATTATGAATGATTGAATAAAAAACAAAATAAATCAATCTAAATATGAAAAAAATTATGATCAAGAATATATCAATATATGGATTAGGTAAGAAATCCCCGAAGACTTTACCATATTAAACTTCATCTTGATTTAGTGAATACTTTTAATTTCTTGGATTAGTAAGAATTCTTAACTTAGATTATATTATATCCCTTAGATTATATTATACCTTGAGACTTACAACCCCTCTTCATAGTTTACTCAACTAAAATCCCTTTTGAATCAAGACAACCTAAGAATGAATTAATTTGCTTTATAAACTCTCTTAATAAAATTTACCCTAACTTAAGAAGATCTTGCGAATTTCTCTCAAATAGCTCATACTTAATGCTCCTTATCTATTTCGTGATCTAGCCACACATCTTATCTCTTGACTCTTGATGAATGAATCAAATAATTGATTCTTTCACTTTCACTTCGTCAATTTAATCGATTATAAAAACAAGGATAAGAAAGCTAGAATTTTATTAAATTAAAGATAATATAAAAATATTACATCTTAGGTTTATCCTACCTAAATCTATAACCTATTTAGTGCATAATTAAACAAAGAATAATAATAAAGAAACAATAAAGTAAAAAATAAAAAGAAATATTTATTTCTAAATATTGAATCTTTAGAGGATCTTGTTGGAATCTTGTTATATCTTCAAAGAATGACTTTATCTCGATTAATAACTTATGTAAAACAACTTCGTGTTGACTTTCCACTATTTTCTAACCATTTCTTAGCCAAAAAGATCTTTCTTTTATACCTTCTTTTTCTTTAAACATTAAACCTAGTCTTTTAATGAGCTACACGTCCTTAACATGGGTTCGTATAATTAACTATTGTTTCACTTATAATTCTCTAAAATTCTTTAATGCTAACACGGGACCTACACTATATAAAGTGTCATTTTCTTTATCTAAGGAGTAAAATGCAGGTATGTAGGGCTGTAAAGGAGAAGCATAAGTGAATATCTTGTAACATGGCATTAACATGGTATCATATAAGATTCATGTTCAAATGTCCTCCAAATCTTCCAAATTTACTTTAAGTCAATCAAATTCCTCTCCAGTTTCGCTTAATTTTCTTATATGGGTAGAAATAACGCCTCAAGTGAAAATACTTCTTAATCTATATACCATTTCCTCTAAATTCATACAAAATACAAGAAATTTGCTTTATGAATAAAGGTAATATATGACTAGCATACATCAAACTCTCCCACGATTAAGTTGTTGCTTTTCCTTAAGAAAACTAATCCATCATTCAGAATAAAATAAGAGATAATCTTTGAAAAGTGTTAAACAAATCAAATATAACCTTAAAGATTCTCAACTGCTCATTCAATCATATGGTCATCAAAATGTTATATAACCAACAGCTTGCATTAATTTATAAGTTGATTTAATTCACTTCATGGTTCTTCAAAATTCAATCTGTATCACAAAATTCAATTATATGCATAAAAATGAACATACATCAAATAAAACCCATCAAATTTTAAACATATTCACACCCTTTATTTAATACCAGCTCTTTGTTTTTCTCCTCGATGTTGTTTTACTTTTAGATTTGGCTAACCTGTATATATATATATATATAGGTTTTACCATCAACAATTATAAGCTATCTCTCTGTCTCTCTCTCTCTCTATATATATATAGAGAGAGAGAGAAACAGAGAGATAGCTTATAATTGTTGATGGTAAAACATATCTACTTGTTTTATGCTCAAAAACCGCAAGTGAACGTGTTGTGACTTGTAGTAAAAAGAGCATATATCGTTCCCATATGGATTGATGCCTAGACACCGCTTAATTGAGACACAACTTTGTTTAAGAAACTAAATTATGAAACGCAAATAATCTAGAATTTTAAATTAAAATTATAAGACTAATGTAAACAATGGACAATAACGAAATTGCAAAAAATCTGAATTCAAGAATCTAAATACTAAAGATTACTTTTTCCTATTTTGTCTCCCTCCTATTTTATCGATTGAATTATGAATCACCCTAGATTTCTAAATGTACTAATTACCCTCTCTCAAGGTGTAACTATTTATTTATCCCTAATCGAATTAATGGGAATCAATTGGACGATCTCTTAACCTACCCAATGACTCTACCAATTCAATTAGTTATCAAACTATCCTATGAGTGATCAATTGACTAATCGAGATCTCTCTTCTAACTATTCAATCAACATGATGATTGCTAGTCCATAGGTCGCCAACTCTCGTTGTACAATCCTACATGAATTTCATCTCACTCACTCTCTCGATTCGTTGCAAGATGACAATAAAAAATAACAATCACCAAAGACAATTGCATTCAATTTAATAAAATAGGAGTTCAACATAATAGTTCCAAAAGCAATCCCTAAAATAAAATCATCCTAACATGGTCTCCATGATATCATCAACATTCAAAGAATCCATTTTTACAAAGAATAGAAGAGATTAAAATGACAGAAAATTGAATAGAAATACTCCTTCTCTTCTTTGGCAAAATCTGGAATTTTAGTATTGATGTGCTATTTTGCCCAATCTTGATGATGATCTTTGTCTTTAATCCTTCCTCAATGCTCCAAACATGTGTTCTTCAGTTAAGGATGGTGTTTCTATAGGTGGGTGTCATCTCTCTTGAAGATGGAGGCTTAATGATGTTTTTATAGTCCAAAAATCCTAAGTTTAATGAAGCCCCCCAGATTGCCTCGAATTACAATTCTCATGTCTGTGGGAATTTGCATGATTCCCATGAGCATAGAAATTACACACAGATGCACTTCTCATTTCTTCTATGATTCCCACGTTCATGGGAATTTGCATGATTCCCACAAATGTGGGAATTTGGCATAGATGCACTCTCCTTGTCTTCTCTTCTTTAATCTTTTGTTCAACCTCCAAGATGCTCACCTTTCTTTCCTACATATAAATAGTCAATTCTTACCCTCAATTAGCATAAAATATGCAAGAACAATAATGGAAATCAAACTTAATAGAAACATACAAAATGAATCATAAACTAGAATAATAAACCACAATTATGCAAAAAAAAACACTTGCCAATTACCTATAAAACATATCCTAATGCACACCTATCGATAACCAAGTTAGACTATGCTAAGCTAGCACTCATAGAGATGTAGTCCAATATAGTTAGACTGATAGTTGTAAAAAATAACTTTGAGATCACTTTGGGCATTATTCAAATGTTTTAATAATTTGTAAACTTTAGTAGACTACCAAATGAATATCCAATAAGCATATGGCCATCTTCCTAGGGATATGAGAAAAATTCAAGGTAAATGAAGAAATCATAGATGCTATAAGGTTAAGATCGTTATTATTCTCATTAAGGAATCAAACAAAGGAGTAATTGAGGTCCTTCCTTACTGGTCCAATCACTATATGGGAGAATTTAATAGAGAAGTTCTTAGCAAAGGGCTTCCTACCAGTAAAGGCTATAAAGCTTCAATACAACATTTTCTCCTACTTATAACAATGAGAAATGATATAAGTTATGAAGAGATACAAGGACTTGTTATAAAGGTTCCTATACTATGGTTTACCTATATAGTTATAAATTTTCTATAATGAATTAGAGTATGCAACAATGTAGATGATATATGCAATAGCTGAGGAAACTTTGAACAATAAGACTTTAGAAGCTATCTTATTGCTAATTTAGAAGATGGCAATGAATTTCTATTATTGAAAATCAGGTAGAGCATTGGCATATAAACCACAAATCATACAAAAATATGGATGCAATTATTACATAGTAGTTCAAATGAAAGCATTGATAAAGAAAATTGATAACCTAAGCTAAAGAGTGAGACCAATATTGTTGGACCCCGAATTTTTCTTAGAATTTATTTTATTAAATTAGCAAGCATGAATATAAATTGGAATTCTTGAATTAGCAATTTTTGAGTTTAATTAGGTATATAATTAATTACGTGTGGTTGCATGGATTAAAAGGAAGAATTAGAATTAAGTTAAGGGGTTAGAAGGCATTAGATTAAATATGGAAGGGTAAGCTTGGAAAGATAAAAGTTTGTCTTAAACTAATAAGAAAAGAAAAGAAGAGAGTCATGTATAGTAAGAAAGAAAAAGAGAGAAAGTCGTAGAAGAAACTAGAAGAAGAGAAGGAGAAACCGAAG
>JAOTAY010000008.1:33246675-33257613 GCA_025629805.1 Erythroxylum baracoense | reverse complement strand
CATGACCTCATAATTCATTCTAAGGCAAAAATTCAAATTCCATGCTTATTCCATAAACTATCATGCTTAATTCAACGAAAAATTTTCAGGGGCCAACATGAATTGTTAAACATAAAACATAATTGAGTGTTATGGTTTGATTATTAAATGATTATATGATCTAATTTATGTGATTTGCTAAGAATAATATGAAATGAATATATGTGTGTGTTTGTGTGTGTGTGTGTGTGTGTGTGTGTGTGTGCGCGCGCACGCGCGTGTGTGTCTATATACTTGATTATGTGTGTGGTTCGTTATCGCTAGCTATAAACGTATTAGCCAGAGCTTCCTAGCTCACCTCATTATCTTTCCACTCCTCAGGTGCAGAAATATCATATCAACGTTGAGCCTTGCAAAAACTTAAGCTGACTTTAAGAATTTCTATTTTTGTAACTAAGTTAGTTCAGAAACTTTTTAGTACTTTAGAGGCATATCAAACATGAGCATTTATGATTGTATTTTTTTGTATTATACTACTGTACTGACTCTGAATATGTAATTGAAGTTATGTATAAACTTTGCAACATCTGAGAGATGAAATTTTGTCTTGTGGAGAAACGAATGAAAGAAGGGTTGAAGAACTTCTTTTGTATATGTGCAGAAATTTCTTTTTTGTTAGTGTCAATTGTGTTCGGAATAAGTTGTTAATTGTTTAATGGATTTTGGATAAATATTCTTATGCAAATAGTTAAATTGGGAGTTATGTATGTATAGTCTATGATTGTTAGATTTGGGTCTTATGTTTTTGTAGGAATGTATATTGACAGTAAAGAGAAAATAGGGGATAAAAATGTATTCTGAATCTTTAATGAATAACTTGTATTGATCTAGGCAGAATTAGATAAAATTATCTTCATGAAAGTTATAGTAGGAGTATGTAGTTAGGGTTGTACAATCATGCATATACATGATTGCAACAACCCCAATTTTTCATGAATGCACGATCGTGATGAACCTCCACTATTCATCAAATGTCACCATCGTGCATAAGCACAACTGTGACTCTTGTAGCTCACGCCCATGACTCCTTGATGTCACGACTGTGACATTTTCAAATGCATGGCCGTGAATTTTTTTATTTTTATTTTTATTTTTTTGTTTGTTTATTTGTTTGAACTCCCACCAAGAAATTTAATTCTTTCTATCTTGATGTTATATATATATATATATCTTGATGTTATATATATATAGAGTAATTATTGAACAAAATATTGCAGAATCAAAAGTAACTCTAGTCTAGGTCTGATGAATAAACCATCGGGAGCCCGTATGAGAGTTGGTTTGACTGCCCTAACTATGGCAGAATATTTCCGAGATGTTAATGAACAAGACGTATTGCTATTTATCAACAATATCTTCCGTTTCATACAAGTAGGATTTGAAGTATCTGCCATATTGGGTAGAATGCCTTCCGCTGTGGTTTATCAACCCACCCTTAGTACCAAAATGGGTTTTTTACAAGAAAGAATTACTTCTACCAAAAAAGGGTATATAACTTCTATTCAAACAGTTTATGTACCTGCAGATATATATATATATATATATTTATTTATTTATTTATTTATTTCAAAAGTTCCCCCAATATTGGCGCCTTGTCGCTACGAAATAAGAACTGAAACTCAGGGCTAACAAATATAAACATTATAATATGAATGATGTAGGAAGGATATAACATCAATAGTTGTCAAGTTGGAAATTCCTTTCTAGGAAAACTAAACAAGTTGGCTACTTAGGGAATTACCATCGACAACATAATAACCCTCATCCTCGTAGCAATATCTACAATCTAAGATAGGAAAATGATTTTTTGTTTTCATAAGTCAACAATGTAACTGTAGTTAGCATAAACGAGTACAATTCAATCCCATGAGGACTATTGACTAATTACTAACTATATATAAACTTATTAAGCTAAACCAACAATTATGAATGATTGAATAAGAAATAAAATAAATCAATTTGAAAATTAAAAAAATATGATCAAGAATAAATCAATCTATGGATGAGCTAGAATTAGGTAAGAAATCCCCTAGGACTTTACCATATTAAACTTCACCTTGATTTAGTGAATACTTCTAGTTTCTGGACTAGTAAGAATTCTTAGATTATATTATTTCTCAAGATTTGCAACCCTTATTCATAGGTTCATCAACTAAAATCCCTTTTAAATCAAGACAACATAAGAACATATTAATTTTCTTTATGAACTCTCTTAATAAATTTTACCCTAACATAAGAAGATCTTGCGACTTTCTCTCAAATAGCTCATGCTTAACATTCTTTATCTATGTCACAATCTAGCCACACATATTCTCTAAAATCTTGATAAATGAATCGAATAATTGAGTCTTTCACTGTCACTTTGTCAATTCAATCAATTATAAAAACAAGAATAAGAAATCTAGGATTTTATTAAATCAAAGATAAAATAAAAATTATTACATCCTAGGTTTATCTCACCTAAATCCATAATTTATTTAGCTCATAATTAAGTAAAGAATAGCAATAAAGAAACAATAGAAAAAGAAAAGAAATATTTATTTTTAAATATTGAATCTTTAGGGGATCTTTTTGGAATCTTGTTTTATCATCAAAGAATGAATTTATCTCGATCAATAACTAATGTAAAACAACTACCTGTCGACTTTCCTACTATTTTTTAGCCAAAAATATCTTTTCTTTCATACCTTATTTCTCTTTAAATATGAAACCTAGTCTTTTAATGAGCTACACAAACTTAACATGGGTTTGTTTAGCTAGCCTTTGTTTCACTTATCATTCTCTAAAAATCTTCAGTGTTAATATCAGACCTGCACTGTGTAAGGTTTCATGTTCTTTATCTACGGAGTAAAATGAGGGTAAGTAGGGATGTAAAGGAGAAACGAAATTGACCATAAAACATGGCCTTAACATTGTATCGTATAAGTTCTATGTTTAATGCTCCTCTAAATCTTCCAAATTTACTTCAAGTCAAACAAATTATTCTCCAATTTCGTTTATTTTTCTTATATGGGTACAAATAACACTTGAAATGAAAATACTTCTTAAAATATATACCATTTCCTCTAAATTCATACAAAATACAAGAAATTTGTTATATAAATAGTGATAAAATTAATGTATGACTGACATACATCAAACTCTCCCACACTTAAGTGGTTACTTTTCCTTAAACAAACTAATTCCATCATTCAAACTAAAACAAAAGATAATCTTGGAAAGTCTTTAAAAAAATCAAATATAACTTTAAAGATTCTCAATTACTCAATCAATCATATGGGTCATAAAAATGCTATGCAACTAATTACTTGTATTAATTCACAAGTTGATTAAATTCACTTTATGGTTCTTCAAAATTCAACATGTATCACAAAATTTAATTATGTG
This sequence comes from Erythroxylum baracoense, assembly GCA_025629805.1. Taxonomy (NCBI): domain Eukaryota; kingdom Viridiplantae; phylum Streptophyta; class Magnoliopsida; order Malpighiales; family Erythroxylaceae; genus Erythroxylum; species Erythroxylum baracoense. Next base: position 33,254,187 of record JAOTAY010000008.1, on the reverse strand, counting down.
CACAAATGAACATAAACAAGATAAAACACTTTAGATTTTAAAAATATCCACACCCTTTATTAATAAAAAAGCTAAAGTATTAGGAGTTTGTTAAAACAATTACCTAACCTCTTTGCTTGAGAGTAAACACCTTATTATGAATACTTTTGATTACTCAATTAGGTTACTATCTGAAATGCATACTAGCACCATTTTTTAACTTCAACATTTTTATCAGTACGAAAAGTGGAATGAAATTATGCTCTTTTACTATTTTTAAGACAATAAAATGCTTAAAAGAAGTATTAAGTACTTGATACATATGCATTTTACACTAAGGATATCATAATGCTCATCGAGTATTCATTCTCCAAATGAATAAAACAAATTGAATTTATTCACTAACAATCATAACTAGTCATATGTTAATTCCAAAACAATCAAATTCATAATAAAATGTCTCCTATAGTATCATTGAAAGAATTTTTTAAAATAATTTCTTCCTATTGGAAAATCGTGATAAAATATGTAAACTTTTTTTAAAAAAGGAAAGAATAAAATGCATTTATAGGAAAAAAGATAGTTAAGGGCTTACAATAGATCTAAGGGGATACCTTTTAAAACATGAAATATCAGATACTAATTAGCTAACCAAACAGAACATAATCGAGAGAAAAAACTAAAGAATGTTGATGTTAGTGGGAATGCTACGTAGCGCCACAAGTTCTTTGATGTTGTCTAGAATTTCAGAGATAAGATTTTCTATAGGCTTGGACTTGGATTCAAAACACCTAGCATTTCTCTCTTTCCATATATATTGGACACACATGCTAACAAATATTGTGTGGGACGAGATCTTGGTAGCTGTCTGAGTTGCTGAGCAATGAACAACAATAAAGAAATTGTTCTCTTGGATAAGGCAATCGTAACACACGAGAACAACTCTCCATACCTGATTAGTCACCACATACATAAAAAATAAATGATCTCTAGATTCTTCCTAGAGTTGACAGAAGGGACATAGGGGATTGATGCTCAAATAACAGATCTAATCAATTGTATTCAACCCGTTTTGTATAGTGAGCCATAATAGAAAGAATGTTCTTAGTAAGATCATTTTATGCCAAAAGATTCTATACCAAAATAGTTGTTGTTTCCTCACCCTTTATAAGTCCTGAATGACTTTGTTTGATAATTCATAAGTTGGCTTGCAATGCCAAAAGAATGTATCCTGAGAGAGAGACGAAGAGAAATGAGGTTGCAGGTGTCTAAGGTTGTCTGGAAAATTCTAGCAGCCGCTATTGATGAAGGAATCCATTGTACTATGGAGAGGAAAGGAGATAGAATCTCTAAGTAAATGTCAAGATTGAAGTAAGAATCATTAACCTGTCCAATTATCAAACAATAGAGATATAAGCTTCCCGTTGCCAATGGTGCAAGATACTTATTTCTAAACAAGGTTCCTTAAATGAATTCATTAGTTTAGAAAATAGGAATTGCTATTAGTCTTACTGACTGCCCAGATACTTCTTCCTTTAAGGAAATAAGAATGAACCAACGTATCCATAGCATTTGCCTATCTTCAAGAATCCACCATAATCATTTCAAGATGAGGATATGGTTAGTGAGTTTCATTAAAGGGATGTTTAACTCTCCTTTAGCCTTTGGAAAGAAAATGTTTGACCATTTAACTTTAGCATAACCTTTGGTTCCTGTCGTATGATTCCATAAGAAATCCTTGAGTAACCTTTCGATCGACTTGATGACCCCTTTGGTAAGAAAAATATGTGAGCTCCAATAAGCATGCAAAGAGCTAAGAACCGAATGGATAAGCTGAAATTTCCCCGCAAATGAAAGGAAATGATTCACCCAAGATCCTATTCTCTTTTGAATTTTCTCAACAAGAGGATAACATAGGATTGTTAATCTCCTAGTCGAAACTGGAAGCCCCAGATAAAGTAGAGGTGGAGGCTTCTTTGCCATTCCGGCAAGCAAGACTATGCTTGAAACCATTGGAGCAGCGCCATTAGAAAATATGAGGTGACTCTTATTGAGATTAATACTTAACCTCGAGATTTCTTTAAACCTAGAGAGCTTTCATGAAGCTACAAACTGAATCAGGGGTGGCTCTGCAAAAAATTAATAAATTGTCTCCAAAAGAGAGGTTAGCTAAAACAAGCTTTTTACAGTTTGAATGATATTTGAAAGTTGAGTTCGTTGCCACTTCATGTCAAATGATAGTGTTAAGCATCTTCATGCATATGATGAAGAGGTAGGGGGAGATAGGATCCCCTTGCCGCAGTCCTTTCCCAGCCTGGAAAAAGGTTGAAGGATTGTCATTGACCAAGACCGAGTAGGAGACTTTGAGAAACATTCCTTGATCCAATTAATGAATATAACTGGGAAACCAAAAACTTCCATGGTTTTCTATAAGAAGCTCCAAAGCACACTGTCAGACGCCTTATAAAAATCAAATTTGATGGTGCAATTTAGAGGTGAATTGGCTCGAGAATATCTATGGAGTAATTCTTGTACATTCAGTATGTTATCACCAATTTGTCGATTACTGATGAAATCTCTTTGGTTATCGCTGATGAGTGGGATGAGAACTTGTTTCAATCTATATGCAAGGATCTTGGAGATCACTTTATATAGGAAATTGGTACAAGATATTGGTTTGAATTCACTAAAGGAAGTAGGAGTAGAAGTTTTCGAAATCAAACAAAAGAAAGTTTAATTAACTTCCCGAAGTAGCACGCCCTTAGTGAAAAACTCCTTCACTGCTTGCTTAATAAAGGAACCTATTATATTCCATGTATTATGATAGAAGAAACCGTTAAGGCCATCTAGATCTGGTGATTTTGTACCATGCAATTTAGTCAACGCTTCCTCGATCTCATGATCATTGACTACTTTAGTTAACAAGTTTATGGCTTCGTGAGTTATTTTCTTAGAACTGATGTCCAAAAGGTTGTCATGGAGGATAGGAGTAGATGTGGGAGGACTAAGCAAAATTTTGAAATAATTCACTGCCTCTTCCTGAATTTCCTGATGGTCTTGGAGTTGAAGGCCTTCATTTGTAGTAATCAAACTGATCAGATTTCTATTCCTATGAGCCATAATAAAATTAAAGAAGAATTTGGTGAACTTGTCTCCATCTTTAAGCTAAATCATTCTTGCTCTTTGTTGAAGTAATGAGTGATAGTTTTAGACAGAGAGCATATAGAGAGATAATGCCTATTTTTTAGTTGCTAGGAGTTGTAGATCGTGAAGGGGTAGAGAAAGTTTCCGTTGAACTTTGGTAAGGTCTTCCAGAGCTTTGGACAATGCATGATCAACTGATTCCCTCAAAGATTGTAACCATTTCAATTTTTGTTTAATAGCTTTCAATTTCTGGATGCAGATCTACTGCTTGGTGCCATGAAAAAAGCATTCTGAACCTCTTCTGCAAGCTTTAAAGAAACTTGGTATGTTGGTCAAATAATCGTTGAATCTAAATGGGAATTTCTAAGCTGTCAAGTGAAACAGGTTTTCTATTCGGATTGGGATATGGTCTGAGATTAAAGGGTCAAGGAAGTTTGCATTGCTATTGGGAAATTGTGTAAGCCATTTGCCATTCACTAAAGCTCGATCAAGTTTCCTTTGGATGAACCAATGTGAGCTTTATTGATTGGATCAAGTATACTTGTTACCAACCAACCTTAAATCTGTCACGCCCAACTGATCCACACAGATTTTGAGTTCTTTAGAATAATTTATAAGATTACAATTGCCGTTAGCCTCAGATTGATACAAGATAGAGTTAAAGTCCCCATATATCAGCCAAGGTAATCGAATATCCCTACTGAGATTTTTTAGATCAGTCCACAATACAACTCGTTGGAGACCAAAATTGCTGGCATAAAGAATGAAGGTGATAATGTCATAATTTTCACACAAGAAGGAGAGTTTTATATGCAATAATTGGTCTGTGGAATAAAGGAGCTCCAAATGCACCTCATCAGCCTTATAACAAAGAAAGATTCCACTAAGAAAATGATGTGTATGGTTGGTAATCGTCAACAAACTCGAGGGCAATGAAAAATTAACAGCATTCTTTAACATTATTTTGGTTTCAAGTAATCCTACTAGTAGAGGCCTTTCCCTCCTGACAAAATCCCATAAAGTAGCTTGCTTTGTAGGGCAATTTAATCCACGGGCATTCTAAACAATAATTGACATATTAGAGATGATTATTATTTTTGGAGCCTTTATTCTTGATCTGCTGTGATCTGTGCCCTTCAACTAGTTGGAAAGTCTAGTTCTGCTCCTTAAGCTCTAAAGCAATTTCTATGGTTAACAGATGGTAACGTGAGTGTGTAGGTGTTTCAGGCCTAGATTGAGTGTGTGTCAGGGTGCTAAGGAGTTGCTTACTTATAGAAGCATAATTCACTGCTGTTATATCTTCAAGAATGACTGCAGGGGAATCTGTATGAATAGAGCTCGACTTTGCAACACAGGCAGCTGTAATGGGAGTTTGGTTCTTTCAATCTACTTACTCAAACCATGCAGGGTCAATAGGAATAGCGTTCGATGTATCAACAGAAGCAGTTTGGTCTACATCTCTAGTAGAGACATGTCTAGAATTTACATTAGGATCATTGAGTGATTATAATCCACACTTAAAGTAAAAATTGTACTCAATGTTTTAAAAATGTAAGAATAAAAAAATAATAAAGTGAAAAACAATATAATGGAGGACTTGAACTTAGTAAATATGAGTCACATTGTCAAAGTTTTAGAAGAAATTCCATTCCATTGATTTATTATTGAAAATACTTATTAGAATATGGAGAGAACTCTAAAAATAACAAGTAAAAAAGTAATAATACCAAAAATTATATGTACATATATGGTCAAGAATATTCACAAAAATGAAAAACAAGAGTACAAAAGACAAATCATAAATCCTGCAGAGGCACATAACTATCATTTGCTAATCCTCTAAATTATTGAATGAAATTGTTTCTACGAGGCTTCTAATCAAAGACTTATTATCCACTATCGTCTTATCATTATAAGGAATAGTAGTCTCCTCTTCCATCAGCACAATAATCTCCTTTAACTCTCTGTAATTTGCATCCTTCACATCTTTCTCTCTAGATAGCTTCTTAGGGTTTCTAGGCTCGTCTGGCACTGCTCTATCTTCCTTGGGCTTTGTAAGTTTGTGCTCCATCTACTCAAACACAACTAATTCCTCTGGTTGAACTAATGGAGGTAAAATCTCCATTCCTAAGTTCTATGATATCCTCACCATAGTGTAACCTAACCAATGCATGTAGTGCTCGATGTAAGTTAATGTGCTTGGCTTGGCGACTGGGGTAGATGTGGACAGTGGGTGGCGGTGGGGTCAGTGGTCTATTTGGACTAGCAGTTTGATCCTCCTAGATCTGTGTCCCTTTAATAGATTGTAGTGGCCCACCTATAACGACAAATTGCTATTCTCAGCTATTCACTTTGATCTTGGCCTCCACATCACCTGTAATATCTTAATAGTGATGGGTGTATGGTTCACTACCACTATCAAGTCCATGTCATCCACTAACACTCCTAACCCTCATACTAGTCAATAATGTCTAAGCCACTGTTGATAATTCCAAAGTTGGCCTAATTGAGATATCCACAAACCAACTAGATGGAAGGAGATGCCGAAGTGCATCCTCTTCCTTTAGCACATTCAACAAATCATGAGGAGGTCCCTTCCTATGATCACTCTGTTGCTCTCCCTCCTCGTGCACAGCTAATGCACCAATAGCTTGTGCATATATTACATTACTAGTAATCTAAATAAGAAGATAGGGGCGAATAGTAGCCATCAATTATTAGTAGCTCCATGAATCTGTATACAGTAGGTTCCATTTAAAGCTTAGAATCTTCTTTTCCATGCGATAACCCTAATTGTTTGCTACATTGGTTATTGGCTTAACCAATCTTTAAGTCTAAAGTATATAGATATCCTTGACATGGATCCAATTCCAATGAATTAGATGGTAAGTTTATGTAAATTTAATCCAAACTATATAACGCATGGCTGCGTTTATATTTAAAGGAGAGGAAGAGAGTTAGGCAAATTTCAGAATCCAGCCATTTTCTTTGGAAATGACTTTACAGAAAGGGAGATGACAATGGATCAAGCACTTGGTAGAGGAGCTTTACTAGGTAAGGACATAATCTTAATTCTTGGTCTGATAGCATTTCAAGTTGATAGAAATTGCACTTAGATCTTCTCTAATAGTGTTGTTGATTTTTGTACAATTGTAGAACTTCTCTAATAGTGTTTTTGATTGTTGTACTATTGTTTCAATATAAGCTCTTACCCAGTTGAGTACTTTATGCATATGAGTGAGAGAATCCAAATAGTTTTAAGAAATTTCAGTAACTTTTAAATCTTGGACTCCATATCATTTGTCATGGAGAAAGAGGATCCAATCGTATAATTACTCATCGTTTGCTTTATTATACTAACCTTTAAAAGATTAGGATTCACGGTTTGTTTCTATTTTTATTTTTAGTTTTTATTTTTTTAATTTAGTAAAAAAATTTATTTTTGTTTTTTGTTTTTACTTTTAGTTTTGGTTTTTGTAAGTGGTTTTTATTTTGTGTTTCTGTTTTTATAATCTTATTTATTGTTAACTAAATATATATTATTTAATTATTAATAAGAATTATAAATAATTTAATTTTACCTAATAATTTTGTTTGATTTTTGTAATTAAACCAAATTAAATAATTATTAATAAATATAATTAAATTTAAAATAACTTCAAAATATATAAATTTCAAATAAAATTTGATTTAATAATTAAAATATATCTAAAATAAATATTAATTTATGAATAAAAAGTTAATTTTTACTATTTATTTTAGTAAATAAAAATTTTATTAATAAATATTTTGTAAGATATTAAAATAAATCGTATATCTCTGTCACTTGTAGTTATTTATCATTCAATGAATAACTGAAAAATGATCCACCGATCCCATTAGAATGCTTGTTATTTTGTATAGAAGCAAAATATTCAAAATCTTACTTTTTTTATACACTTCTTTTTTTTATACATTCAAGCGATTCAGATTCTTTTCCTATTTTAGTAAAAAAATTTTAATAAATAGCATCATTGTGGATACGGAACTATACTAGCGACCTATCTAATTTTATTGTAGAAATTTTCGAGATCAACGATTGGACCATGCAAACTAGAAAGAACTTGTCTTGGATAAAGGAACATATTACTCGCTCCATTTCCATATCGCTCATGATATATATAATAACTCAGGCATCTATTTCAAATGCGTATCCCATTTTTGCACAGCGAGTTTATGAAAATCTACGCGAAGCAATTGGTCGCATTGTATGTGCCAACTGTCATTTGGCTAATAAGCCAGTGGATATTGAGATTCCACAGGCGGTATTTCTTGATACTGTATTTGAAGCAGTTGTTCGAATTCCTTATGATATGCAATTGAAACAAGTTCTTGCTAATGGTAAAAAGG
>JAOTAY010000008.1:33194895-33232163 GCA_025629805.1 Erythroxylum baracoense | reverse complement strand
CGTCGCGATCACGACTTTACACGGATTGTCACGATCACGACCTGCAACTCCAGAGTCGCGCACCTTCACTTCAAAGTACCATAACTTTCAATCCAGAAATTCAAAAATTACAAATTTTATGTCGTTGGAAAGCTAAGAAAAAGATCTACAACTTTCATGAGACACTTTTGTCAAATTTTTCCTAGATCAGTGCAGTTTATTCCTAAAGTTTCAGATTGTATTTTTAACCCTTATTCACTGTTTACGTTCATCTGCTAACAACGTTTATATATATATATATATATATACAACCAGTAACTTCAACCATAAGACCCGAAATCCAACTTTCAATTTCATACATACAACTTCTATATAAACAATTTTACTTAAAGATAATCCATCCTAAAAACCATCACACAAATCACATTATCATTGGACAAAACATAACATTTTACACAATCAAATGGAAGTCTCTGTAACTTTTCTTTCAACTTTCATTAACAGAGTTTCTACACCACTCCATATTACAAATCCTAAAAACCACATAAGTAGCAAAATGTAAAACACAATCATGAATGCTCATGCTTGAAATGAATCTAAGTGCCAATAAATTTCTAAACTACCTAGATAAGTTACAAATAATAAAAATCCTTTAGAGTCTGCCAAAGTTTTGCAAGGTTTATTGCTGATCAGCTTTTTCTTCACCTGAGGAGTGGAAAAATAGTGGGGTGAGTTAGGAAGCTCAGTAGCTAATATGTTTATAGTCAGTGATAACGAACCACACACATTCAAGGGTATATATAATCACATGCTAAACTTAACAATCACATTCAAAATTCAAGACTTTCATATATATATATATATATATATCTGAACACATCACCACACAATTCAGTACATATTTTTCATTTATTCATTACAAAATATCATTCAAATATCTTCCATATCCAACAATTCAGGATGAAATACACAAATAAAATGGCTCGAGGGAATCTCATAGAGCAAAATGGCAAAACCGAAGTTTACACTATGAATGAAATGAGTTCATTTTTCATAGCTCATATGCCACAAGAGGGTAGCTGGGAGAAAGCTTGAAGTTGACGTGCACGTGACAAACGAAATGGTATCTCTCTTACCTATATAAGCAAATTTCAGATACATACATATCAAAATCATATTTTTCATGCTTCTAACTTTTCTGTTTTTCCTTAGCATAAAGTAACAAAATTAAACAAACAAACATAATATAAATTTGGGGAATATTTTTCCCACATTCACAATGAGTTAAGACAAACATTAATAGCATTCATACATACAAATATTTTTGCTCATCATCACAAAACTATAAGCATATTACCCACCTCTTTATTTGATACTAAGCTCAAAACTTGTCTCTCCTCTTGTTCGTGCCTTCGACTTTCTTGTTCCCTTCACACAATCATATTTTTCATTCAAGCATCATACCTGACTAAAACTTCCATAAATCTCTATTATCCAAAAATGAGCTTAGACTTAATTTATTTCTTGATTTATCTTACTAGAGGAACAAAGATATAACTAAAAGTCATAAAAAATCTAAGAATATAAAGCTCTTATTCTTCTTCTTTCTCTCTCTCTCTCTTTATTTTCATCACATAAAACCTACTTTCTCTACTTCCTTCATATATCAAAACAAAAAGAATAGACAAAGAATACCTAAAAACTCACCTAAACTTTTCCTTCTTCTTCTTTCTCCTTTCTTTTTCTTTCCTTCTTCTCCTTTTCTATTTCAGTTTCTGCTTCTCTTTCTTTCTTTCTCACTATACACGACTCTCCTCTCTCCTTAACCTCTCAAACACGTCTCTCATTTTTTCTCTTATTTTTTACACAACTCTCATCTTCTTCTCTCTCTAGTTTCTTCTAGGTTCTTCTATGATTTGTCTCTTTCTGTCTTTCTTACACGAACACGTCTCTCACTTTCCTTCTTATTCATATTTTATTTTTTTCATACACTTCACTCACGTAACCTTCATACACGACTCTCTTATAAATTTTTAAGACAACTTCAACCTTTCCAATTTTACCCTTCACATTTAACTAATGCCTTCTATATCCTTAGCTCAATTCTAACACTTCTATTTAATCCATGCAACCATATGAAATCAAATATGTATCAATCAACTCCATACATTTCTTAGTCAAAATTCATGACTAAACGCCATCAAATTCTCATTTAATAATCCTAACTTTCAAGAAAAGTTCGGGGTCCAACAAACCTAATGGAGGAAAGGATATCCCTAATCACTGGTATGACAAGAAAACAAGCCCTTTTATCCTACTCGGGCCTCCCCATCACTACTAGAATATAATTTTCTAAATGTTATCCCCTCGTGGAGAAAATCTAGAAGAAGTTAAGTATATGGACAAATAAAGTTGTATTATTTGGTGGAAGGATACAACTCATCAAATCAATATTGATCTCCCTACATATTTATTGGTCTTTTAAAATATTACTAGCTAATGGGGTCGTTAAAACTATTAAGAAGCTTTTTAGGAGATTTATGTGGGAAAATCTAAACTATGATGGATATTTTGCAAAGGATAAATGGTCACAAGTTTGCTTGAGAAAGGAGGAGTGTGGATTGGGTTTAATCTCTATTAGCACCTTAAATAAAATAGTATTAATAAAGAAACTATGGAATATTCTCTTGTAAAAAGAATCTCTCCGTATTAAATGCTCCACAGGTATATTCTTTAGGGGATCAATATGGTTCATCCTTCTTAAAACCAACTATTCTTGGTCTTTTATTCAATTGTTGAAGTTGAGGGCTTTCCTAGAACCTACTGTCACTTGTAAGGTTAGGAATAGGGATTAAGCATTTCTATGGTTTGATAATTGGACAGGGTAAGGGCCCTTAATCAGGAGATCACATCTTGTGAAATGCTGGAGGGACTTTCAACAGAGCATTGTAACACTAATCAAAATAAACTAGACCTACTACTGTAGTAGTGGTGAGTCTAGGTCGATCCTACAGAGAATGTGTGTAAAGTTATTGAAATGAAAATAATAAGTGTTTAGGTTTAGGGGGTTTTGATTTTAGAAATAAGAAAATAAAATAAAAATAACCTAATGAAAACAAATTAAAGAAAACATACAAAAATGAAGAAAGCGATGAATTTGTTGGAAATCCTGTTCTTTGGTTAAATCTTGGCCCACACCCTAATTAAACATTTTTCCATGAGTTGTTGTTCTCAAACCTCTCCTAGAGACTATTAATTGTGGGTTAATAATTAACCCAAGTTTTCCCTTAGGCAGTGTTTAATCAAAATACGATCGTTAATTAAATCTAACTATCGAATAACCTAGGATATGATCTTTAGATTCAATTAGGTAGTAGCATTACGAATTAGAAAAACCGATTAATCAAGGCAATAACCACATATGATGCGTCATTTAATCTAGGTTATGTTATCCCTAATTATTACGAATCATTAGTCATTACATGTGAATTTCAAATATAATAATTACAGATTATATCAAAATTCTAGCAATGGGTTTAAAAATAAACGATCCAATGAATGCATTCAAGTCATCTTTTCACAATACCGAATTGATTCATACACAAATAATCGAACAATAATAAGAATATGATTATCCATACACAAAACCCAAATCAATTAACATAGGATAATACAATCAATTTCTAAAGAGAGAAAGAAAGAACTAAAACAAAGAAAGAATGCTTAACCGGGTCATTGGCATCGATGTCGCCTTACCCCTTTATGGGTTTCCTCATAGTGGAGAGCTTACCTTCATCTTCATGCACTCCCGAAGTTCTTGAAGTTCCCAAACTCCTTCAACTGAAAATACCTATTTTACTCTCAAATTGCTTCAGACGAAAGTCACTACCTCTCTCTCGCTACTCTATATTTCTCTAATTAATTTCTGGTCCAACCTACTGCTCACTTATTTAAAACCCTCACCACTATTGAATGTTAACGTGAAACGTAGATGTTATCTGCATTTATGCAAGTTTGCGTGAAACAAAGATGTTGTCTGTGTTTACATGTGCTACCCTTGTTTCCCAACTGCTACATCTTTTCTCCTGTAGCGTTTCACTCCTGCCTCTGCTGCATTTTGCTCTTCTTTTCTTTGACAATGTTGCGCTGCATTTTCTGCTCCTTGCCTCCCAACTATGTGTCTCGTTCCTTCCCCTTCCAGCCGCTGGCTTATTCACTACTGTATTAGTCATCTGCTGTATGAAACACACACACGTTACTTGCTTTCCACATGCAGCATGCTATGTGATTTGGATTCAATTGTTCCTACCAAAGCTGTCTATAATCCTTCCATTACTCATTTAAATTCACGTTAAAACATGCATGGCATGCACAGATTTTCTACTTCTCTATTTTTCTAGTTACATACCATGAGCAACTTTAAATCTTATTTTTTGTGTTTTCATTTTCTTGTCTGCTCTTGCTCTAATTTTTTTCTTCTTACTCCATCAAGACAAATGAGTATTGATCTTCATAAAATGGCCCAAATATTGTGCTTTCAACTCATTTTAACTTCTTTGCTTCCGAATTGTGCCTAAAATCACATATGAGTCAAAGTGAGTATCTTGAACAATTTCATGTCATTAATCGCTAAGTGTTATGGAATAATTTCATAATTAATTAAGCATTTATCAATTTCCCCCACACTTAGCTTTTGGTCGTCCTCAGGCAAAACATTAAAATTAAGCTCAAATAACCAAAAATATTTACTCAATTTCTATATATTCCAAGAATATATAATCATAAACAAATATGAATAACTTTCAAAAATTATAGCAAAAAGTTAACATTCCAATCTTTTACTCATGATCAATCAACATTCATCATCTTCAAAAAATGAGCAATCTAATGGTAGACTCGGAAAATGTGTTTAGCTAAAATATATCCACAGGTACACTCAACACCATTCATGATCATGTCATTCCACAGCTTTGCATATCATTTCATTTCTCCACCACTAATGTTAACATGCAAAATCATGGATCAAAGGACTTTTCAAGGTTGTAATGTAGGCAAAGGTAAGGTGAGACGTATTTAGGTCAAGTAGCATGAAAGTTATTAAAGCTAGTGAAACAAAGCAATACTCAATGTGACATCAAGTACAAAAACCAACATTCCCTCATAATTATGTACATCAATTATGATGAATGCAAAAATGATGTTTTACCACTCAAACTCAAGCTCCCACACACAAACCACATGAAGTATAAATCACTAACAAAAGTTGATTATAAATAAACTTTTTAACAGTAGGGAGTGACCATTGAAAGCAACATTCAACTCATATTTAACATACTGAAATAACCCATTCAATACAACTTTAAGAGGAAGCATTAATCATAAACAACTTTTCAACAGATATGTACTTCCTCCTTGACATATTTATTTAAAATTTTTCTTTTTCTTTTTCTTTTTCTTTTTCTTTTTCTTTTTCTTTTCTCTTTTATTTTTTTCTTTTTTCTTTTCTCTTATAAAAATTTAAAGGAACCACATCAACATGGGAATTTCAATGATAGGACATAAAATAACATCTCAACCTTATAACCAACCCACACATATGTACACCCTCACACTTATACTTTTATATATCCACAAACTCAACAATCAACAAATGTTCCACTAGCTTTAAGCTTAACAAGGACATTTGGTTAAGGTTAAAGAATGTAATGTGGTTAGTACACAACGAAAAGGCAAATAAAGCTCAAGGGGGCTTATCAAAAAGGACAATCATATAATGGGTAGGCTATTTGGCTAATGTAGTTTGGAAAGGCAAAGAATGCCTGGTCATTTACATGTTAATGTATGCGATAAAAATGTGGTTTCGAATAGAAATTCAAGGCAAAATCAAGATGTACATGTCATGAAAGTCACACATTATCAAAAGATAATGAGACTGATATGAATGCGTCAGTCTAATAAGGCTCAAAATCTCACCAGCTTTGTCTACCAATAGTTACTACTCTTCTAAAGATAATGCACATCGACCAATCATAAGAGTAAAATTACATGCTAAAGTTTCTATCAAATTATCTAGTCAACCCATTCTCTAATCATGACTATATAGTCCTAGAAGCAATAGAAAATGAGAAAATGTTTGTTTCATTTGTTTTATTCTTTCTCTCATTTTGATTGAAAACTTAAAAGCAAACAACAAACAACTAACATAGAAACACACATGCAAATAAAAAGTAACATGGAAATGTAAAGAAAAGAAATTTACTTCCTTTGGGTTACCTCCCAAAAGGTGCCTTTGTTTAGGGTCGCTGGCTCGACTTCATGTTTCCTCCTCACGTGACAAAATTGTGATCTTCAGGTGTCACATGCGGGTCCTTCATGTAAGGTTCTTCGAGATAGGGTCTCAGTTGATGATCATTCCCATTTAGCATCCTCCCTATCCTTATACTCTCGATCTTTAATGAGTTTATATCTTCTTGAAAGATCTCGAATGTCTCTTAACCCTTTTCTTCCTCGTTTAATTGCTCTAAACTGCTTGGTAAAAGTAAAGAATCATTCTCAACAAAAAAATTGGAACTTAGTATTTACCTTCGAGCTAAAAGATATAACCTTTTCTGCTTCGAGCTCCTCCTCTTCTTCTTCTACACAAGCAACTCCTTGAGTAATGCTCTCAAAATTCTCAAGCTTTTCATCACTCTGTAAAGTTTCCATATAAACATCCATTAGGTACACGTCAGGTTGATACGATTACTCCTCTTCCATTTGTGATTCTAGGTAGTCGATCATCGCTACCATCTCACCCATTTGGCTTGCCATGCTTTGGTTTCTAGACGTTATATGCCTCATATCCTACTAGAACCGTTGCAACTGTTGTTGTAAGCTCTATTGAAATTGGAGACTGTTAGCAATCACAACATTCATCAATTCTTCCAAAGATTTACCTGAGTTTTGACAAGAAGCTTCTGGTTTATATGGGAATTGCTGTGTATCATGCAAACTATCATGGAAGTAATTCTAATGATTATCCCATCCATAAAAAGAGTTAGGTTGATCAGTCCAAACATTATTATAGGATTGAGGATATGAGTTATAAAAGAAATTATTTCCATCCATATCTAATTTTTTTCACAAATATGAAACAAAAAAATGAAAAGATCACAAAATAACTGAAAAGAAATCAATTACGAACAAATATATACAAAACATCAATTAAATCAAAAACAAAAATTAAAACACCGCACTCCTTGGCAACGACGTCAAAATTGACAGTGCATCATAATGGTAGTCAAAATAAAATAACTAGACTACTACTATAGCGGTGTTGAGTCTAAGTCGATCCCACAAAGAGTGTGTGCAAAGTTTATGAAATGAAATTAATCGATATTTAGGTTTAGGGGGTTTTGGATTTTTCAAACAAGAAAATAAAATGAAACTAGATTAATAAAAACAAATTAAAGAAAACATGCAAAAATGATAAAAGTGGGGAATTTGGTAGGGACCTAGTTCTTTAGTTCTATCTCAACCTACACCCTAATTAAGCATATTTCATTGATTTATTATTCTTAAACCTCTCATAGAAAATATTAATCGTAGTTTAATAATTAACCTGAGTTTTTCCTTAGGTAGTGTTTAATCAAGATACGATCATAATTAAACCTAACCACCGAATTACCTAGGATACGATCTCTAGATTTAATTAGGCTGTAGCATTACGAATTAGGAAAATCGATTCATCAAGGCAACAACCATATACGATGCGTCATTTAACCTAGGTCGTGTTATCCCTAATGATTACGAATCATTAGTTGCTACACATGAATTTCAACATAACAATTACGAATTACATTGAAATTCTAGCAATGGGTTTGCAATTAAATGATTCAATGAACACATTAAAATCATCCTTTCACAATACCCAATGAGTTCATACATAAATAATTGAACAATAATGAAAATCCGATTATCCATACACAAGACCTAAATCAACTAACATAGGATAACAAAATCAATTTCTAATGAGAGAACGAAACAACAAAATAGTAAAACACACTTAATCTAGGTCATCGGCATTGATGTCACCTCCAAACCAGCGTTGGGACGTCTAGCCCTTCGTGGGTCTCTCCTAAGAAAATGCTTCAGCCCCCATAAAAATACCCTATCTAAAGACCCTTTGTAACACCTCCACGCTTCTCGCAGCTCTCTTCTATTCTCTATCTTATTTTCGATTATATTTTCTATTCTATCTCACGCTACTGTATTTGATGTGACAAATAAACATGTTATGCCCACCTTACTGTTCACCTATCTTTTTAACCCTCACGGACTTCTCTTTTGAACGCTATGTTTAACGCAGATGTCTGCGTACTGTGCTTCCCATTTGCTACGCTGTCGTTTTGTGCTGCTACTTCCCAGCTGCGCTGCGTCGTTTTGGTCATTGACTGCTTACTTCCAACTGCTTTCATCAGTTTCTAGCAGTTATTTGCATTTTTCTTTTAATTTTCTTCTTATCTTTTAATTTCTTCTTCTTGCTTCATAAAAACGAGTGAAAATTAATCTTCGAACAATAGCCCAAGTATCGTGCTTTCGACTCACTTTAACTTCTTTACTTTTAAATTGTGCCTAAATTCACATATGAGTCAAAGTAAGTATCTTAAGCAATTTCATGTCAATAATCACTAAATGTTATAGAACAATTTAATAATCAATTAAGCACCTATCAGAAAATAACAGTTGTCTTTGGACGATGGACAGGGGTAGACAACACATAACCCTCTGAAAGCAAAAGGAAGCCATAGCTATTGACCCAATAACGAAAATGCAATCCAAAATTGACAGCTTAACCCAAAAGTTGAATAACATGAAAGTCTTCTCTCTCTTCAACTCCTGTTAAAGCAATTCAACAGAGATGTGAGCTATGCGAACAAGACAATCGTGATACCATCAACTTTTTTCTAATGTAAAACAACGAACCGGAGCAACTTAAGTACATGGGAGCACAATTTGGTCATGAAGGGGGAACAATCTCTACTCAAACACGTATAATCTTGGGTGGAAGAATCACCCGAACTTTTCTGGTCAAACAATGCAAAAGGTCAATTCTAAACTTAAGAGTTGTCTAGATTCCAATAGGAAAAACCCACTTCTATGGACTCTAAGTTAGACAAAATCTTAGAAAAGATTGGGAGTATGGAGGACGCTCACAAGAAGTTGGAAGGACAATTTGAACAAGCAACAAAGAATCACGCCTCTTCCATCCACAACTTAAAGGTTCAAATAAGCCAATTGGAAGATGCATTATCGACACGAAGTGTGGGAAGCCTTCCAAGTAACACCAAGATAAGTCTAAAAGAAAGGATAATGGTAATCACCCAGACCATTGAATAGAATATCAATCGAGTTAAAGAAGAATGGGAGAAGAAAAGGAAAAGGCCAACGAACATTCCCTACAGAGTAAATATAACCTGACAGAAATCAAGAAATATCAACCTGCAATTCCATACCCCATCCTAGCGCAGAGAAAATCAAAGGAAGCTTAATTGAATGAAGTTCTTGGTATAATAGGGCAACTGAAAATGTGAATCGCTCTTACAGAATCCTTAAAAGAGAAATTGATAAACCGAGAGGAACCAAAAAAGTTTGAGAGTGAAGTAGTGAGCAAAGAGAACTCCAACAAAGTGGCAGCATTACCATGGAAGCAAGATGATCTAGGATATTTTTACATTCCATGAACTATTGATAGTATCAAAGTGGATAAGGCTTTTGTAAGAGCTATTATAAATATGATGCCTTACACTTTATGAAAAAGATGGAGTTAAGTGAAATAACACCTATTAGGATGCGTGTGCAAATGTCTAATAGATCAATCCATTGTCCTAGATGTGTAGTTTATGAAATCTATAGTAGCGCTACCATTACATGACCCATTTGAACCACTGTGAGAAAAAGAAGAATGTCAAGTTAACGATGGTAAACGAAGCACTGTATAGGAGGCAACCCATTTTTAACTTTTTGTTGTTTCATCTTTCGTATTAGATTAGGTTTCCAGTTTTGTTTGTTTGTTTTCGATATAAGTGAACACCCTGAAGAAATCAAGCATAAGAATGACTTGGGTTTTCTTTTTCCTTCTCTTTTCACAATATATGGGAATGGTGTGGAAGGGAAAACAATAAGGTGATTATGCAAATATAAGGTATGGAACGAACTTAGGAGTGACATGAAGGAAAGCATCTGACAATAGCGCATCGTAACACTAGTCAAAATAAACTAGACCTACTACTGTAGCAGTGGTGAGTCTATATCGAACTCAAAGAGAGTGTATGTAAAGCTTTTGAAATGAAATTAAATGGTGTTTAGGTTAGGGGGTTGGTTGGTTTATCAAACAAGAAAATAAATTGAAGTTAAAATAAAAAAGCAAATTAAAGAAAACATGTAAAAATGATGAAAAGTGATGAATTCATTGGGAACCCGATTCTTTAGTTTAATCTCGGCCTAAACCCTAATTAAATATATTTCATTGATTTGTTATTCTTTTATGTCTCCTTGAACTATTGGATGTAGATTAATAATAAGCTCTATTAATCCTAGTTTTTCCTTAAGTCATAATTAATTAAGAAGAGCTTGTTAATTAACCCTAGCTATCGGATAACCTAGGAAAGTTCGCTAAGTTCAATCGAACAATCGCATTATGAGTGAGAAATACAGACCAATCTAAGCTATAATCACACAAGCTCGGATTTTTTAACCTAGGTTATGTTATCCCTAATGATTACAAACCAATAGTCGCTACAAATGAATTGGAAAAACAACAATTACATATTGTATTTGATTCTAGCAATGGGTTCTTACATAAAAATAATCAAATAGGGTATTCAATCATTCTTACACAAGACTAAAACATTAAACATAGAATAACATAATCAATCCATAAGGTAAAGAACAACAAACGATGAAAGAAATGCTTAACCGAGTTATTGACATCAATTGCACCTCGAATCGACGTTGGGACTTCTACCCCTCCATAGGTCTCTCACGGTTGAGATCTTCCATTGCCTTCTTCATTGTTGTCTCCTAAAGCGCCCTCTCAGTTCCCAAATGAAAACATTAAAACATTTCATAAACCTCTCTGCCGTCACATGTCTATTTATATTAAAAACTAGGGTTTCGGGCAGCATATGTGTGAAAGTCATAGCCATGACATGTTGAATCATAGACGTGACTTTAACTCATGGGTATGACTACCTGAGACACGCCCATGCAAGGTGAGTGACGATCATGACATGTTGTGTCATGGTTGTGCATCATTAGTCATGCCCACGACACTTTGTGTCACAGCCTTGACTTGCATTCTCACGACTTCACTTGATTTTCTACAATATATACTCTTCATCTACATGCATTTTCTTGTCTTCTCTTGCTCTAATCCTTCTTCTTCTTGTTTCATGGAGACAAATGAGTGTGAATCTCAAAAAGACGGCTCAAAGATTGTGCTTTCGACTCACTTTAGCTTTTTTGTTTCTGAATTATACCTAAAACCAAATATGAACTCAAGTGAATGTCTTAAGCATTTTTATATCATTAATCGCTAAATGTTATGGAATAAATGTATAATCAATTAAGCACACGTCAATTTCCACCACACTTAGCTTTTGATCATCCTTAGGTAAAACATCATATTCAAAATCATATATCCAAAAACATTTACTGATTTCTCATATGTTCCAAGAATATATAGTCACAAGCAAAGATGAATCACTTTTAAAAACTATAGCAAGAATTCAACATTCAACGCTTCTACTCATGATCAATCAACATTCATCAACTTTAGAAACTGAGCAATTTGGAGGTAGACTTGGAAAATGTGTTTAAATGAGATGTATTTATGAGTGCACTCAAATACCATTTATGATCATGACATTCCACAACTTTGCAAATCATTTCATTTCTCCACTACTAAGATTCACATGCATAATCATGAATCAAAGGACTTTTCAAGGTTGTACTGTGGGAAAAGGTAAGGTGAGATGTATTTGGGTAAAGTATAATGAAAGCCATCAAAGCTAGTGAAACAAGGGAAAAAACTCAATGTAACATCAAATGCAAAAACCAACATTTACTCATAATTGGGTACATCAACTATGATGAATGCAAAAACCATGTTTCCAATCTCAAATTAAAGTTCTCACACTATAAACCACATTAAGCATATACCAATGCAAAGGAATCACTTATATAATTGATGACAATACATTGAAACCATAATGAGTGAACTTTCCAAAACAACATCTACCTCATATTCAACATACTCAAATCATCCATTCATTACAACTTTGGGAGGATGCATTAATTATGGATAACTTTTCAACACATATACAATACCTCCTAGATACTCGTATTTAAACATTTTTTCTTTTTCTTTTCCTTTATTTCTTTCTTTTTCTTTTCTTTTCTTTTTCTTTTCTCTTTTCTTTCTCTCTTTTTTCTCTTTTTTTCTTGTGAAAATTAAACTACATCAATATGGGAATTTCAATGATAAGACATAAAATAGCATCCCAACATTATAACCAACCCACATATGTACACTCCCACACTTATACTTTTTTTATATCCACAAAGTAAACAATTAATAAATGTTCCACTAGCTTTAAGGCTTGGGAAGGACATTTGGTTAGGGTTATAGCATGTAATGTGGTTAATACACAAAGAAAAGGCAAATAAAGCTCAAGGGGGCTTAACAAGGGAGAAATCATGTCAATAAGGTAGACTATTTGACTATTGTAGTTCGGATAAGCAAAGAATGCCTAACCATTTCAATGTTAATGTATGTGATAAAAATGTGTTGTCACATAGAAAATCAAGGCGAAGTTATGATGTACATGTCATGAAGATCACATATAAACAGAGAAAATGAGACTGATATGGATATGTTAGTCTAATAAGGCTCAAAATCTCATCGGTTTTGTCTACCAATAGTCACTACTCTTCTAAAGATAATACACATCGACCAATTACAAAAGTAAAAGTACATGCTTAAGTTGCCATGAAATTCTCTAGTCAATTCTTTCTCTACTCTTGACTATATAATCCTAGAAGCAATAGAAAATGAGAAAATGTTTGTTCTGTTTGTTTTATTCTCTCTTTCATTTTGATTGAAAACATAAAACAAGCAAGAAACAAAAGAACATAAAAACACACATGCATATCTAACCAGTGCAAAAAAGTAAAGGAAAAGAAATTTACTTCCCCTGGGTTACCTCCCAAGAAGCGTTTGTGCTTAGGGTTGTTGGCTCGACTCCATGTTTTCTCCTTACGTGATGAAATCATGATCTTCTGGTATCACAATTTAAGCGATTTCCACGTGAGACTGTTTAAGATAGGGTCTTGGTTGACAATTCGTCATGTTCAGCACATTCACTATCTTTAAAATGTCAATCTCTACTGAGTCCATACTATCAGGAAAGACCTCAAATGTCTTTCCACCTGTTTCTTCTTTTTTTAATTTTTCTAACCTACTGGCTAAAAGAAAATAGTCATTCTTAATAAAAAATTGGAACTCAGTATTTACCTTAGAGATAAAAGATATGGCATTTTTTGCTTCGAACTCCTTCTCTACTTCTTTAACACAAACAAGCCCTTGAGTAGTACACTCAAGATTCTCAAGCTCCTTTTCACTCTGTAAGGCCTCTGCACTAACGTCCTTTGGGTAAACCTCAGATTGAGATAGTTGCATTTCTTCACCTTATGATGCTAGGAGGTCGAGAGCTTCCGTTAACTGACCCATCTGACTTGCCAGGTTCTCGATCCTAGAACTTGTTGCTTGCTAGAATTGCATCTCTTCTTACTATAATCGAAAAGTATTAGCAACACAAACATTAACTAATTCTTCTAGAGAAGTACCTGAGTTTTGTTAGTTTTCCAAATATTAGATGTTAGACCCTGTATCTTGCTGAAATTGCCTTACTTCCTGCTGGAACTCTTGTACACTCTGTTGAAGTTGAATATTGTTAGCAGTCATAATATCAAGCAAATCTTCCAAACATGTACTTGAGTTATGATAAGAAGCTTCTAGTCTATACAGGAATTGTTGTGCATCCTGTAAACTATCATAGAAGTAATTATGTTGATTATCCCGTCCATAACTAAAGTTAGGCTGATCAATCCAAATATGGTTATGGGATTGAGAATATGAGTTATAAAAGAAATTAATTCCATCCATATCAATTTTTATCACAAACACAAAACAAAAAGTGAAAAGATCAAGAAATAATTGAAAAGAAACTAATTACAAACAAATATGTACAAAACACCAATTAAAATTAAAAACAAAACTAAAATATGACACTCTCCGGCAATGATGCCCAATTTGACAGTAACGCGTCATAACGCTAGTCAAAGTAAACTATACCTACTACTGTAGCAATGGTGAGTCTAGGTCAATCCCACAGAGAGTGTGTGTAAAGCTTTTGAAATGAAATTAAATGATGTTTAGGTTATAGGGGGTTAGTTAGTTTATCAAACAAGAAAATAAAATGAAGCTAAACTAGCTAAAAATGATGAAAAGTGATGAATTCGTTAGGGACCTAGCTCTTTGGTTTAATCCCGGCCTAAACCCTAATTAAACATATTTCATTGATTTGTTGTTCTTTTACCTCTCCTTGAACTATTAGTCATAGATAACAACAAGCTCTATTAATCCCAATTTTTTCTTAAGTCATAATTAATTAAAAACAACTCATTAATTAACCGTAGCTATCAGACAACCAAGGAGATGCTACTAAGTTTAATCAGACAATCACCTTATGAGTGAAAATACAGACCAATCTAAGCAAAAATAATATAAGCTCAGATTATTTAACCTAGGTTATGTAATCCTTAATGATTGTAAACCATTAATCGCTACAAATGAATCGGAAAAACAACAATTACATATTGTATTAGATTCTAGCAATGGGTTCTTCCATAAAATAATCAAATAGATCATTCAATCATTCTTACATAAGACCTAAACATTAAACATAGAATAAAAAAATCAATACATAAGATAAAGAACAACAAACAATGAAAGAAATGATTATCTTGGTCGTTGGCATTGTTTGCACCTCCAAATCGACGTCGGGACATCTACCCCTCTATGAATCTCTCAAGATTAAGAGCTTCCATTGCCCTCTTTATTGTAGTCTTCCAATGTGCCCTCCCGGTTCCTAAACGAAAACACCAAAACATTTCATAAACCTCTTTGTCGTCATATGTCTATTTATATTAAAAACTACTGTTTCGGGCAGCATATATGTGAAAGTCACAGTCATGAAATGTTGAATCATAGGCTTAACTTTAAGTCATGGGCATTAATACTTGAGTCATGCCCATGCAAGGTGAATCACAACCATGACATGTTGTGTCATAGCTGTGCAACATTAGTCACGCCCATGACACTTTATGTCATAGTCTTGACTTGCATTCTCGTGACTTCACTTGATTTTCTACAATGTATACTCTTCATCTGCATGCATTTTCTCGTCTCCTCTTGCTCTAATCCTTCTTCTTCTTGTTCCATGGAGATAAGTGAGTATGAATCTCAAAAAGATGGCTCAAAGATTGTGTTTGCGACTCACTTTAGCTTTTTTGCTTCTGAATTGTACGTAAAACCAAATATAAACTCAAGTGAATATCTTAAGCATTTTCATATCATTAATCACTAAGTGTTCTGGAGCAAATATATAATCAATTAAGCACAAATCAGAATTAAAAACATGAAAGAAGTGTAAAGTTTCTCAGTGTCACGATAGTGACTCATTAGCCACGATCGTGAGCCATTTTTGAACCTTCTGTCACGATCGTGACCTATAGTCGGGGTAGTATAGGACACATGATTTTCATGTCATTTTTTTCAATTTTATCCCTCTTTTCTCCTCCCTTATATATTCACTTTTCTCATCCATAACACTCTCTCACTCTCTCTATCTAGAAACAAACTCTCAAATCCTCTCCTTTCTCACTACAAAAGTCTTTATCTCTCTAAATTCTTCACATCTCTCATTCCAAATTGGACCGAGAATTGTTGAAAAAATTGGTGTACCCCTGATATGTGCTTAATTGATTATGAATTTATTCTATAACACTTAGTGATTATTGCTATGAAAATGCTTAAGATACTTACTGACTCATATGTGATTTTAGGCATAATTCAGAGGCAAAAAAGTTAAAGAGAGTCAAAAGCATGATATTTGGGCCATTTTTTGAAGATAAATATTCACTTGTCTTCAAGGAGTAAGAAGAAGAAAATTAGACAAGAAGAAGACAAGAAAAGCTTTTCAAAATAAAATTTTTTGGACTAGAAGAAAATCTGAAAATTTTAGTCCAAAAGAAGAAAATTAAAAAGTAAGGAAAGCATCACTCACTCACATATGGTTGCACAGATTTTGCATGGATTTGCATGCATGCAAGCTATCTTAAGGTGAATTTTATGGATAGCATCATAAAATTGTGAAGAAGCAAAAGTGGGTGGAGAGCAAGGTGTCGACTGCAGACAAAAACAGGAGAAAAACATGAGCTGAAAAAGAGTTGATTGTAAACTGTGAGTGTGTGAGGGTCGATAAGAGGTTGGAGGCCACCTTACCCACTGTTTAATTAACTTAGATTTGAAATATAAAAAAGCAAAGGACAGTGGACAACATTTAGGGGAGCTGGTCATATTCATTTAGAATGTTGGAAAGCTTCTCATAGTCATGAGAAGCTGCTTATTGGTATGACATACCTAGGTTTTTAGTATAAAATTTTTCATTTTTGTGACGACAAGATATGAAAAGTTGAGATGAGTTTCAGCCAAGAGAAAATAAGAGAGGTTTTTCAGCTAGGCTGAATCATGTAGGAGCTTTGGGAGCTTCGGGAGAGCACGAAGAGGGAAGTAAGCTCTCCACCATAAGAAGACCCCTGGAGGGGTACCTTCCTGACATCGGGTCGGAGGTGATATCGATGCTGACAACCCAGTTAAGCGTTCCTTCCTTGTATTTATTGTTTCTTTCTCTCTTTAGAAATTGTTTTTGTTATCCGATGTGTATGGATTTGGATATTGTGAAAAGATGATTTTAATGTGTTCATTGGATCATTTATTTACAAACTCATTGCTAGAATTTTGATATAATTCATAATTGTTATATTTGAAATTCAGGTGTAGCGACTAATGATTCGTAATTGTTAGGGATAACATAACCTAAGTTAAATGACGCACCGTATGTGATTGTTGCCTTGATTAATCAGCTTTCCTAATTCGTAATGCTACTTCCTAATTGAATCTAGGGATTGTATCCTAGGTTATTCAGTAGTTAGGTTTAATTAACAATCATATCTTAATTAAACACTACCTAAGGGAAACTCAGGTTAATTATTAACCCACAATTAATAGTCTCTATACGAGGTTTGAGAACAAAAAATCATTTTAAAATGTTTAATTAGGGTATAGGCTGAGATTGAACCAAATAATCGAATTCCCAACGAATTCACCACTTACATGATTTTTCGTATGTTTTCTTTAATTTGATTTCAATATGTTAGTTTTATTTTATTTTCTTAAAAAAGAAAGCTAAACACTTAGTAATTTCATTCAATAAACTTTACACACATTCTTTGTGGGATTAACCCAGACTCACCACTACTATAGTATTTGTCTAGTTTATTTTGACTAATGTTACAATACGTTGTGAAGTTTTGGCGTTGTTGCCGAGGAGTGCGGTGTTTTAGGTTTTTTGTGATTTTAAATGATGTTTTATATATATTTGTTTGTAATTACCTTCTTTTCAGTTTTTTTTAGATCTGTTCATTTTTTGTTTAGTGTTTGTGACTAAAAACAAATTTCATGGACAAAAGTAATTTTTTCTTTAACTCATATTCCCAATCTTATAACCAAGTTTGGACTGCTCAACCTAACTTTAGTTATGGATGGGATAATCAACAGAATTACTACCATGATAGTTTGCAAGATGCACAGCAATTCTCGTGAAGACTAGAAGCTTCCTGTTATGACTTAGGTTCATCTCTAGATGACTTTATCAAGACTTCTAATGCTAACCATCTTCAATTTCAATAGTATATGCAGTAAATTCAATAAAATATATAGCAGATTCAGCAAAATATTCTATAATTCTAGCAGAATGGAAGGCAATGTTGGCAGGATACATGGTCTAATGCCCAAAATACAGAGAGCTAGCAAAACTTAGGTATATCTCTAGATGAAATTATCGAGACTATTGCTACTATCATTCTTCAATTTCAGTAGAGTATATAGCAGCAACTTCAAGAGGGTATACAACAATTCCAGTAGGAAATGATGGATACAATATCTAGATTCCAGAATATGGCAAGCCAAATGGGTAAGATGGTAGAGAGAATCGAACACCTAGAATTATAAATCGAAGAGGAGCGGTCATATCAACCTGATGTATACCCCATGGATGTTAGTGCAGAGATCTTACAGAGTGATGAGGAGCTTGAGAATTTTTGGTGCAACACTCAAGGAATTGTTTGTATGGAAAAAGTGGAGGAAGAACTTGAACTTGAACTAGAAAAGGATCCATCTTTTAGCTCAGAGGTAAATACTGAGTTTTGATTTTTTATTAAGACTGACTCTTTACTTTTACCTAGTAGGATAGAGAAATTGAACGAACAAGAAAAAGGTGAAGAGACATTCGAGATCTTTCCAGAGTGCGGGGACTCAGTGGAGATCAAGAGTTGGATGATAGGGAAGACGTTGAATGGGGATGATCATCGACTAAGGCCTTATCCTAAACTACCTCATATGAAAGTGGCTCAAATAGTAATACCCGAAGATCATAATTTCATCACGTGAGCAAAAGTGTGAAGTCGAGCCAGCGACCTGAAACAAAGGCGTTTATTAGGAGGTAACCTAAGGGAAGTAAATTTCTTTTCCTTTATATTTACGAGTTAGTTTTTTTATATACATGTGTGTTTTTAGTTATTCATTTCTTACTTATTTTAAGTTTTTAATAAAATGAGAGAAGGAATGAAACAAACAAAATAAACATTTTCTTGTTTTCTGTTGCTTATAGGATTATATAGTCATGATTAGAGTAAGAATTGACTAGAGAATTTTATAGTAACTTTAGCATGTCCTTTTACTCTTGTGATTAGTCGATGTGCATTATCTTTAAAAGAGTAGTGACTACTGGTAGACAAAGTCAGTAAGAATTTGAGCCTTTATAGATTTACATATCCATATCAGTCTCATTATCTTTTGATAATATGTGACTTTCATGACATGTACATCCTGATTTTGCTTTAATTTTCTATTCGAGACCACATGTTTATCACATGCATTAACATGAAGATGATTAGGCATTCTTTGTTTCATAAGCTACATTAGCTAAATAGCCTACCCTATTGACTTTAATTTTCCCTTGATAAGCCCCTTTGAGCTTTATACCTTTCTTTTTTTACAATCCACATTGTACACTTTTAAACTTAACCAAATGTCCTACCTAAGCCATAAAGCTAGTGGAACATTTGGTGATTGTTGAGTTTGTGAATGTACAAAATTTTAAGTGTAGGGGTGTACATATACATGGATTGGTTATAATGTTGGGATGCTATTTATATCTTATCATTAAAATTCCCATGTTGATGTAGTTTCTTTTAATTTTTATAAAAAAAGAAAGAAGAGGAAAAAAGATCAAAATTTTTGTTTAAATAAATATATCAAAGAGGAAGTGCATATGATGGTTAATGCATCCTCCTAAAGTTGTATTGAATGGGATATTTGAGTTGAATATGAGGTAGATGTTGTCTTTGAAAGATCACTCTGTGTAGTTTCAATGTTTTTTCATCAATTGTATGAGTGATTCCTTCTAGTTGATTATGCTTCATGTGGTTTGTGGAATGGGAGCTCCAGTTTGAGTTGTGAAACATCTTTTTTGCATTCATCATAGTTAATGTACATAATTGTGAGTGAATGTTGATTTTTTGCACTTGATGTCACATTAATTGTTATTTTGTTTCACTAGCTTTAATGGCTTTCAAGTCACTTGACCTAAATACATCTCACCTTATCTTTGCCCACATTACAACCTTAAAAAGTCCTTTGATCCATGATTTTGCATGTGAACATTAGTGGTGGAGAAATCAAATGATATGTAAACTTGTGGAATTACATGATCATGAATGGTGTTGAGTGTACCTATTAATATATTTTAGTTAAACACATTTTCTAAGTTTACTATTAGATTGCTCAGTTTTTGAAGATGATGAATGTTGATTGATCAATGGATAAAAGCTTGGAATGTTGATTTCTTGATATGATTTTTGAAAGTCATTCATCTTTGTTTATGATTATGTATTCTCGAAACATATGGGAAATGAGTCAATGTTTTTGGGTATATGAGCTTAATTTTGATGTTTTGCACAAATACGACCAAAAGCTAAGTCTGAGGAAATTGATATATGCTTAATTGATTATAAGTTTATTTTATAACATTTAGTGATTATTGTTATGAAAATGATTAAGATACTCAGTTTGACTCATATGTAATTTTAGGCACAATTGGGAAGTAGAGAAGTTAAAGTGAGCCGAAAGCATGATATTTGGGTCATTTTCTAAAGATAAATATTCGCTTGTCTTTAAGGAGTAAATAGAAGAAAATTAGACAAGAAGAAGATCAGAAAAGCTCTTCAAAATGACGTTTGTTGGACTAGAAGAAAATTCGGAAAACTCAACCCAAAAGAAGAAAATAAAGAAGGAAAGCATCACTCACTCACATATGGCTGCATGGATTATGCATGGAATTGCATGCGTGCAACATATCTTAACATTAATTTCATGGATAGCATCATAAAATTGTGAAGAATCAAAAGTAAGTGGAGAGCAAGGTGTCAACTGTAGACAAAAACAAGAGAAAAATGTGAGCTGAAAAGGAATGAAGTCTAAACTGTGAGTGTGTGAAGGCTGGTAAGAGGTTGGAGGCCACTTGTCACACTCTTTAATTAACTTAGCTTTGAAATATTAAAAAAGCAAGGGATGGTGGACAACATTTAGGGGAGCTGGTCATATTCATTTGGAGTGTTGGAAAACTTCTCACGGCCGTGAGAAGCTTTCCATTTGGGGGAGATGGTCATATTCATTTGGAGTGCTGGAAACCTTCTCATGGCCTCTTACTGGCATGAGAAGCTGGTCACAGGTGTGACAAATATTTCAACCCCATGAGGCTTAACTCATGAGTGTGAGAAATTGTCGCAGCACCTAAGGTTTTTAGTATAAAATCCTTCCTTTTGTGATGGTAAGATATGAAAAGTTTAGGTCAGTTTCAACCGAGAGAAAAGAAGAGAGGTGTTTCGGCTGGGCTGAATCATGAGGGACCTTCGGGAGCTTCGAGAGAGCACGAAGAGGGAGGTAAGCTCTCCACCATAAGAAGATCGATGGAGGGGTAGCTTCTCGACGTCAGTTCGAAGGCGATATCAACATTGACAACCGGTTAAGTGTTCCTTCCTTGTATTTGTTGTCTCTTTCTCTCTTTAGAAACTGTTTATGTTATCCGATGTGTATGGATTTGGATATTGTGAAAAGATGATTTTAATGCGTTCATTTGATCGTTTATTTACAAGCCCATTGCTAGAATTTCGATATAATCCATAATTGTTATTTTGAAATTCATGTGTTGCGACTAATGATTCATAATCATTAAAGATAACATACCTAAGTTAAATGACGCATCATATGTGATTATTATCTTGATTAATCAGTTTTCCTAATTCATAATACTACTACTCAATTGAATCTAGAGATCGTATCCTAAGTTACCTGATAGTTAGGTTTAATTAACGATGATATGATTAAACACTACTTAAGGGAAACTCGGGTTAATTATTAACCCATGATTAATAGTCTCTAGGAGGAGTTTGAGAACAACAAATCATTGAAAAATGTTTAATTAGGGTGTAGGCTGAGATTGAACTAAAGAACCATATTCCCAATGAATTCGCCACTTTCATCATTTTTCATATGTTTTCCTTAATTTGTTTTCATTACGTTAGTTTTATTTTATTTTCTTATTTTTTTAAACCAACCCCCCCCCCCCAAACGTAAACACTGATTAATTTCATTTTATAAACTTTACACACATTCTTTGTGGGATTGACCTAGGCTCACTATTGTTATAGTAATAGTTTAGTTTATTTTGACTAGCATTACGACGCGCTGTCAACCTTCATACTTAGACTTTGAAATATTAGAAAGAATTGAATTGAGAGAACAGGTTGAAAATTTAAGGGGAAGAATTCATTGGGCGAAATTTATGTGTTTTAACTATGTCATTTATGAAGAACTCACCCTAGAATTCTTCACCTCCCTCTAATTTGAGCAAGCTAACCCTAAGTATCTATGGTTTCATTTATGGGGGAAAACCGTATGAGTAAAACTATGAAAATTTGTGCACAATCTGTTGATTCCCATAGTCAACCATAGTGGACCAGCACGATGACTTCCGTGCCACATGCTATTGAATTCAACTAATTGGGTTGGAAAATTTTGACACTAACAATGCCCACAATAACATAATTTGTAGTCCTGAGTACTTGTTACATAAGTTCAAGTGTCAAATTGTGTTTGACAAAAGTGAAATTAACAAGTACTCGATGAAGGAACTTTTAATGTTGTGGTGCATGGATCATAGCGTCCAAGTTTGCACCTCCACCCACATCTTTAACGCTATTATTGCTACTATAAAAAAGAGAAGTAATAATCTAGATATGGGGTATTTGGTAATGGCTATTGCAAATTATTATGGTGTCAATTACGATGGACTAACTGTATATTTTCCTGAGTTCCTTAACACTTTTCACATGATGAGAGATGAGATCTTGAAGTCTTAGAATATGGAACTTTGAGATATCAACACAAAACGTCATGTTAAGAACAGGATGGGACAAACTATTTCGAGGTCAGCACTACCGTAATAAGAGGAGGAATCAACTAGTGAAGAATCTGGAGAAGAGGAAGAAGCCGGATGGGAGAAGGTACTTGAAGCAATTTCAAACACTAGCAAAGTTATTGCAGATAATGCCAAGGTGTTGAAGGAAATAGCAAAGAAGCAGAGACGACAACTCCGAGACATCCGAAGCATTCACAAATACTTTGTTGCTCAAGGCGTGGAGATCCCACCTCCAATACCAATGCCATAACAGGTTTTTATGCTATAACTGTTGTCTTTTTATTTTTATTTTTATTTTGTTCTTATGTTTTTCTTGCTATTTGTTTTTATTCCCACCTTATGTGTTATTTGTTCTTCTCACATTGAGGACAATGTGTTGTCTAAATATGGGGAAGGTTACGTTTTGTGCATTGTATGTTTTTATTTAAAGTGTGAATTTTGCATGTTATATGTTAGTCTTGTTTAGGTTTTAATGATGTGACTTGTTGGAATGTTTCAATGGCTAGGACTTAATGGAATCAGTTTAGCTTGAATATATTCTTTTAGGTTGTAAAGTTATGTTAGCTTGTGAAATTAGTGTCTTTGGTCGCTTTGGTTAAATATGCAAGTTAATAAGGATATAATGTTGATTGATTTATGCAAGCTTTATAATTTATAGCCCTCAAATACCGTAAGTGCACAGGTCGTGATTTGTAGTAAATGAAGGTTTGATCCCATGAGGAGGGTAAACTAATCTAATCCTAGGTTATCTAAGGTTAGAAAATTATTAAAATGAAAATAAAATTGAACAAGAAATTAAACACGAGAATTTGATTAGCGGGAATTTAATTCAAGAATTTAACACAAAAGGAATTAAAATTAAGCAACAAAAAATTCACAATGGAAATCAATCAAGGAAAATTACCATATTATGGGAGAGGGGATTCTTCCAATCATTAATGTTAACGTAGCCATTTATGTGTTAACGGGGTGTCAGTTCTAGACTATCAAAAGGGGCATCACTCTCTCTCAAGTTATAATAATACACCCTAATTCATTAACCTTAATTAAATTATGAAATTTGCAACCTCTCAATTAATAAAAGACCCATAATTATAATTAGATCTTAAGCCCTCTAATAAACAATTGTCTTACACGGGATCTCTCTCCGTATAATAACCGACTAGATTGATTGCATGGTCAATTAGATCGCCTAACTCTCATTAACCCGATCTAATCATTTTTAT
Source organism: Erythroxylum baracoense (assembly GCA_025629805.1). NCBI lineage: Eukaryota > Viridiplantae > Streptophyta > Magnoliopsida > Malpighiales > Erythroxylaceae > Erythroxylum > Erythroxylum baracoense. The sequence continues at coordinate 33,208,036 of JAOTAY010000008.1, read as the reverse complement.
CTAGTTTACCCTCTCGGTTTGTTACCGAAGCATGAAGATACAACAATCAATTACAGCACCCAATTAAAATATCACAAAATTAACTAGCTTAACATTAACTCAAGGTAAATTTCCGAAAGAAAGTTAGAGCATCTTAATCAAACACAAATATATAAACATATTTGTATTCATCTTAACAATCAAAAAATGAAATCAAAGATGAAAGAAATACACGCAGATTGGGGTCAGGACGCCTCGGGAAAGCAGCTGCTGTAAATACCTGCTTCTTTCTCCTTTCTTCCTCTTTCTCTCTCTTATTCTTCTCTCCTCTTGGAGTGTTTCCCAATGTGCCAGATTGGAGGCTCCCTTTAGGGTTTCATCCTTAAGCCTTTATAGGCTTTTCCAATTTGGGCAATCCTGGGGTCATTTTCAGGTCCAAAAGGTCTGAAAAGTCTCTCGAAAATTTAAAACTGGAAGCATCCTCGTGTCTGCCGGCTCGCAGGCCACAATTGTGGCCAAGATTTTGGCCTTCTATTGTTATAATTATATGTTGTTATAATTTAAAGTTGTGACATATATATATATATAATTTTCACCTTTTTTTAAAAAATAATAAATGAAAATTTTATAAATTTTATGAAATATAATATACTTATAACACTCTAAGGACAAGAAGGATTTAAAGTAAAACTTATATTAAGGTTTTGAGTAAGGAATTACTCTTAACAAACTTTTAATTAAAGTGCCTTAGGAATGAATCTTTTAATATTATAATTTAGATAGGAGAAAAAATTATGAATATAAATTTAGATTAATTAGAATATAATGATTTTAAAAAAAATAAAAGAACTATTTTTTAAAGTAATAAAATAAATAATTTATAAAAACATATCAAAAGCATTTATAAAATGTATTCTAGTTTTAATAAAATAGTGGTTATTTTCAATATAATAAACTGTACTAATTTGTTTTTATAACTCAATTACTTATATATTATTTTGGAATTGATACATTAGGATTAATAAAGTGATTAATTCATTTTAAGATTAATATAAATACATATATGCATAATGTATATATTGTCTAAATATGAAAAATAAGATAAAAAGTTTAAATGTGTTAAGATTAATTATCATATTAATTAATTTCTTTTAATATGTGTAATAAAATAAAAAATTTTACAATGATTATTTAATAATAGATATAATATGAAAAGACAATAATATTTAATAAAAGTATTTTTAAATCATATTAAAAAGAAATGTAATCATTTATTAAACACGTAAAAATAATATTTGAAAGAAATTCGTTATACTTAGATAATAACTTTTTTTACATTTACATTCTAATTAATTGTTATAATGAAATTACAAAATTAAAATTAAATTGAATTGTTTGTACAGGAAATAATTATGACAACATTATTATTGCTACATATTTTTAATAAATATAAATTAGTTTGTATTTTATATCTTTTATTTTATATAAATATTTTTGTATAATTTATAAGTAATTTCATCTTACATTTTACTATAAATGATTATACTATAATTTATAATTTATGAATTTTAAAAAATACAACTATAACCTTTTAGAATTGTCTTAAATAAATATATAAAAATAATTTAAAAATAATTAAACGACCGGGCTGACTAAGGTCTGACTGGTTGCCCATGACCTAGGGCGGCTGGTCCGACTAGGCCACGGGTCTGCCCACAAATTGGTTGGCCTCGACCCGACCACGGGCTACGAATCGTTTTGGCGCGCCCAAGTCATGGGTCAAGCCCACCCAAAATTATTTTTAGCCTGGGCTCAGCTCGACTTATTGACAAGCCTAATATGAAGAAGTGAGTTGATCTCAAATCTCAAGATATTAAAGGAGACAAAAATATTCAAACTTGCTCTAAGTTGCTTTGTTTATACAATTTGGAGAGAAAGGAACTTAAATATATTCTAAAGTGTTCTATATACAATATATGAGCTAGCTCACAATTAATTTGATTAAAGAATTTATTATTGCCAATGGAGTACATAAAGATAGCAGTGTGAACACATTATCCAAATGGAATCTTGCTCTCAATCTAAAACGAACCCTCAAGCATATCAGGGATCCATAACTGAGAATGAATATCCATTGGGGCATTCTTTCTCCAATAGTGTCTATCCTCCACATCCTTAAAATAAAATGTCCCTTTTATGTAATTACTTAGAGATGCTCAAGCTAATATCTTAAATTAGCCTTTGGGAGTTTCTCTATCTATAATTCTCCATTAATTATGGTTATTCAAGTCCTCATTGTCCTCCTTTTACAATGTATATACTGAACAATTATTTTTACTGATTGAGGTTGTTTTGCCTTTGAACAAGACTTTAAACCATGAACTTGTACTTAGCTTCGCCTTGTATTACTTTTGGAGATCTTTAATCTATTCATTTTAATTTTTTAAAAAAAATTACGTACGTAAGTAGAATAAAATAATAATAACTAAGTGATATACTTATAGCATTAACATATTAAATATTAATAACGAGATTCATTAAGAAATTATTAGTTACTGATTAAAAGGAAGAATATTAATAAATATATGTTATATTAAATATAAACTTCGTTAATTTTACATTGCATACTTAAATTGCATTAAATGAATAATATTTGGATATATTTGTAAAACTTGAAATAAAGTATTCCGCATGAATACATCATATCTGAAAGAATTTTAAAAAGAGATGAATATTTTCTTTTTTATTAAGTACTTTTGAATATTTTGTAGTTTATTAATTAAATTTTAAAAGTCTTCATTTTGAGTATCCCGCTGGGAATACACAGTCCGTGCAATTGTGAAAAGCATCACAAACTAACGCTGTCATATGTTATTCGGCGCACGTGAGTTCGCCGTCTAAACTTGGATGCTACCGTTACAAAAGAACACTGGAAGTTGGAATTGGTACAAAAGGAAAAAAGAAATCGAACCCATAAGCTGTCTCCTGCCATTTTTGTTTGACCATTTCTGCGTAGAATTACATTACAAGCCCTGGAAAAGTCATAGATACATGATCTAGTCACGTTGCAATGAGAGCAAATATTGGCAGGATTAAATACGTCGAGGATACCCACTTGCCCACTATATTGCAATTTGTTTGTACTGACTTTGAATTGAAAGGGTGTTCTTATGAATAGAAAGAGGGTTTTTTAAATTGTTCTTTTCGTTTCACTTATTTATGGGTTCGGTCCTTGTGATCTTTAGTTAGGTGGAGAGGAACTCTGGAATAAAATGGTTGAAACAACACCCCACCTTTTGAACGTTTTGTGAGAATGTTTTTAATGGCTGGGGTCAGACTGCTCGCACGTTGTGGCAAAGCACACTCTTCATTTCAGCAACAATCTGGCCCCGCCCTCCCGCGTGATCTGGTCTTTTGCCCTTGTATTTGTTTCGAGTTTTCAGTCCAAGAAGGATGGTGGGTGATGTCTATCATCATTCATCAGTTGCTAGGTCATCTTTGACGCTAAGCCAAGTAAAAGGTACGTTACACCCGTTCTCATCCAACTCATAAGACGTTAGTTTCTTTTTTTTATTATTTTGCTAAAAATTCATGATTCTAAAAAATAAGATATTGAATCCATGGATGAACCAGCCACGTACCACAATGAAGGGAAAATAGCAGCGAACTAGTTGAATAGCCTTTGAGCAATGAATAAAAGAATCATACAAAATGTTATAATTATTAATTTCTTGCATGTACGTAACTACTACATACATAATACCACCAAATGGAAATATCATTAAATGTGCGAGAAGGGGGGAAAAAGGGGGAATTTGTGCTATTTGTATCACAAAACAAGTCACTCTCGCAATCAATGGACATTGAAGTAAAGTAAAGATAATAAGAAAAGAAGAGGGCCGGGTCTTTCTTTACAGGAAAATCAGGGGTCAATTGCTTATGAGCTTCCGCTACATCCATTGGCTGTTCTTGTCCATCTTCTTCATTTCCATTTCTCGTGTATTATAGCCTTCGCTGCTTGAAACAGAAGGGTTCTGACCATATTCACTGGTAGCTGCACTGTATTCACTACTTGCAACATCCTGGCGTCCCAATACCGCTTGTCTAAACTTCTTCATGTCCTCCCTGTATTGGCCGCTGTCATAGTCTGAACTGCCTACAGAGTGCGCACTACTGTGTCCAGGTATAATTCCTTCATTGAGATCGGTCAGAGATAAGTCTCCTTCCAAGGATCGGACTACCTGTTTCAATTCAATTTCAATATATCAGTTGGGTTTAGTAGCATTTCTAGCAGTAAGCGTAGAAATTCCATAGTCCAGACATGTAATAAGTGGTCCAAATTAATACCCGTTCCATAACAAAAATGTAGACACAGGTTACAGTAGTTACCTGACTCATTCGAGGCCGACGCTTTGCTGAATGACGTACACAGAAAGCAGCGCAAGATACCATGCGAAGCATCTCATCAAGGTTATAGTTCTTCTGCAGCTTCGGATCAACTAAAGAATCAAGACTTTCTTTAGCCCATTCAGGATTTTGTCTATCCAAAGCCCGTGTGAGTAAAGGCCTTGCCTGCGGCACCAATCATAACGAAGTTCATATTTTGTCCCCTACTTTAAGCCCCAATCTGGAATCTTAGTATAGTTTTTTTTCCAAAATAATAACATACATGTAGTGCATTTTGTTTTAAATTTGTCTTTTCAGTATGTCGCATGGATAAAGTTAAGAATAGCTCACCCAGTCCACCAAACTGTCGTCCATGAAGGACTGATCAACAGGTCGACGTCCAGTAATCAACTCCAGGAGCATGACACCAAAGGAGAAAACATCCGACTTATCAGTCAATTTTCCACTTGAAGCATATTCTGGAGCCAGATACCTGTAAGATCAGCATGTGAGCACAGGAACAGAAAACACTTGAGAAGTTTTTTTTGGTGTCAACCACGAAACTAATTTTCTGTAAATATGCAAAACACAATGCAGTGAATGTTTCTGTTGTTTGTCGAGGGCACAATATCTGCAAGATGGTTTTAGAAAAGAAACAAGAAAAAGGTGCTTTTATTGTTTATCTAGGAAAACTACCACAAAATAAAATTAGATAGCAAAGAACTTGCTCTTACCCAAAAGTTCCCATCACCCTGGTGGAAACATGAGTATTAACATCAGATGAGAACTTTGCCAGTCCAAAATCTGCAACCTGGCAAGAAAAACAGTGTAAAAGAAAGAAATAAGTAAAATCTATGCAGATGACAGGATTGCTATAAACATAAGAATAATTAAAGCAATTTTTTGCTTTAAATCACTGAGATTATAAAATCGCCCCATGCTTCTAAAAGAGTTAGACCAATTTTGAACATAAACTAATTCCAAAACACATAATACCGATGTTTAAATGAATACCTTTGCCTCAAACTTGAAATCCAGTAGGATATTGGCTGCTTTGATGTCACGATGAATAATCTTAGGGTGACCTGCAAGAAAGAATAACAACAATAGTGATAACATGATTTTATAGAAAAACAGACTGAAAATTGGAGAAAAAAAAAAGAAGAAGAAGAAAAGTTCATGAAACAAATAACGATACACATACAATCTTCATGAAGATATGCAAGTCCTTTTGCAGACCCCAATGCTATTTTCTGTCTAGTAGACCAATCCATGGTTGGTCTCCCTTTCCCTGCAATGCATTTTCTATATGAGGTATATTCAAGGATTATACTTGAAAAGAAAATTTCAAGTGATACATCAAAGGTAAGTCATCAAAATTCATAAATAATAGGTTAGAAGCACATAAAATAATCACAATATGCAGCAAGAGCTAAAGTAATTAAAATACTTTTCTAGTAAAATATTCCATGAGAGGTACCATGTAGGTGAAACTCCATGGTGTTGTTTGGAACAAACTCATAAACAAGTAATCTCTGTGATCCAGTGATGCAGTATCCAACCAATGATACAAGATGCTTGTGATGCACTCGGCTAATAATCTCTACCTCGGCCTGGAATTCACGCTCTCCCTGTCCACTTCCAGCTTTAAGTTGCTTAATAGCAACTTCTTTCCCATTAGGAAGGACTCCTTTGTGCACATACCCGAAACCACCTTGACCAAGGAGATTTGCATTTGAGAAGCCATCTGTTGCCATCGCTAATTCCTCATACGTAAATGTACTCTTTGAGAAACCCAAAGAAATGCCCGGAGAAGGTGGAGGAAGTGGGTATTCAGACCCTGAATAGGTGGAACCGGAGCCACCACTGCTGCTCATAAAAGGTGGTGGAGGTGGTGGTTGTGGAGATGGGTACCGTTCAGGAGGATTCTGCGGTCTCGATGCAACTGGTGGTGGGGGATTGGGCTTTGGCATTGCTGATATAACATCAGGACGTGAAGGAGCATTTTGTTGCCAATACTGTTGATGCTGTCGGCCACCACTACCATATGGGTCATCTGACAATCAAGCAGAGAACAATTTGCTATAAAGTGAGCTGCTAGCTGAAATCCACATTAGCAATCAAAAGGGAGCATGTAACTCGACAAAGTCAATAAAAAAAATCAAGTTTCAACCCTCATGCAGGATCGTTAAAAGTTCAAAAACATTATAGAATTTACATGTCCTGACTTCACAGTTGAAGCTTATTCTACGTGTTAGATACAAACGGAACATAAACTCGAAACGCATCTGGCCAAACAATCATTTTCCAAATCTACAACGTTTCAATTTCAACTGCAGAGTACTCGCATTCAAGCGACAACACTTCTTGTCAATGAAATCCCACCAAAAAAGACAAATCTAAAATGCTAAAAATACAATCTTGTCACTACGAAAAAAAAAAAAGTTCTGTAACTAGATCAATACATGCAACAGGGTCACGAAAAATCAAACCTTTATGAGAGGAAGGAGGAGGTGGAGGCATATAGTAGGCAGCCTCATCGTCACGTCTGCGTCTCTTCTTCTTGCAAAAAATACAGAACAAACTCAGCACTACCAAAATCGCCACTCCCCCAACAGCTATGCCCACTATTACCCCCTCAGACAATCCTGACGATGAATTCGACGACGACGAGGGCGGCGGCGGCGGTGGGACTGGAGTTCTAGACGACGATGGCGGAGGCGGCGGCGAAGCTCTAGAATTAGGAGGCGGCGGAGGAGACGGTGGAGAAGGCGTCGATGAAGAAGGTGGGGGAGGCGGAGATGAGGGAGAAGGGGACGTCGGAGGAGGTGGTGAAGGAGTGCTGGACGGAGGTGATGGTGGAGAAGGAGTGGGAGGCGGGGTAGTCGCTGGAGGAGGAGAAGCAGGAGTTATCGGAGGAGGGGATGCAGGAGTGGCTGGCGGTGGGGCTGAAGGGGTGGTAGAAGGAGGAGGAGAGGTGGGGTTGGTCGCGGGTGGTGGGGCCGTGGAGTTGGTGGACGGCGGAGAAGTGGGTACCGGAGCTGACATTATTATATAACCAAATCCAAGACAAACTCAACACTTCAATCCTGTTGTTACTCCCTCTCTCTCTCTTTCTCTGTTTCTCTCTCTTAGTTCTGAAAATTTAAGATTTAAGAGAGAGAGGAAATGCAGCCATAGTCACACACACTTCTAAAGCAAGAGACTAAAGAGAGGCAGAGAAAGGGTGAAAGACAGAGAGAGTTTTCCTTAGATTTTGGGAAAGGTGATTTCAGTTTGGTAATAAGGAAGTGTGAATGAGACAAACGGTTTGTTTATTTCCAAATAAAAGAAATTGAACATAAAAAGTTAAAGGAGGGATTTGGCAAACAGCCTATTAGTTGAATTTTTATTGACCAAAAGTTATCTTTTTTATCATTTTGAAAAGTTCTTGATATGTTTAATAAATGATTTATTAATTAATTAATTTAATTCTAATAAGTTGTTTTTTATAGCTAATTTTTTATCTAATATCAGTATTGTTCTTTATTCTACTCTTTACTTTTGTTCTATGTGTTTTTAAAGTTAGTTTTTTTTATCGTACTGAAATTTGGAATAAATGGATTAATTAAATTTTTTAATCTTTATTTGATTTTATAATATTAGTTTACATTTAATAATGCTATAATATTAAGTTTTTATATATAAAGAATCACATTAAATTAATATTTTTAGTATATAATTATTATATATCATACTATAATTATAGATATTTTAATTTATTAAATAAAAAAAGTATACATATTATATAAAAATATTAATATAATGTAGCTCGTTACATATTAATAAAGAATTTAACGTTAGACTAATAATAATAATAAATTATAAACTTAATTTTTATAAAATTAAATATCTAAATTCTTATAAGAATATTTAACGAAAGACTAGAAAATATAATACTTATGCTCATATAATTTTTTAATCATACCGTCATAAATTATTTCACACATCAACAATTAATACTAAACAGTAAATTTTATAAAATATTTTTAATAAATAGATGATATAAAATATTTATAAAATATTATCTGCCGATGAAATAAATTGGTATAATCAATTATCAACTAACTGCTAATAAAATCAACTAATGACTGATTCAATCTACTGTTTGTCAAATCGGACTAAAAGGAATCTTTCTTCTCCAGTATCTTTCACATGGGTAAGGGTTAGAGATGATATTAATAATTATTTTTAATAAATTTGTTTAGTATTGGACAAAATTGATGCCAGCGGGGCCTAGCCTACGCTTTTGACGCGCGTTTCCGTTTACTCGTTTTCATCCCACTGTTTACTCGTTTTTTCCCCCAAGCTTTCTCTTTTTTTTTTAAGTTTTCCTTCCCCTTTTGTACGTTTGTTGCCGATAAATAGTTTGCTATGATAAGAAGATTTGAGGATATTGTAATATTATCCTTAAAACTTGTTCTTGTTTCTTATCACATATCTGAAGTTTGTTACCTGTTCAGTTCAGAGATGTGTTTTGTTTTGATGTGAAGAGTTTCAGAAGAAGTTAAGAAAGAAAAAAAAGAATAAAATTAATTAACCGAAAAGAAGTTATCGTTTGAGCAAATTCTTATTTTTACGTTAATTTAGGTACCATAATAATGTGACGTCTTGTTAAATGTGGACAAAATATAGGGGTGGGATTTCAAACTATAGCTCCACTGTAGGATCTACAAGTCCTAACCACACTCAACCAAATAATTCCATCCCTAAAAGTTATCTCGATAGATTTTTTCAATCTTAATGTTGGTCTTAAAACATTAAATATTTTCCATGTAAGAAATAAAAATAAGATTTTTATCTCCCCATACCTTTCAGTCAGAAATGTGTCGAAATGGAGATCGAATTTCAATTTATAGATTGCAAAAATAGACAAAGAAAAAAAAATTGCAAGTTTTTAAGTGTTGAAATTAATTATCTATGACACCGCACGTTCTTTTCTTTTTTGCATGTTTCCTCCTTGAATTTGGTGAGATTTCTTACTTGGTCTAATCAGACCTGCTACCATTATTTCCTCTTATTCTAGAAATAGCTAATGCCTTGGCCCAGCTGGCTTTGTAGACTTCTGACCCTGACTCAAATCCAACTGCTGCAACCAACTTACAACATTTGGAGCTTTTTTAAGTAAACTCCAATATTATTTTCAATATTGCTTTTTAACTTTTTGCTAACCAAGATAAACAGCTGAGCCCAAACCCACTTTCAGCTGATAGTAATTTTCTACAAGGAGACAAATTTAGTTGAAGTATATAATACTTCAAACAATTATTTTTCTAGAATACAATTCAAACTCTAGCATACGCATTCCTTCAAAACTTTACATCTGTCGTAATTAATTTGCAGCTCAAATAATAAAACTTGTTAAGAAGCTATTTTGTATTGAACGCTTTCACTTTTAACGTTCTTAAACGATAACTTTTAGTGAAAAATGAAAGCTAAAACAGATACTTTTATGCCGAAGCAATTTTCTGGCTGATTCCGTACATTGGTCCTCCATCATTTTTTTTTACTGTTGAAAAACTTTTCAATTTGGGGAAGAAATAAAAAGATGAAGCATAAGTCAATAAATATGAAGTTGACCATGACCATGACATGCCAATAATATTATAAGAATTTCCTAATAAATTAAAATAACAAAATTTGACGTTAAGAGAATAGCCGTGCTATTTGGGTCTGGCGCTGTGGCTGTCACTCTAAGCAAGAAAAGGAAAAGGCCAGCTGGAATCCAACAGCAAATGTCACAGAATAGGGTTGGACTTGGACGTTTTCCCTAATCTGAAAATGCCCCCACTTGCCATTGTATAAAGAAACGATGAAAGTCGTTTTGGATAATACCATTATATACAACGGAATCAGTTTCATGGCATCACCAAAAAGTATTTGTAACGCATTCATTTTAGCTGGCGTTTACAACGGTCTCTCTTAGCGGCCGAAGTTTTTGGCTTGGTTGTTCTAGCAGGCATTAGGCAACGGACACTACATTAAAAGCCGTTGGGATGATAATGAATTGGTCAATGAAACCTCAGTTGACATTCCCTCAAACGCACTATTGCTGCAGAAAGTTCGTCTATGTTAGATGTGCCGGAGAATCCGGACATGTAATAAAAAGAATACATTAGGATATATTCTAGAAAGGAAAGGCTTTTACGCGTAATGCTTCCGAGAGAACGGACGGTGGGAAGTAGGGAAGCATCTGCATTACCCCGTCCTTATTATTATAATACAATACGATAAACAATTACTGTTTGAATTTTTCATTGGGCCTTAAGATGCGAATCAAACCATTTTTACTTGCCCATTCCAAGCCTGGCAGTTCTGCGTCAAAACGATACATTAATTAGCCTGAAGTTTTCATTCAGAAGGTTAGTAGTGGTTAGCTGATGCCGTAAAATTTTATAGGTACTGGATGCACAACCAGACGTGGAGGCGTCTACGAGTCCCTGCTCCTTTCTGTCTAGTTATTAGCCAGTAAAGAACTTCTGGAATCATTCACGCAATGTTTAATGTCGCAGGATTTGTTTTCCAGTTCAGGTCCATTATTCAATTCTCCAAGTTTCTATGACAGCTAGAATGGGGGGAAGTATCTGTCAATTTGTCGGGGTTGAAGTGTTTGAAGGGTTTTTGATTTGTTTACTTATCAAATATTGAAGCTTTGAAAGGAATAAAGAAGTTGGTGCGTGGGGGACCATTGGGGCCATTTGGAGCTCATCAACTCACATGGGGATTGAGAGGGTTGAAATTTTTAATGTTCAAGAAGTCATAATTAGTGGCACGACATTCGGCTGTCATACTCAATCCTAAATATCCCCCACAATCCTCTCCTCTCATTACAACATATGGGAAGCACGGTTTGGAGTCCATATTGTTTTCCCCATTTCTTTCTTTTTGCAAGACTTGTTTAATGCCAAATCAAAAACTTAGATCATAGTTATGATAGGAGTTCCTATTAGATTTAAAACTATTGTTATGTTTCAATCAAATCTTCTATTACTTAAATTTGATTTTTAGAAATCAATTATACTCTCATGATCATAGAAACACTTGTCATGTTCTCAGTGTTCTGCGATAAGTTGCTAGTCCCTTTATCATTTACATTGCATGTGATCACAGTTGACTAATATTTTGTATTGTAAAACATTCTTAAAAATATTTTCATTTTCAGTTGGAAAACAAATATTCTTTTTTTTTTGATAGAATGTATTAATAAAAATCTCTTAAGCAGAGAGGGATATCATCCCAAACAATAAAGCGCGCATAATTAATGGATGCCTGACCTAAGGTATGAGCGTCTAAAATAGCTTGCCGCCTAACCCAACGAACCGAAATATCAACTCTAGAATCATGTAAAAGCTTACAATCTTGTAAAATCAAACCTAGTTCTGAAAAGTCTAAGGAAGAATTGTTAATAGATTGAACAACTTATAACGAATCAGTAATGATGCAACTGTTGAAAGGTAGAAACTCCACTACGAATTGCAAACACTGTCGAAAAGTCAAAGCTTCAACTATAACTGCTGAACCACCTCCTTCTGAGAATCTTGAGACCGCCCTTTGAAACACGCCCTCGAAGTCCTCAACAACAAACCCGAAACCAACAAAATCAAGAGCCTGGAAAACAACTCCATCCACTTGACATAACCATGAAAAATCATCTTCCACTAAACTTGCAACAGAAGCATGGGGTCCAATAGCTCGAACACTTGATCTATAAATATTGCTAGAGTTGCGTTGAACAATTACATTATTAGCACCATTATTGACCATCTGAGCATCCTCCCAATCTTGCAAAAATTTCTGTGCCTCCTCCACTATTTGTGAAGCAAATTTGATCACTTGTTGCCACAATAAGTTGTTCCTGGCAGACCATAAATTCCACGCAAGAACAGCAACAAAAGCTGCTTTCTTTTTGTCACAATGCTCTAGTACTTGCAATAGAAATTTTGAAAAAATAACGTTAGGCAACACAATGACCACTCCTCCTAACCTCCATACCTTCCGCGCCAAAGAACAATGAATAAGGACATGGTCTCTACTTTCAACCCCACTACACCAAAGACACCTACCCTCAAAGTCCACACCTCTATTCCTCAGATTACTCTTGCTAGGTAAAATATCCCTACAAGCTCTCCAACAAAAATCTTTAACCTTTGGAGGGAGTTTTAATTTCCACATCTTCGACCACAACCCACCTCCCAATGGTTTGCTCCCTTTCCAAAACCTCCAAACTAACATAATAAGCCAACTTTACCGTATACACTCCCCTCTTATCAAAATGCCATAACAAAGTATCCTCCCTATTTATGATACTAATAAGGATACTAACAATAGCCCTAATATCCCGAACCGAAAACAACTCCAATAGCTTCGCTACATCCCATTGCTTACCCGAACTATCAAATAACTTACTCACTTTCATCATGGGATCAATAAAATCATCCGCAAAGAACCCATCAACCTTAGGTATCTAAAGGTCAGATGCCGCTAAAATACTCTCCCCACTACTAACCCTCCATCTCATCCCACTCCAAATCACATCCTTAGAAAACGCCACACTCTTCCACACAAAACTAGCATTATTGCCCACACTAGCATAGAGAAAATTCCCATTTGAGAAATACTTTTCTCTAAACACCTTATAACATAAAGTATTGGTATTAGTAATGTAACAGCCCAGACCACCCGCTTGCAGATATTGTCCGCTTTGAGCCTCGGCCTCTCGGGCCTCGCGCTCTCACGG
>JAOTAY010000008.1:33137038-33192244 GCA_025629805.1 Erythroxylum baracoense | reverse complement strand
TCACTCACTGAGTTCGCAAAACTCACCCAAAATTTGCAATTATTTTTCAGGACTCAGAAGAATACCCCGTTAGGCAATGGGGGTATACCTATTGCATGCAAGTCAGGGATAGAGGTCGGGATCAGTTCACATCTGCATTGTATTTCTTTATTTTATACTGAATTGTATTTTCTGCAAAATTTTGTATTAATTGTAATTGAATATTACAGTTTGTAATAATTTTGAGAATTGGAAATGTTTTGTAAGTTGTAATGGGCCCAAATGGTTATTGAAAATTTCATTGATTATATTGTTTTGTTGAAAATGGCTATAAAATAAAGTGGGCCGTTTTGGTTGTCGATTTTTTTTGTACCTTATGTTTGTGGTTTAAAAAAATTTTTATACCTATTTCAAAGTGATCGAGTACTCTAACATGCCACCCTTGAGGGGCACGAACTCGGATATCACCATCGATGTCGGGTCGGGTCTTGCGAGAGTGGGGTGTTACATGGAATGATTACACTCTAGTTGAAAATTTACAATACTAAGCACGTCCAGTTAATAAGCTAACTCTAGAAGATATGATGACCAATTTCATTCCAGAATCAATTATGAGGCATCAAGAAATAGAGTCTCGCATACAAAATATGATGAATTGGACCGACCAGTTGTTGAAGATAAAATCTAACGAAATATAAAGGAGTGTGCCTATTCCTACTGAATCAGAGCCTATAGAATGTAAAATGGAAATCAACCTTAATAGTGAAAAAGAGCTCCTAAAAGAAGAAGGAAAAAAAGAAGAAAAGGAAGAGAGTATTTTAGAAAATTTAATCGAACTCCTTACAAAAATGAAAGCTAATCGATGCGAATTTGAGAGTGAAGAAAAGATAAGGGTTAGATTCATGAATGGAGTGACATGCCAAGAAGAGCTTTTAGAAGAAGAAGACGAAGAAACCTCCATTCAAGAAGAGGAAATAGAGGAGTGGGAAAAGGTAATTAGAGAAGATAAGTCAGAAACCTTTGTCTAGGAAGAAGAAGAAGAAGAATAGACATAGATGGTTAAGGAAGAACTGACAAAGGAACCAAGTAAGGAAACTACTGATGAGGCATTGGTAGTGACCTTAAGTACGGAGAGTTCCCACTTCCTTGAGGACAAAATATTTGAGTCAACTGACGATTCAGGGAGTTTTGTTGTTCCTTATTTTATTAACGATTTGTCATTAGAAAAAGGCATTAATGCATGCAATTGGATTTATTAATTTGATAAATTATGTCCTTATTATTATCTTACAATAGGTGGCTTACTTACAAGCTATAAAACCATTATGCAGAGAAACGAGTAGAAGCAAGCCATTTATCATAGACCTAGGATGAGGGAAACGTGCAGCGTACTAAAATTTTTTGACTTATACATGTCAATTTTCTCACATTGTTTAAAGAGTCAAGAAAAATGAGTAGATCATAGTGTCAAAAGGAGACTTCAAGAAAGAGGCAACGAGGTGAATTCTCTACTATAGTCCAGCCCTCAGAGAGGTCACATATGCTACAGTTCAATGTCAGGCTAAGGAGGAACATAATTAGTGGTTCAAGGATAAGAAGTTCAGGACAAATCGATATATCGATTGGGATGCATTGGAGCATGTTGGCTAGCCTAATAGGTTCGAGAGCTCGTGATATAGGAGCTTGTTCCCGATTCTTTGAAATCATGGAACCTTCATATAGAGAGTTCATCTTAGAAGTCCTTTTCATATTCTTTGTGGAGAAGGAATGTTAAGACGGTGATCACCCCAATACAGTATAGTTCTAGATGATTGGGGAGATATTAAATAAGCTATATTGAGTTCTCCATCACCATGGGTTTGTACAACTGGGTATACATTGGGACACCATATTACCTAGCATTATGGATTGCATTTTTGTATGGGTTATCTCCATAGCACTTATAGAGTAGGATCAACATTAAGGATGATTGTGATCCGAGCAAGTCCAAGTCCTGACTCTACATCATTCAGCATCAGATACATCCATAGTATCTTGAATCATACTCTGAGCAGTCAAGGAGATAGATAGGGAGTTGTCAGGAACGTGGATGTTTATTACCTTTGGAGTATGAGTGAGCAGATGCCTATCCACTTGGGATATGCCCTTTTCTAATTTATTCGGTGTCAAAATGAAGACAAGAAGGTTAAAATAATTTATGTTGGAATTTATGTGACTTGACTGACACAACGGATGGGTCTATTCAATTGACTACTATCGATGCTGGAGATGATTGCCATGCTAGTGTTTAATTTGACGGTTATACAATATATGATTATGGTATGTCGATATCGGGGTCCTACTGGAGACATCTACAAACTTATTGAAGAACTTGACGAGCCAACAGTGGAGGGTAGAGATGGGGAGGAGCCACCACAGCCACAATTACAGCAGAGATAGGGATTGCATTAGAGGAACAAGACCAGTTGAAAGTAGCTCAGCTAAAGAGATAGCAGGCGGAGCTTATGAATAGGATGAGCAAGCTCGAGACCTCAGTTGGATGGATGGGAGATTTACTGTTGCTGATGGTAAGCCGTCAAGGTATTACTTTCTAGCTCCCAT
This sequence comes from Erythroxylum baracoense, assembly GCA_025629805.1. Classification (NCBI taxonomy): domain Eukaryota; kingdom Viridiplantae; phylum Streptophyta; class Magnoliopsida; order Malpighiales; family Erythroxylaceae; genus Erythroxylum; species Erythroxylum baracoense. The sequence goes on along the minus strand of JAOTAY010000008.1, from coordinate 33,189,664 downwards.
CATCTGGCAAAGCTCTTCATCATCAATTCCTCCACATTTTGAAGATCATTAACCTAAGGACCCTCCACCATTGGACAGGCCTAAGTCACGATATGAAAAAAGTTAGATGGGGAGATTATGTTATTGGATAATGATGTAATCTAAATGGATAAAATGTGATCGTGGGTAGTAGAGTTCTGTTAGGATTCTAACTTGTTACATAAGCCTTGATGCTTATATATAGCTCATTTGAGCATTGCTTCTCACACAGAGAAATAGAAAGAGACACTATGAGATTGAGAGAGCATCCTTTGTCTGCTTTGCGGGAAGTACTAAAAGTTGGCAGTTTGTTGTATCTCTTTATTGCTTTATTGTTGTCTTTATTATTTTATTGTTTTCATTGTTTTCTTACGAGTGTGGCAGTTAAACATTGTAAAATTCATGAGGCATTTGAGAATAGGATTGGTCGTTGATGATCACATGGGAAAGGCTGTCTTACTTAAATAAACCTAGGTAAGATTATTGTGTAAAGGAGTAGGCATGACTTGCAGATAAGTTCGGTGCTTGAACAGACCTTTGTAACAACTGGTATCAGGGCTTTATTTTGAGATAAGAGGAGGTAGCAATTTGACGAAGCATGTCAACAAAGTGGAGGCACTCACTGGCTTAATTCCTTAGGTGAAGGAGGAGGTCACTTCCTATAACACTTGAATGGAAATGCTGGTGGAACAAATCCAAATGTTGCAACATCAAATAGCAGAGTTGATGAAGGTACAAGAGGATGCTAGGTTTGAGATGACGATCCTAAGGTGTGCTATTGCAACACAGAAAACTGGACTCGTTGAGAGCACCATAGTGAATGTGCCTGAGCCTAAAGTTTTTGAAGGTGTTTAGAATGTGAACGTGCTCGAGAACTTTTTGTGGGACATGGAGCAATATTTTGTGGCTATTAAGATACCTGATGCTGAGAAGGTTAACATGAAGCCCATGTACTTGGATGGAGATGCCAAGTTTTGATGGAGAACGAGGACCTCTGTGAAGATCAGTACAGGTAGTGATCTCATTGACACGTGGGACAAAATGAAAAGGGAGTTAAAGGATTGGTATGTGTTTAATTGTTGATACATTTAATCATTTACACTTAGCGATTAGTGATACGAAAATGCTTAAGATACTTCAATTCATATATGATTTTAGGTACAATTTAGAAGCAAAGAAATTAAAGTGAGTTGAAAGCAATATATTTGGGCCGTTTTTAGAAGATTAATTTTCACTTGTCTTCATGAAGCATGAAAAAGAAAATTAAAAGACAATAAGAAGAAAAAAATCAAAATACAAAGAAGAAGAATTAAAAGTGCTCGCTAGAAAAATGAAGAAAGAACAAAAGAGCAAAACGCATGTGATAACAGATAAATAAGCAACACGGTAGCTCTAGGAGAATGTTGGACCAATCAAGAAGTAGCAAATAACAAGCAGAAACGATGACGCATAGTAGCTGGATGCAAGGGGTAAATGCCTGTGAAATGCAGACCACGCAGATATAGGGAGCGTTTTGCTTAAAACACATAGGACTAAGATGTTTTCCATAAATTTTAAGTGAGACATGTACTGTAGATGGTCCAGCTTATTAAATAGTACCGGGGGCTTGTGGTAGAAACAAAGGGAGTGGAGTGGAAGAGTGAATAGTAGTGTGGTCTAAAAGTTTATTCATCATATCAGTGAATAGTGAGAAGAGAAGAGAGTTAAGAGAGATAAAAGATCAACAAATTAAAGAATTATGTTTAATTAGGGTGTAGGTCGAGATTGAACCCAAGAACCAAATCCCTACTGAATTTCCCAATTTTATCATTTTTTGCATGTTTTCTTTAATTTGTTTTCATTAGGTTTATTTTCTTTTATTTTCTTATTAAATCCAAACCCCCTAATACCTAAACATCAATTAATTTCATTTCATAAGCTAACTGAACACTTCCTGTGGGATCGATTTAGACTCACCACTGTTACAATAGTAGTCTAGTTATTTTATTTTGACTAACGTTACGACACGTTTGTCAATTTTGGTGTCGTTACTAGGGAGTGCAGTGTTTAGTTTTGTTATTGATTTTAATTGGTGTTTTGTATATATTTGTTCGTAATTGGTTTCTTTTCAGTTATTTTGTAATCTTTTCATTTTCTTGTTTCATTTTTATGAAAAATCAAAAATTAAAAATTAAATTTGACATGAATGGGAGTAATTTTTCTTTAATTCATATTCTCAATCTTATGACAATATTTGGACTAATCTACCTAACTTTTGTTATAGATAGGATAATCAGCCAAATTACTTCCATGATAGTTTGCAGGAAGCACAACAATTCTTGTATAGACCAAAAGCTTCCCATCAAGACTCAGGTACATCCTTTAAAGAATTAGTTAATGTATATATTGCTAACATTTTGCAATTCTAGCAAGAAAAAAGTTCTAGAATCCAAAACTTGACAAGCCAGGCAGATCAATTGATGGAAGCTATCAACCACCTGGCATCACAAAGCAAAGAAACGCTACCATATCAACCTGAGGAGTACCCGGTGGATATTAGTGTGGAAACCTTACAGAGTGAAGAGGATGTAGTACTCAAGGAATTGCTTATGAAGAAGAAGAAGTTGAAAAGGAGCTTGAAGCTGAAAAGGATATATCATTTAGCTCAAAGGTAAGTACTAAGTTCATGATTATTTTTGAAACTAACTCTTCACTTTATATTGCAGATTAAAGGAACTAAACGAGGAAGAAAAAGGTGAAGCGATGTTTGAAATATTTTTCGAGTGCACAGACTCAGTCAAGAATGAGAATTTGAGGATAGGGAAGACACTGAATGGGGATGATGATCAACTAAGGTCCTATCTAGAACAACCTCACATGAAAGAGGTGCTAAGGGTAACACCAAAATATCATAATTTTGTCACATGAGGAAAACATATAATCGAGCCAGCGAAACCAAGGCAATTCTTAGGAGGCAACCCAAGGGAAGTGAATTTCTTTTCTTTACATTTTCGCGTTTCTTTTTATATGTATGTGTGTTCTTTGTTAGGGTTTCTTGCTTGTTGTAGGTTTTCAATCAAAATGAGAGAGAATAAAATAAACAAAACAAACATTTTCTCATTTTCTGTTGCTTCTGGTATTATACAGTCATGATTAGAGTGTGAATTCACTAAAGAATTTTATAGCAACTTTAGCATGCATTTTTACTTTTATGATTGGTCGATAAGCATTATCTTTATAAGAGTAGTGACTAGTGGTAGACAAAGCCGGTGAGATTTTGAGCCTTATTTGACTGTCACATTCATATCAGTCTCATTGTCTTTTGATAATGTGTGACCTTCCTGACATGTACATCCTGATTTTTCCTTGAATTTTTATTCGAGACCACATTTTTATCACATACATTAACATGAATATGATTACGCATTCTTTGCTTTTCCGAACTACATTTGCCAAATAGCCTACCCATTATATGATTTTCCTTTTTAATAAGCCCCTTTGAGCCTTATTAACCTTTCATTTTGTATCAACCATATTACATGCTTTATACTTAACTAAATGTCCTACTCAAGCCATAAAGCTAGTGGAACATTTATGATTGGTGAGTTTGTGGATGTACAAAAATGTAAGTACGGGGGTGTACATATGTGTGAGTTGGTTAATGTTGAGATGTTTTGTTATGTCTTATCATTGAAATTCTCATGTTGGTGTAGTTTATTTTAATTTTTATAAGGAAAAGAAAGAAAGAAAAGAGAAAAGCAAAAAAAAACAAAGAAAATAAAATGAAAAAGAAAGAAAGAAGAAAAAGAAAAAGAATGAATTTTTTTTGTTTAAATAAATTTATCAAGGAAGAAGTGTATATAAGTTTGCAAAGTTATTCATAATTAATGCATCTTCTTGGAGTTGTAATGAATATGTTATTTAAGTATGTTGAATACGAGGTAGATGTCGGCTTGGAAGGTTCACTTTTGTGCTTTCAATGTATTGTCATCAATTGTATAAGTGATTCATTTGGATTAGTATATGCTTCATATGGTTTGTGTGTGAGAGCTGAATTGGATTGTGAGATATAAGTGTTTCATTCGTCATACCTAACGGTACCCAATTTTGTATGAATGTTAACTTGTGCACTTGGTGGTATAATTGAGTGGTACATTTGTTTCACTAGCTTTAATGACCCTCATGCTTTTTGACCCAAATACATCTCACCTTACCTTTGCCCACATTACAACCTTGAAAAGTCCTTTCATCCATGATTTTGGATGTGAACTCTAGTGGTGGAGAAATGAAATGATATGCAAAGTTGTGGATTGTCATAGTCATGAATGGTATTGAGTGTACCCGTGGATATATTTTAGTTAAACATATTTTCTGAGTTTACCATTAGATTGTTCAGTTTTCGAAGATATTGAATGCTGATTGATTTTGAGTAAGAACTTGGAATGTTAAGTTCTTGCTATGATTTTTGAAAGTTGTTTATCTTTGTTTATGATTATGTATTCTTGGAACATATGGGAAATGAGTAAATGTTTTGGGTCTTTGAGCTTGATTTTGATGTTTTGCCTGAGAACGGCCAAAAGCTAAGTGTGGGAAAAATTGATAGGTGCTTAATTGATTATGAAATTATTTTATAACACTTAGTGATTATTGACATGAAATTGCTTAAGATACTCACTTTGACTCATATGTGATTTTAGGCACAATTTGAAAGCAAAGAAGTGTTGTGTATTTTGCATACTATCAGGGAAGTAATTATGTTGATTGTCCCATCCATAGTTAAAATTTGTATGATCACTCCAAACATGGTTATAGGATTAAGAATATGAGTTATAAAAAAATTACTTCTGTCCATATATTTAGTTCTTTTAACACACAAACACTGAATAAAAAGTGAAAAGATCAAGAAACAATTGACATGAAACTAATTGCAAACAAGTATATAAAAACACCAATTAAATTCAAGAGCAAAAGCTGAAAAAGACACTCCCCAACAACGACGTCAATATTGGTAGCGTGTCTAACACTATACAAAATAAACTAGACTACTAATATCGCAATGGTGAGTCTAGGTCGATCCTACAGAGAGTATTCGGTTAGTTTTGAAATGAAATTAATTGGTATTTACGTTTTTTTTGGAGGGGGGGGTTGGGTTTCGTTTGTTTAAAATAAGAAAATAAAATAAAACTAACCTAATGAAAACAAATGAAAGTGGTAGATTCCTTAAGGACCCGGTTTTTTGATTCAATCTCAGCGTACACCCAATTAAACATATTTCAATGATTTTGTTATTTTCAAACATTTCCTTGAAACCATTAATCGTGATTAATCTATTAACTTGAGTTTTCCCTTAGGTATTATTTAATTAAGATACGATCGTTAATTAAACCTAACTATTGAATAATCTAAGATACGATCTATAGATTCAATTAGGTAGTAGCATTACAAATTAGGAAAACTAATTAGTCAAGTCAATAACCATATGCGATGCGTAATTTAACCTAGGTTATGTTATCCCTAATAATTACGAACTGTTAGTCCCTACGAATGAATTTCAACATAACAATTACGGATTATATTGAATATTCTAGCGATGGGTTTGTAATAAAATAATCCAAAGAATCCATTAAAATAATTTTTTCACAATACCTAAATCCATACACATTGGATGACATAATCAATTTCTAAAGAGAGAAAGAAAACAACAAATATAAGGAAAATACATTTAACTAGGTGGTTGGCATCGATGTTACCTCCAAACCAGTGTCGGGAAAGCTACCTGGAACGTATGAGCACAATAGCAGAAAAGAAAAACGAAAATATCCTTCCAAATCACTGACGTTTAGGGTCGCCAGGAAACCACATTATAGAAAAGATAGAAAACATCCAAAAAGAAGGGGATAGAAAATAGACGTTTCTAATCAAAACATTCCCTGTCCTTTTTCTAACCGTATTTGGCTTATATGCCTTCTTTTGTCACGCTTTCTGTGCCTTTGCAATTCTGCTTAATCATCTAATCTACGAGGGCGTGTCTGTGTGCGATTGCTCCTTCTTAGTGCTTGTGTAGCTGCAACGTCATTTGTCCCCGTTGCATCTGATGTGGAACGCTCACCATTCATAACAATACTATCCCCTTGAAAAGGAACCTTGTCTGCAAGGTTGTGACAAGAATGGCACTGGAGGAGTCGATCTTTGTCTTCCCAAGTTGCTTCATCCCTAGTTAACCCATCCCACCTAATCAACCACTGCTCAACCGCCATCGAGCCACGTTGCACCAATCTACGTTGAAGCACCTCTGCTGGTTGTAGGATTAAAGTGGACGTTGTATCCACTAAGTGCAAAGGCGTGATTTGTTCTGCTGGTATTCCAGTGCAACGGTGAAGTAAAGAGACATGGAATACTGGATGAATACGGGCAGCCTCCGGTAAATCAAGCTTATAAGCAACAGTGCCTATTCGTTTGATGACCTGGAAAGGTCCGAAATACTTGCGACCAAGCTTACTATGTCGACGGAGACGTAGTGAGTGTTGTCGATGTGGCTGTAAATGCACATATGCCCAGTCTCCCACCTCAAAGCTCAATTCGCGACGTCGCAATTCAGCATTTGCTTTCATCCGGTTCTGCGAGCGAGTCAAATGGTGTTTGAGCTGTTGGAGTAGCACATCACGCTGACGCAGCTGTGTCTCTACCAGTGAATTTCCCGCTGTTCCCTGTATATAACGAGCGAAGATTGGTGGTGGACGCCCATATAGCACCTCAAATGGAGTCATGTGTGCAGAAGATTGATATGAAGTATTATACTAGTATTCTGCCCAAGGAAGCAGTGAAGGCCAAGAAGTGGGAACAGAACCAACAAAACAACGTAGAAACATCTCCAAAACTTTATTTAGTGCCTCTATTTGCCCATCAGTTTGGGGGTGATAGGCAGTGCTAGGACATAAAGTGGTTCCCTGTAGGCGATGGATCTCCTTCTAAAAGGGGTAAGGAACTTTGGGTCTCTATCCGTAACAATTGAGCTGGGGACTCCATGAAGCCGAATAATTTCAGATGCAAAAACCGCTGCCATAGGCTCACTTGTGATGGGATTAGACATTGCAATGAAATGTCCGTATTTAGACAAACGATCAACAATTACTAATATCGCTATCTTTCCTTTAGAAGAAGGAAGTCCGGTAATAAAGTCCATAGATACTCCCTCAAAAACCATGTCTGGCAATGGCAAGGGCTGAAGGAGGCCAGCAGGTTTTAAGTTTGAGTCCTTCATACGTTGGCATGTTTGACAGCTCGCGACAAACTCCTGCACATCCTTACGCATAGATTGCCAATAGAAATTTGAAGACAAACGATGGAAGGTACGGGTCATACCAACGTGGCCGCCAACTAAGGAGGAATGAAACTCATATAAGAGTTGTCGGCGAAGAAGAGAATCGCAGGCACCATCAGCTGTCCCTTAAAAAAAATAAGCCATCCATAAAAGAAAATCCTGGGACCGTCAAGGGATCCTGTAATATCCATTGCTGCAGTGCGAGTAAATCGGGATAAGATTGATTAGCGCGTCTTAACTGATCCACAAAATCATAACTAACTATAGATAATGGATATAGATGGGAAAACGTCACGCGGGATAAGGCATTCGCAGCTTGATTGTGTCTCCCGGGTCGATACTGAATGACGAAATCATAACCAACCAATGTCGTAAGCCATCATTACTGTTCGGGAGTTTGGATGACTTGTTCAGTGAGATTCTTTAAAGACTGCTGGTTTGTTAAAATAGTGAATTGGCGGCCTAAGAGGTACTGTCTCCATTTAGCCACTGCTTGTGTTATCGCGAACATCTCCCTGTGATAAGTAGAAGCTGTTTGCATTCGTTGACAGAGCTTCTGGCTGTAAAATGATATCGGATGCTGATCTTATGACAATATCGCACCAATGCCAATCGAAGAAGCATCAGTTTTGATTGTAAAAGATTTCGAAAAATTTGGGAGGTGCAGCACAGGGGCAGACGCAAGCAAGCTCTTAAGAGTGTCAAAAGCCTTCTGTGTGGATGAATCCCAATGGAAATTGTCTTTTCGTAGCAAATCAGATAGTGCCCCTGCAATATGAGCATAGTTACGGATAAACCGACGATAATATCCTGTGAGGCCCAAAAAACTTCTAACATCTTTAACAGATTTCAGTTCAGGTCAAGATTGGATAGCCTTGATCTTATCCGAATCTACAGCCACCCCTGCGCTAGAGATCACGTGTCCGAGATTGCCAATTTGTTTCTGCCCAAATAAACACTTGGGTAACTTCGCCACCAAACGATGGTCACGTAACAGCTACAGCACAACTCATAAATGATCCAAATGTGATTGCCACGTTGGACTGTAGATGAGTATATCATCGAAAAAAACCAGAACAAACTTACGAAGAAAGGGCCGGAAGATATCATTCATCAATGATTGAAAGGTAGATGGTGCGTTGGTTAACCCAAAGGGCATAACCAGAAATTCATAGTGACCATCGTGAGTGCGAAATGTTGTCTTCTCTACATCCGATGGCTTGACTTTGATTTGGTGATACCCGGCCAACAAATCAAGTTTCGAGAAAAAGCAAGCACCATGAAGCTCATCAAACAATTCGTCAACAGACGGAATAGGAAAATGGTCACGTATAGTGACGGCATTGAGAGCGCGGTAGTCCATGCAAAACCTCCGAGAGCCATCCTTTTTGCGAACCAACAGAACCGGGGAAGAAAAGGGACTATTGCTAGGTCGGATTATCCCATCATTTAACATCTCTGTAACCAGCTTCTCTATCTCTTGCTTCTGATAATGAGGGTAGCAATATGGCTTGACATTAACTGGAGGCGTGGTAGGGGGAAGAGGAATCGCGTGATCCTGGGAACACGATGGTGGCAAGCCACTTGGCTTCTGAAAGACATCAGCAAAATCATCTAAAACTTGCTGCGTCGGATGGGGCCATAGAATGTTCGATTTCGGGACCAGAAAGTTCCAGGAGGTAGAAAATCATGGCAGAATCAGAGTGCTGAATTCGTCGCAAGGCATGAAGAGAGGCAAGGTGAGCCAACAAAGACGAATCTCCCTTCCAACGAACAGTGACGTTCCCTGAGTTAAATTCAAAACTGGAGGAACGATAATCCGTGAGTACCGGGCCCAGTGTGGCAAGCCAAAAAACACCCAGCACAATATCCCAACCCTACAATGGCAGAACAAATAAATCAACATAAACAGTGTGCTGCTGAATGCAAATGGGAACCTGTCAAACGATTCCACTGCAGAGCAGTCTTTCGCCATTACCCACTAACACTCCAAAACTAACAGTGGGTTTAATGAGAAGATGAAGAAACTTAGCAACGCGAGATTGTATAAAACAATGGGTACTCCCCCCATCAAGCAAGATGTGTACAGCAAAACTGGATACGGTGCCAACAAACCGAATGGTGTTAGGGGAAGGGTCACCCGACATGGCAAAGTGCGAAATAGCGGTGGGTGGGGAGAGAAAATAGACGTTTCTAATCAAAACATTCCCTGTCCTTTATCTAACCGTATTTGGCTTATATGCCTTCTTTTGTCACGCTTTCTGTGCCTTTGCAATTCTGCTTAATCATCCAATCTACGAGGGCGTGTCCGTGTGCGACTGCTCCTTCTTAGTGCTTATGTAGCTGCAACGTCATTTGTCCTCGTGGCATCTGATGTGGAATGCTCACCATTCATAACACTACCCCTTCATGAGTCTCTCAAGGTTGAGAGCTTTGCCCTTTCTCTCTATTAAAACCGAGAGCTACTAAGACAAAATTGCTTCAGTCCCCCAAAAAGGTGTCCTCAGAAGAAAACCCCCTATTCTTTTATATTGTCGGCCCTCACACCTCTTTTTTTACGTCTCTACTACTTATGCATTTAGCATGAAACGCGAACGTTAGGCAAAAACGCATAAGTAGTAGAGAAGTAAAAAAGCATGAAACGCAAACGTTGCTTACATGTTTTTTCTCAACGTCTGCGTTTCATGCTTTGTTCCAGCTGCAGCATGAAACGCAAAGATTGCTTGCATGCTTTGGCCTAACGTCTGCGTTTTATGCTTTATTCCAGCTGTTGCAAGAAACGCAAACGTTGCTTGTGTTTTGATCATCCTTGCTTCCAATCTGAGCTACCGTTTAACTCCTTCCAACTACTTCTTAGATGTTATCGTTTTGCATTCCTAGTTGTTGTGTTTTTCTGTCATTTTGCAGTTGATCTTCTACAACTACTTTGCTCCTTCCAAGTTACTATGTTGTTTTATTTGGCAACTTCTTTGATTTCTTCTTTTAGACTGAATTTTCCATATTTTCTTCTAATCTAACAAACGTTATTTTGAAAAGCTTTTCTTATTTTCTTCTTGCACTAATTTTCTTCTTCTTTTTGCTTCATGAAGACAATTGAGTGTGCATTTTCGAAAAACGGCTCAAATATAGTGCTTTCGATTCACTTTAGCTCTTTCACTTTCGAATTGTGCCTAAAACCACATATGAGTCAAAGCGAGTATCTTAAGCATTTTCATAGTATTAATTGCTAAGTGTTATGAAATAATTATACAATTAATTAAGCACATATCATTGTAATTAGACTAAGTTTTTTAGAGACTTTGAAAAGAGCTTGATCAATAAGAAAAATATTATGTGGTTTCTTTCTATGGTTTCTCTTTAAGTTCGCCCTCTCCTAAAAGCTTGATTCTTGAATAATGTAGTCTTGGTTATACAGAAAGACAAGTATGCTTTATACTTGCCTCTTCATGAGGATCTTGTGTATCAGAAAGTCTTAGACCGTAAATCCTATTTAAGGTCGTTAAAACAGGGAGAGATTGGAGGTATAATGTTCCAAAATTTCAAGCCTTGAAATTTTGTGCCTACAGAGAGAAAAGACTTTTGTATCTCGGCCAGCATACCTGCTTGCTTTGTTTTCCTTTAGCTTCGATGGATGATCTGTTCCTAAGCACATGATCTGGTATTCCCCAAGCTCTCTGACCAGAGGTTGCCTCGTTTGCCTCAATTATTGGAATAGATTACATCGGTACATGTCCCTGGTCAGAGCGCTCAGGGAATACCAGTCATGTGCTTAGGAACAAATCATCCATCGATGATAAGAGAAAACAAAGGAAGATTATAGTGTAAGTTCTAGGTATACTAGCCAAGATACACAAGCGCTTTCTCTCTATGGACACAAAATCTCAAGGCTTGTCTCTTAGGAACCTTACACCTCCAATCTCTCCCAGATTTAACGACCTCAAACAGAATCTACAGTCTAAGACTTTCTGATACATAGAATCTTGAACAGGCAAGTGTAGAACATACTTGTCTTTTTGTACGACCAAAACTACATTATTTAAGAATCAAGCTTTTAGAAGAGGGAGAACTTAGAGAGAAGCCATAGAAAGAAACCACATAATATTTTTCTTATTGATCAAGCTCTTTTCAAAGTCCCTAAAAAACTTAATCTGATTACAATGATAGAGAAGGCTTGCTTTTATAGACTAAACAAGGGAATAAAAACAGATAACTTTAAGGAAAAAATTCCTTAGGTACAATCATTCACACAACTTTAAAAAAGTAAATAGTAAAAAGTGGAAAACACATAGGTCCTAAATATTCCTAAGAGGTTAAAAGGAATCTTTAAACAAGATGGAAAGATAAGGTGGTCCCCAAAGATTCTTTTACAATATAATGACACTTTAGAAAAGACACAGAATTATAAAGACAACTAGTATAAGGGTCCCGCAGTGAAAAGTGGAATCCCAAGCATCAGTCACGTCGAATCGGTTCTTGTCACGAATGGAGATTTTAAGGAGAAACTCCTTCACTTGAGCTACCAGGGTCAGAATGAGCTCTGTAGGTCCTTTGTCTTTTGCTAGGCTGGCATCGTCTATTCAAATGCTTTACAGAAATTGATTAAGCTCTTCTTCATTAGGGATGAAAATATCATCATTGGGATCTTGTGCATCTTGGAAGAAGGAGGTCGGAGGTTGTAAGCGTCCTACAGTATTAGAGGAAATTTGGATTGGCGTTGTATCATCAGATTCAAAATATATTGGGCTATTTGGGCCTGGTATGTCTACTTATGGTGCTTCAGGTTCACAGGAATAAATTCTTTTGGATAGGTCCAAGAAAAGTAGACATGACAGGTGTATGCTGAGGAAAATGGTTGACATCTTTAAGAAAATTTCTAAGAGATTCAAGGACATTTTCCTTATACCTTGGCCAGTAGAATGACATGTGATGGAAAAAGACTCTATTATTGGAATAGATTGCACCAATACGTGTTGTGAGATATGAGTGGTGTAGAATAAAGAAACATTATGCCTGTTGTTTCTTTAAAGGCACTTCCTATAATCGATGATGTTCAATGACTATGGAAAGTTGTCTTCTTCATTGTTCCAGTGGTTGATACCACTCAAGGAAAGTCCATAATAGAGAACTTTCATTATCTCGGTCACAGGTATATTGGTAGACCTGTAGAGGAGGTAAGGTGACAACACAAGCATAAAGGGCAGAGAAAGCCAAGAGATACTATAATGCATTCTCAGAAAATAGACCATTAAGAAATAACACATTGAGGTATGGTGCTATGAGATTAAACAGTGAGGGGCTGCAAGGTGAGTTGGTCTGGTTGAGGAAGAGGTGTAGGTAATAGAATAGGTTCAATCGGGCAAGAGATGCAACTTCTGCAATAATAGTAGGTGTACCAGCAATTGGAGAAAAGAACTTCTTCGTTTTGGCAATAGTGGGTAGGTCAGCCATGGCAAGGAGGAGAGAGATTGGTTCAAGATAGCGATCGAACTGATATGAAGAGATAGGAAATCAAATAGGATGCTACCTTTGATCAGGTAAATGGTGAATTTATAGCATGAAATGCTTTTGGTGAGAGTAGCATTTCAATGTTGTAGAATGCCCTAGCCTTTAGCAAGAATCTTCAAAGCTTGTGGATGTTGACAGGCTTGCTTTAGATGTTGTATGACTAGTTTGTTCTTTTCCTCGTACTGGTGAATTCTTCGATAGCAGCTTTGATAGGAACCTTCACCACCACCACCACATGATATGAATATCACACATAAACCAATAAAATGTTACTTATTAAACTTGATTAAAATTAATAATTTATTATGATTATTTTAAATCATTAGTTTTGAGTCGAGACAAGTTTTAAAGCTGAATTGAGTCGTACGTTATTAGTAACATTTAATTGGTCTATGTAAATATTCATATAATGTGTGTTTTACTTTTATTTTTAATGTAAATCTAAATGAAGATATTTTAAAAAAAAACTAAAAACTGCAAAAAATATTAAATATTATAAAATTACTTAATATAAGAGAGTATCATGTTCTTTTATCCAAGCCAAGATTTAGGATTTGAAATCCGTAATTCCCAAATTAAATTTCTCTTCACTTTATATTCAAATAAACGTGGAAGAAAATTAGTACATCAACAAGATAGCTTCTATTTGCTTCTAAACTTTTATGGCTAATGAAGTCGTGTTTTCTACTTCAGTGGAGAAAAGTGGAACAAAGTTACGAGAAATAATGCATTACACTCTAAAACGTTGAGTTGAAACATCATTTTCAACAACGGCACCTGTTATTTTGCAAAGAGCTAAAGGCCATTTGAGAAGATAGAAACGTTGCAAGCATATGTTCATTGATAGAAACGTTGGGTCAAACGTACAAATTTGTTCTCTCCACTTGATTAATATTTTGTAAAGATAGAATTATGTCGAGTCGTCGAGCATAAACGTACAGATACAAAACCTATAAAATTGCACACATCTTACCATACTATAGAAAAGAATTGAGTTCAAACCCTTTCCTTGGGTAAATGAAATTTCGACAACTAGAAAATTTTAAGAACGGATTAAGTTGTGCGACAACTAAGCTTATGACGTGGAAAAACGAGAATTATTCAGATAAAAATATCAGTTATTTATTTTTTTTAAACCAGCAAATATTGTACGGTAAGTTCGATAGGCCCATCAAACTTAAATAACTTACTAAAGGAATAAATAATAGCAATAGTATATTAAACTTCCCAATGCTATCCGAAGAAGATGACGTTGCAATTACCATGTACGTGAGATTCAAAAGTAAGTGCTTACACAAGCGTCTTCGATATATTATTACGAGACCATCATGTCTAAGCACAAAAAGCAAACCGTACGTAAAATTCAGCTAGTAGTTTATGAAACTTTACATCAGTTGGTAGTTTATCGAAATGCTCGGTTTTAATCATTAGCATAAAGGGACGCATAAGCAGTGAATGAATTATATGATACATGTCCATAAGACTAAATGTAATCTATATCCAATCTTATGGGCAGTTATACAATTTTGGGTTGACAAATGAGAACACAATCATAAAATCCCGAATGTCAGATTTTAATTTTTACAAGGCAAGCTACAGAAGCTGTGCAACTACACAACACATAAATGGTGGTAGTTAATTACCTGGGCTCATCCATCTAAAAATCCTGAGCATAAGAATGATCTAATGAGGGCCAACCACCCTGTGAATTCGAATCTTCATATTCAACATTTGACTAGCTCCTCCTCCTCGAGTTTGGTGCAAGATCATAATTGCAATAGAGACATGGAATCATGTTCCAGGAAATGTGCTGCCAGTGCTGGAAAGGATTATGAAGGCGCAAACAACGGAAAGTGAAAATACAGATACCCAAGTATTCTCAGTGTACATTTCCATTGCGTCTGTGAACGAAAATCGAGCACGGTTTTCAGCCCAGTTGCGAAGACGGTCAGCCTCAGCTGCATATAATGCCCTTCCCTGAAAATATAAGCAGTTACATTTCTCAGGAAGCAGCCTCATTTGGTAATATAGATAAATGATTCCATCAACCTACATAGGCAGATTGATGGGAGAAATTCTTTGCAAAATTGAAATATCAATTCACAGCCAATGCAGCTGAGTAGTGATGATTAACCCTAAGACCTAGGTTAGGACTACAAGCTTCATGAATTCAACTTGCCTATGAAAAATTTCCAGGTGGACCAAGATTACCTGATCATCAAACCACCTTCCTCGGCGCAGCCATGCAGTTACCAATGCAAGTACTATCCTTGGAGGAGTCAAGTAATTAATGGCCTTCCCTGTTCCCTTTACAACCCGCATTCGCGGAACTAAAGTTCTAGCAACCGTTTCTGGGAGCTCACAGATGATATTAAACATCTGTTTATTTTTCAATGTAGACCCACTGCAAGGAAACACAAAAATTTATTACATCCACGAGCAGAGATTCTGTAGGAGAGGCTTCATTTATCACATCTACTTTTAAAGACGCAGGAACAAATAGATTGGGAACTGTATCCAGATCGAACTACACATGGGAAACATAATTTTTAGTTGTAGCAACTAGGGATGTAACCATCATTTAGGACTTTAGCTCTGACAAGCAAAACAAGTAGAAAAGGAATTTTATCGATATACCTCAACAGCAGATCAGTAAGAACCATGCCTGGAGATGCTGTGTGCACTCCAACTTTTGATCGCTTGCACTCCTTTAGTAATGATGCTTGAAGCTGCCTAAGACCACACTTTGTTGAACCATAACTACAAGTTCAACAGGAAAAAAAAAAAAAAGAAAAAGCAAGAATTTTCAAGTGCCACAAATGCCATGTGCTTTAGGAATTAATAACTGAGAAAACCTAGTATCTGCCTCGAGGAATATTAGTCTAGTTTAGAAAGTAATACTAAGTTAGCAACTTACACAGCTGTAAGAGGAGTGCTGGATCCCCCAGAACCTGCACCATCCATATTAAATATGTGTCCTCCCTTAGGTTGATCTGCCATCACACGCATGGCTTCCCGGGTACACAGAATAGATCCAACCAAATTTGTTGAGACAATCTAGCAAACATCGAGTAGAAGGAATTAATGCCTCAAGTGTAAAGGATAAAAGGCACATCTGAACCCTTTCTAGACAAGAACAGAGGCTAACGGAAAAGCAAAGAGGGGGGAAAAAAAAGAAAGAAAGTATGTACGTGAGATCCTAATAGCTCTCAATTTTCTTGTCACATTTTCTTCAATATTCCACCACTTAATATTATATAAGAAGACTACACGTCTATTTTGAAATGAATTATGAAATGGAGTTCACCAACTGCCAATTAGTATTACTTGTCCAACTACCTGTTCAATATCTTCATCCGTGAACTGCAACAAGGGTCTAAAACCTTTATTCGTGCCAGCATTATTTATCTGTCTCAGTTAAAACACAAAAATTAAAAGTCAGAAATTAGGAATTAGAAGAAAATCCCATGTGCAAAGTCGGAGCAATTTGAGAACAGTTAACACAATAGCAGATTGATCAAGACGACACAAGACCCTCTATTTTGCTCTTTATTGGCGACCAAAACTGGGATGATCCAATAATTAACTAAGATCATAAATGTAGCTGTCCGTTTCATCATGTGCTGACTCCCATAAAACTAAATGAAAAGGAATTAACCACTTCATCTCAATTCAGTTAACCTATCTCCGTCTACATCTAATTGTAGCGATCACAAACATATGCTTGAGATAATAAAAAATTAATCAACGAGCAAGTTAGATCAGTAGAAAAGGAAATGTGCTCACCCATATGTCCACAGAACCAAATTCATTGACAGCAAAATTTGCCAATTTCTGCACATCAGATGGTTCACAAACATCACAAGCTATGCCGACAACTCTTGCATGTGCTAAATTCATCTTAGATGAGGCAATTATTCCTTCTTTGAGGTTCTCTTCAAGCTCTTTAACTGTCATATCCACAGACTCAGGACTGCCTTAGCAAGATCAAAGAATTATAAGAAGTCGTGAAAACAAATGAAATCAGAAATAATAGATTACCCATAAAAAAAATCCACCATTTTACCTGCGTGAAGCAACTACTACTCGATCGCCTGAAAGAAGAAATTCTCGAGCAAGTGCTTTTCCCAAACCCCTTGTGCTAAGGATGCATCAACATAGAAATATAAGTTCACTTATTCCAAACCCATCAGCATTTTCTATGCTGAAAGAACAATGATACCTAAGAGAACAAAGTCCAAGAATATTCGATATAATTTCACAAAAAGGGAAAATCAGGTAAAAACATGCTTATTTGAAAAATAGCGCTCAACTGTTCAAACCAACTACTTGACTAAAGTGTGCAGATGGTTTACCTGCCAGTTATGACAACATTTCGTGGACCAGCTCGACAATGTTCGTCTAGAACCATGTTAGCTCCTATCATAGTTCCAATAATAATCCCTCCAAGCCAGCTATACCAAATCAGTGTATTCATCTGACTGTCCCCACCTTCAACAACATGAACAACAACAACCCAATAAAAGTCCTCACCTTCATCAAAAGTAAATGTTTGAACTCCAGACAAAGAACCAATACATGTTAATGCAATTCGTCGAATCAGATCGCAATGACATTAGCTAACCTGACAACTGAAAACCAACTGCAAGTATCACTCCAGTGCTCATCATGGTCACAATGTATCTTCCAATTTGCAAGGCGATCTGGTTCATGAGAAAGAACAGTTGAAAATGTGTTCGTTTGATATGAAAACGAAGTATGAATTACCCTGAGGTCAAAAATTTAGCAAAAGAAAATAATGACAAAGGAATCACTAATTGGACTTCCTGAATGCCCCCCCTCCTCCCTCAGACCCACAAGCCCACCGCACCTCAAATCTCTATGGTGGGCTATGAACTTGTATATTCACCACCTCAAACCTAATCGACTAAGTTTTTCAGTAAGATATAGGGATCACACGGAAAAGCTAAAATATTTGGTTTCAACTTACAAAAATCACACAACCACTAAAAAAATTAAATAAATTACCCAAATATTAATAAGATAAGTTGGAACTTGTTCATAACATAAATTGGGCAACACAAATTTCTCCTACAACTAAGAATCTATTCTAAACTCACCGACGAGAAAAATTCCTCCAATTTAGCCATAGCCTTACTGTTCTCTACATCTGACTGTGCACCAAACCTACTCAACACAGAAAAAGCATCCTTCAAATGACTCCATACCCCATTCCCCTTTCTCAATTCAAGCTCATTTCTCCTCAAAATTCCACGCTTTCTCGCTCTTTTCTTGTCTTCTTCTTCCACTTGCTCTTTATCCTCCGACCTAAACGACCTACAGTGCCTCACACACAACCGGTAACGACCCTTGTGTAACTCAAAACCTGACCCACCAAAACCCTGACTAAACACCCTTGTTCTCCGGTTTTCACATAATCCGAACTGATTTATGCTTTGCGGGTGTATGTGAAGCTTAATCACTGTGGCAGCCATGGTGGTATCATACAGAGTAACAGGCTTAAACGGGGAGTTCATGTCATGGAAAGTGTTCCCATCTTTCTGGGCTAACTGTCTGTTCATATGTTTGTTACTCTGGATATTTCTTTGTTGGCTTATTTATCCTGCTAGAGCAAACCAACAAATCGGTGTTGAAAATAAAAAATCTACGAGAAAGAGGGACAGAAGATTCGCCAATCTAGGCAGGTGGGGGAGTATTGTGTTGGCCACACGTTAAAGCAACCTCATCTTCTGTGTTCTTTGTGACACGTGGCTTTGTGGGTCTGTGTTATCGTGTCACTTTCACACAGTTTTCCAGCTTCGTGCTGAAGCGGTGTTGGACTTGGACAGGATAATCCGTGAAGCAATGGGTTCTATAATATCTGCTTAACGCCTAATTTTTTGGGTTGTAGCTTAGAAGTTGAGTCTACAAGCTCCACGGAATTGGAGTTTCTTAAGGGTTGAGACCACCGGAAGAGAAGAGAGGACTGCAACAGTCCAAAAAATTCTATATTAGTTGGCCCCCTGGTTTGGCATTTTTTGTTCTTTTGGAATTTAGATAAAAATCAGAATACGTAATTGGATAGTAATTAAGTTTCCGTGAGTTTGGATCTAGGATGTATCATGATTGTCTCACGCAACCAACGATTTTGGGTAAAAATTATTATGCACGACGTCGTTACTCAAATCGAAAGCTTGTCTCTTGTGTTGTCCACTTCCTGCGCGGTGAGAGTGCATCGTAGTTACATAGCTAAAACCCGCAATCTTTGAGATTTCACATTTACGCTCATATAGATTTTATTCATTGTTGTCGTATAGTCAAAATATCAATCTCTGATATTGGTTTGTATATTTACATTCTTATTTGTGCTTAGATATGTCGGAGATGCCAAAGCATCAACTCTTTTCATTTTGAATATTGGGCAGTTGAATTGCTTTCTATGATATCATCCATGGGTATAGTTTCAAGGGTGCAATAATATGTCCATGCATGTTGCAGCTATTTATTAAGGTCTCCTTTACAGACTTGGTGGAAAACAAAAAAACTTTGAAAGGAAGTTCCTTAAATGTCTAAAACATGGGATTAACTCTGTGCATACCACATTTCATTCTGATCGTACCCAAAACTCAAGTTTTGGGTAATTAGTGGTATCATAGTCATCTCCCCCAATAACGTTAATTAAACCATGAAAAATATAGACGACACAATAATTAATGAAAATATTAACATTGAAAATGATATTAAAAACCAACTTACTGAAATAACTCAATTAGTGAATAAATTAACATTAGAAAATATTAATAAATATGAAACTATAAAAACAATCAATGATAACGAAGAAATGATTTATGGATATGAATCTGACCAAGAAATATATACAAATCAGCAAAACCAAGATGATCCACCTAAAACTAGTCAAAGTTGAGAAAAACAAAAACGAGAAAATCAAAATAAATATAATTGGAATTCTAAACCTATAGAAACAGAAGAATCAAATCGATTTGGGTATTATAGAAAAAATAACAAAATTAGAAAGTTTCCGACTGAACATACCCCCAAACACATAACTTGAGGACTAGATGGTATTTTAAATTTAGATTGTGTAATAGCACCAGAAAAACTATTATTAGAATAGTCTAATAAATTGGCACTGGTTATACAAGTAAAAAAAAACCCTTTGATGGATTAACAAATATTATCACTTTATGAAATTTTATCACTTATAAAACAACTGGTATTGTCTTAAATTTTCTATTAGATAATGAAACACGAAAACACTACTGAATTTTTAAATGCATTAGAACCTAGAAAAGCTTTTCAAATAATCACTAATGAACTTTATAAAGAATTTATTGGAAAATATATAGCTTCTTATAAACAAGAAATAGAAAATGAATAAAGAAAAAACACATTATGGCATTTAAACAATATGAGAATTTGTGATATATGTCATCTTGAAGAATATATTTGCGAATTTAAAAAATCTTATTATAAGTTAACCAGAATAGAATAGGAAATGTATATTCAAATATTTATTCAAAAATTAATATATCCTATGAATAAAACAGTTGAGGAAGTCTTTTAACTAAAACAAAATGCTAATTTAATCGCTTACAATTTATGCGGCGCTATATCAATTATTAAGGAACTATTATCACAAAAATGTTTAGAGGCAAAATTACATAAAAAATTACGACATAAAGATATACAATTATGTTATTCTAAATACTCTGAAGTACCACAACAGTATGGATGTGACTATCCACAATATTTAAAACCACGAAAACAACATCAATATAAGAGATATAAATGGAAAAAATATTCATGAAAAATTATAAACCTTTTTTATCTAAACCGTATAAATTTTTTTAGACGAAAAGCCTGTAGAAAATATAAACCTAAACAAAACTATTGTCCTCAAAATAAAAACAATGTAGATGTTGGTTATGTAAAGAAGAAGGTCACTATACAAATAACTGTCCTAAAAGAAATCAAAATAAATGTAAATAAAAAGTTAATATTCTGAATTCTGCATTAACGTACAATTTAGAACCAATCGAATCTGAATACGAGACAGACTCGACAATATCTTCTTTATATCAATATAATGAACAAAGTTCAGAATCAACAACTAAATTCGAACACTACCTTGTATTCAAGTGATAATTTAGAATAAAATACTAAACGCACATATTGATATAGGAGCAACTATTTGTATAACAACAAAAACATTATTAAACAATTGGAAAATTTTAGTAAAACTGTTACAAATAATAATTACAGAGGGAAGCATAAAAGAAATTTGGTAGATAAGTTATTATAATAATATTATAATTGAAAATTATGCATTCACTGTCCCATCTATTTATCAGCAAGAATCAGGATTACCCTTAATCCTAGGAAATAATTTTCTAAAATTATATAACCCATTTTGTCAATATTCACATTATATAACTCTAAAAACTCCTTTTATAAAACAATTAAATCAAAAATCTATTATCCTTAAAATTCCAATATACCATAATACTTCTCATAAATCCTTACAACTAATAATTGAAAAATTAAACCATTTACAGTTTGATCTTCTTAATAACATAACATTACAAACTAAAATCGAAACATTAATAAATAACATTTGCAGTGAAAATCCGTTAGACCTAATCAAAAATACAAACAACCAACTAATTGAAATAAAATTAAAAAATCCTACACAAGAAATCAATTTTAAAAATAATATACCTTATACAATACAAGATATAGAAGAATTCTTCAATGAATGTACCGAATTATTACAAGAAAATTAATTCCCCCCAGTACTAGCAAACATTCAGCTCTAGCATTTTTCGTCAATAATCATTATGAATAAAAAAGAGGAAAACGAAGAATGGTAATTAATTACAAAAAATTAAATGAAGCAACCATAGGAGATGCATATAAATTATCTTAAAAAGATTATATTATTAATAAATTAAAAGGACACCAATGGTTTACAAAATTAGAAGCAAAATCAGGATAATAGCAATTAAGATTACATGAAAATACAAAACCATTAACTACCTTTACATGTCCACCGCAAAAACATTACCAATGGAATGTATTACTTTTTGGATTAAAACAAGCCTCTGATATTTATCAAAGATTTATGGATAATAATCTAGAAGGATTAGATGAATTTACCTTAGCATATATAGATGATATTTTTTTTTTCAAATAAGTGTAAAGATGATCATCTACACAAAGTAAAAATTGTTTTAACTAGATGTCAACTGAAAGGATTAATTTTAAGTAAAAAGAAAATTAAATTAGCACAACAAAATATTGAATATTTAGGTATATAATTTCATAATGGATTTCTTAAATTACAATCCAATATTCTAAAAAAATTTCCTGATAAATTACAAAATATAACTGAAGTTCAAAAATGTTTAGGATTATTAAATTATATCTCTGATCAAGGATTTCTAAAAAATTTAGCTAAAGAACGAAAAACTCTACAACTTAAATGTAGCACCAAAAGACAATGGTCATGGACTGATGAAGACATTAATGCTGTCAAAACATTAAAACATCTTTCTACAAATCTACCCAATTTATATAATTATTCTCTGAAGGATAAATTGCTTGTACAAATTGATGCCAGTATGGATACATGGGTAGGTTACCTTTTGGTAAAACCACCCAACTCAAGGAAATATTTTTTATGTAAATATATCAATTGGACATTCAATCCCACTGAAAAGAACTATCCTATTTATGAAAAGGAAACATTGGCTTGTCTAAAAACATTACGCAAATGGAAGGTAGACTTATTACCAGTCGACTTTCTAATTCAAACAGATTCCAAGTATTTATGTGGATTTACCAAGTATAATATTAAAACTAACTATAATCAAGGCTAATTAATTCAGTGGCAATTGGAATTAGCTCAATATCAATTTCAAATTCAATATATTTCTTCTCTTGCTAATAGTCTTGCAGAGACACTCACTCGAGAATGGAAGCAGCCATCATTAGCCTAAAGGATTCATTAACCAAAAAAGAGACATAATTATTAGAGCTACAACTACAAGTGGGAGAAGTTACTAAAGAAATTAACCAGCTACGGTCTACCATCCAATTGCTAGAAAAACAACTTACACAAACCACCCTAACAATTCAACCTATCACTCCACAATAGATTACTCAAACAGTCACTCCTCCTACTATCCAATTCAGTCTTGCTACATCTATCTTAGCCCAAAGGAAAGAAGACCACAAAGAAAACAAAACCTATGTCATCTTCAATGGACCCATGGCAGGCCTATATGATGAATGGCATAAAGCCTCTATACACATCATAGGAAAACCATCCATTATCCACAAAGCGTATACTACTAAAGCTAAAGTCGAAAAAGCCTTAGCCGAATTCAAAAATCTAGTATTAAAGCCCCGATACAAACAAATCCTAGAAAACCCCCCTAGTGAGTCCAAAATGAAACAACTAGGAAAACCCATTAATATGGATCGAATCAATGCTATACCAACCAAGGCTCTCAAGGAAGAAATGAAGAAAATAACTCCAAACATTTTCTATGATGGCTTCCAAGCATTAAATGAATAGATTGAAGCCCATAAGCAATTTCAGTATTATCTGCAAAATAGAGGACGTTATAGACCAAAAGCAATCATTTTTCCTGAAGTAGAACCTTTAACCACTTATCTATTCTTCCAAAGTGGATTGATAGACACTATTTATTTAACCAATTTACACAACCTAGTAGAATTTCCTGTTGATTTTATTCAAGCAGTCAAAAATTACAAGGATCGATTTGCTAAAGACAAAGGAGTCTTTCTCAAAATATTCATCACTTATCCAGTATTTACTAAGGCAAAAAATTTCAAAAACTCTACAATCCAAATTCCACGAATCACTTATATCCAAATAGGAATAAGCAATGGTATGTATCCACCCATTTATGAACCACCCAAGCATGAAGTCTCATGGGATTTAATCAACCATTTCAACCTCAATTGTATTGAAGGAATTTATAATCATTGTTTAAAAATTAATGCCAAATCACTCCTCAAACTTAATTACCGAGGACCCAATTTAATCATGACTTCTACCTATCAAAGCTCAATAGCTATTGAGTCTCTTTAACTCATCAAACAAATGGAAGCACAATTTTCACACACTGCAGGGATATTTGAAGAATTATCTCCAAATTGGAAACATTCAATATGCAAGCAACTATAAAATTATCTAACACATCACTGTGCCTAGTGCCTTTCATTATCAACCATTAAAGACAATGGCAGCTCTACCGATGAAATCATTATTGAAGAATAAAGCAAACATCTTTTCATTTTTGTCGCAAGGTAATTATTAAAGTTGATGGCCGATATATGGCCAACCAACTAACTTTACTTTTCTTTTTTCTTTTTCTTTTTCTTTTATTTTTTCTTTACTTTTACTTTTACCTCTCTCTCCAAAAAACAGCCTGCAGATTGGCGATTAGACAGAAACGAGTTATACAGGTATGATCTGTATGGCTATTATTTCATCACTTATTATTCACATACTACTTAGTTTTTATTATGTCCAACCTTTTTTATTCATGTTAGCTATTAGTTTTACATCTTTAAATCCCCGAGATTTAATTGATTTTCTTCACGCATGTTGGAATTAAAGCTTTGTATTTATTCTTCAAACTTATCTACTTGATAAATACCTGCTTAATAACTAATGTCTATTTGTAGTTTTATTCATTTATGTATAATACATACTCAAAAGAAAATAAAACGTAGTAAAAAATGCATTAGAGAATTTACTCGTACATATAATTTTCTCCTTTCAATTAATGCTTTTGAATCTACTCAACAAATATTTCAAAATATTATCACTAATCATAAACTATTATATACACAAGAATGAGAAGAAATAAAACAACTTTATCTTAGATTTCACAGTCGTTACGAAACTCATATAAATGAATAATAGAGCTATACATACACATAATCCATGTATTATTTGTACGAACCTATCCACTGACATTGAATATTTTGCAAGTATTGTATTACAATATAAAGATGAAAAAGAGTATTATGAAGCAAGATATAACTACTTATAATTCTTTATCACTAACAATGGTATTGGTATATTACCTATTGTACAAAGATTAGAAGAAACAACCAATTTATATAATATATATAATCAAGAATTAGAAACTTTATATAATACCTTAGCAGAACATCAAAGAATCTTTCATCTAAATGACATAAGAAATTAGTCAAGAGAATATATTAGATATAGACTCTTTAGATTTAACCGAATCAACTAGAACATTCCATATAAATACATTATTATCAAATGAAAAACAAAAACAGATAGCTAAAACTAATTTAAATCTTAAAGCATGACAAGATATTAATTCTCACCTTTTTAAAAATATTATAAATACAAAATTATTTATTTTGGAAAAATAATACATGAAACTCTTATTAGAATTAACGAATGTAACGAACATATTCGTATTAATTTAATAGATCAAGAACAAATTAATAAACAATTACAAAAAATTCTAGAAGAAAAAAGAAAGAAAATCGGATATTTACATCTTTCTACTACTCAAATATTATTAAAATCCATATTTCAAGAAGGAATTGATTCACCAATACAAATGCCTATTATTGATCAAAGAATGAATAATTTAAATGATCAAATAATAGGAATCATGAATGGAAATTTAGCTTACGGAAAAATAAAATTTAATACTCGTCTAAAATTAGGAATTCCTCTATAATCATATAATCTTAATGAAACTATTTCAATTGCATACAAATTTTATAGAGAAAATTTAATGATAAATGGTCAGTATCCCTTTTCTATTACTTATCACATTAGCTATGCATTAACAAATTCACATCATAGAATTGAATTTAAAAATATAGATAGAATATATGTAGATCAACTATTTACCGATGTAGCAAAAGTAGGTACTAATTTAAGAACAAGTTTAAGACAATTACTAGCTATAAATTATCCAACAAAAATAGATTCCTTTGCACCCAGATTATCTTTATCTAACGATAAAACAGTAAAAGAAAAAGTGTCATTAAGATCACATTCAATAAGATTAGAAAGACCTATTAGATTTACTGAACCAGGATTTAAAATCACTGATCCTTAAACATATATTGAACAAGACAAACTAGAAATAAAAATTTGTCAAGAATTAATCACAATTGAAAATCAACTTCATGAATTAACAAAACATCTTAAAACCACTTTATGAGTATTACTAAACAAATATTTGAGATATTAGAAAAACAAATGAATATTGAAAATCAATTAAATGAATTAATAACTACAAATCAAATAAATAGTCCATAATACATAAAATCATCTGAAATAACTAACATTAATAAAATCATAGAAACTAAAAATCAACAACTTTTTAAAATTTTAAATTCAATAAATGAAAAAACTAGATCAAATGATAAAAAATTTAGAAACAAAGTAGCACCAAGACAAAGGTTCAATAAATGAAAAACTAGATCAAATGCTAAAAAATGTAGAAGCAATGCAGCACCAAGACAAAGTGCTCAGAAGAGTTTTGTCAAAAAATTGATTATTATTCTCTTTTTTATGGTAGAGAAAAGAATATTGTAATTTATTGAAGTGGTACGACAAAAACAATTACCTCTAGAAGTATAGATATTATCAATGGCTTAAGGAAAAAGAACATGTCATGATTTGTAATGAACATTAGAGGGATCAAAGCAAATTTAGTTGGCTATGAGATTTGATGATCTTGTCTTGAATTATGTAAGCAAAGAGGATGGAGATTATGGACAAATCAACTCTATATGTTAGCTATTGATGAACAACCTAATGAATGAATTGTGATAATAGATTTATGAACATGATTATCTTAATTAATGAAAATGATTAGTTGGACATGCATATCTTGGATCTTTATAAAGTTTCATAAAAAATTGATGATAGTTCGAAAGCTACTCTTAAACCTGACTCGTAGCTAAGAATATTTTAATTTTTGACTTCCAAATTTATAAGGGTTGACTCTTTCAAAGCTATTTAGTTGGTTTCTATCTAGATCATGATATGAATGTTACTTTTCTTTTAAGACTATAGTTCTTAGTTTTTTTTTTTACTTATAAAAGCTTTCTTATTAATGTAATTAAATAAATGCTATCATTGATTAAATGAAAAGAAATATTTGGACATGTTTTCTTCATTCTTTGTATTGGGAAACTATCTTTTTATGTTCTCTAATAAATTATGATTTTTTCTATCTTGCTAGTGGCGATTAACTTTAGAATCTTATCATTTCCATCATATCTTTTATATGAGTGTGGTAACGTGTTTTAAGTCCATTTTCTTGAATCGAACTTGTCTTGATGGAATGATCTTTGATCCTTGTTCATATTCATTTTGAATCATAATAGCAATATTGGTGAGGTCATATCACTAAGTCTAAAGGTTTTAAGCTCAAATTTACTTGTTATCTTCCTAATTGGTCAAAATCTTTGAGTTTTTAACCTTATTGAAATCTCAAATCTCTCAACTTGATTATTAGTTACCTTTTCTTTTCTAGTTTCTTGAATTAATGCCTTACCTTTGTCCTGATATGCTTTTACTACTATACTTTCCTCAAAAGATTTATGCATTTATTCCAGAGTTAAAATGAAAAATTAAAGATGGAATCATTTATAATTATGACATTATTGAAGAAAATTATAAGAGAAAGGTTATCATCATTGAAGTTTGGGAGGAGATCATGTCTTGTGATCTAGAAAATGGCATCTTATATGTTTTAGCATTGTATCATTTATTTTTGCATTTTGTGTAAATGACTTTTCCTCTAATTCTTATTGACATAATACTTTCACTAAGTTTTCTTATTCTCTTTTTCTTTAGCATTCATGCTCCTTTCTTACAAGTGGGAGGTTTGATATAGTGTCTATATTGTTTTCTAAGGCTAGCTAAAATTATTCAAATAGAACTAAATTTATGTGTTTCTAATAATACCTCAGATAAGCTACCTTAGTATAGTACTCAATATTATTAATAAGTTTGATTGTATACCATAGTTAAATATTCTATAAATTTATAATTTCTTCACTTGAATAAATGAACTCATAGAAGTACGATGACAACTCATCATTATCATGATTTTCATTATATGTTATGTCTTGTGAATCTTATGATTTATCATTTGTATTTACTTCAATGATTGCATTAATGACTGGTTAAATGCATATTGGCCATCATCATCCTTATTAACCTTAACAGAGATATCTATTATAAGGTCATAAAGAGTGTAAAGTTTAGGATACTTTTCCCTATCCAAATACACCTCAATTTTCTAAAGTTTTCTTTTTATTTTTTTACTGAATTATTTATACCATTACCATTCTCAAGTAGTCCTAAACCATCTTCAAATAATTAATATGGGAAGAATTTATATATAAATGGTCACCATCCTAACCTGTTAGTATTGAGCATGAATTAACCAATTTTATTTCATACACCTTAGTACTAAAATTATCACTCT
Source organism: Erythroxylum baracoense (assembly GCA_025629805.1). Lineage (NCBI taxonomy): Eukaryota > Viridiplantae > Streptophyta > Magnoliopsida > Malpighiales > Erythroxylaceae > Erythroxylum > Erythroxylum baracoense. The sequence goes on along the minus strand of JAOTAY010000008.1, from coordinate 33,161,284 downwards.
CTCTATTATCATATCTCATTTCTTATATAAACTTGAAATATTAATCATAAAAACACTCAAACATAATTTAAGGTCAAAATTAGAAGCCATACTTTAACTAGTACCTATAATAACATTATAATGAATAATGCATGTTATTAATCAATTATGAAATTTTAATCCTCAATGCATGAGATTAATCTTCAAATAAGTGACTTCCTACAGAGTTAATGATGGCTTTAGTGTATATATTTTCAGCTTTGTAAGTTTGAGTACAAGTAGATTTTGAAGTCAATTTTCTATATGATCAAGCACATAAACATAAAGAATATGAACAAGTTTATTCTATAAAAATATATAAGTAATGTAAGGCCCCAAAATATACCCTAGTTGAAACGATACACGTTTATGAAAGTACATGTGAGATAGGAATTAAAATTGTGCTATGAATTGAATGTGAAAGTTATATGACTTGAATTTTGGTATTGATGGACTATAATTAGTAAATTGGAATTAATTGATAACATTAGAGAATTGAGGTATTTAAATGTATATTTGGATTAAGAAAATTCTCAAGTGGCAAGTTAAATTGGTACATGAAAATTAGAATGATTAAGCTTATGAGTTAGTGACATTTGGCATAGCTAAAGCATTGACATTTGGCATTATCCATTGTGTAACAAATGGCTTGGCAAGAATGTGACAAATGGCATTGTTAATAAGTCGACAAGTGGCCTAATGGAAGTGTTGCAATTGGAAGCATAAATGGAGGGCAAATGGGAGTCATACGTTGGAGACATGTGTCAATTCATAAATGAGGCACCTAGTAGCTTAGGTGTTACGTTCTTGTAAGAAAGTTTCTGCAACCCTCACTTTGTTTTCAATCTCTCCACCGAAATCATCCTTGTCCATGTTCCAAATTTTTGCATCAATCTTACATGTTATCACATGAAGTCCTTTGCCAAACTATTCATTAAGGGCACTACTTCATGTTATCCTTTATGTTGCTATCTCCATATTGTGAAGATCATCTTAGTTCCACCTTGATCTTGAAGTTGGATTTGGTTGCTTGAAAGGGGCTAATATAGTTCGATTTTTTGAGTTGTTCTTTGAAATTAAAGAGGTAAGGGAGTACTAAACTTCGTATCATGGTAGAACATGTATTGTTTTGTTAAAGAAAATGCCCTTTGGATCTGATACCAGTTGAATTTAATAACCCAAATCTTAATAACGAAAGATAAAGAAGAGGCAAAATAGATAGGACAGGACACAAGAATTTAAGTGGTTCCGTCAATGTGACCTACATCCACATCCGAAGGGTGAGCCAAATTCACTAATATGTGGAGAATGTAAAACAGTACAAAGGTTGGAACAAAAATTTTAAAACGTCATCAAATATACAAAAGACTGAAGAAAGAATGGAAGGATTGTTTTTTTTTTGGTGTGTTGAGAGCTTCTATAAACTTCTCTATTTATAGGGAAAATCCTAAGCTTCCTTTAATTTTCACCACAAATCTTTCAATAAATGTCAAACAAATCTTCAGCAAGTCTTGCAGATAAGTTCTGCTACAAACCAAATGCACATTCAATTTTTCAATCTATTGGCCAACGATTTTTTACTTAGAGAAAGGTTGTTGGCCAACAATTTTTGACTTATAGAAAGGGGCCAAGGCATGCAACAAATCTCCACCTTGACTTGGTCCCGAACAATTAGTGATCTACTCCACCTTCTCTGGCAATACCCCAAAGGGCTATATCATTACCTACAAAACACCAATTAAGTCCAAGCATCACTTGAAATTGTAAATTAGAAGAGCCTTCGTAAACATGTCAGCAAGATTGTCCTTAATGTTGATCTTCGAAATAAAGACCTTCTTCTCTGCAATAGTATCCCGAATGAAATGATACTTCACATCAATATGCTTCATCCTCTCATAATACATATGGTCTTTTGTCAAATGAATAGCACTCTGACTATCACAATAAACGGTAGTAACCGTTTGATGTAGAGATAAATTGTCAAATAAACCTCTCAACCTTAATGCTTCTTTGATAGCCTCAGTGATTGCTATATATTTTGTTTCAGTAGTAGATAAAGCCACCACATGTTGTAGAGTAGCTTTCCAGCTAACAACACAACCTCCAATGCAAAACAAATAACATGTTAGAGATCTGCGTCTGTCGAGATCATCGGTATAATCAGAATCTACAAAATCAACCAAAGTGTTGCTGGTTCTACCAAACTCTAAACAAAAGTTTGAAGTGCCCTTCAAGTATCTGAGAATCCATTTCACTGCCTGCCAATGTTCTTTGCTAGGATTGGCTATATATCTGCCCATGACACAAACAGCTTATGAAATATCAGGACGAGTACATACCATTACATACATAATACTACCGACGACACTAGAATATGGAATTCGTGCCATATAATCTTCCTATTTTTTTGATTGTGGTGATTGAGTAGCAAATAGTCTAAAATGACTAGTAAGAGGAGTACTAACTGCTTTGGCATCTCGCATGCCAAATTTCTCCAAAACTTTATTGAGATAATTCTCTTAGGTTATGAATAATTTACCAGCTCGATCACATTTTATCTCCATGCCAAGAATTTTCTTTGCTGCTCCTAAATCTTTCATCTCAAATTCACTATGCAATAAGGCCTTCAAATGGTTAATATCTATGACGTTCTTGGTAGCAATGAGCATGTCATCAACATATAACAACAAATAGATGAATGAGCCATCATTTAACTTCTAGAAGTAAGCACAAATATCATACATGCTTCTGGAGAAACCATGACCCAATATAAATGAATCAAACCTCTTATACCACTGTCTTGGAGACTGCTTCAATTTGTACAAGGATTTCTTCAGCAAACACACTTGGTCTTCTTTTCCCGCCACTTAAAAATCTTCAGGTTGTTTCATATAAATCTACTCATCTAATTCTCCATGCAGGAATGCTATCTTGACGTCAAGCTATTATAATTCCAAACTAAACATGGCAACCAATGCAAGTAATACACGAATAGAATTATGTTTCACCACTGGTGAGAAAACATTATTAAAATCAACACCTTGTACCTGACTGTAGGCCTTTGCAACTAAACGTACCTTATACCTTGCATTTTCAACACCTGAAGTACCTTCTTTTCTTTTGAAGACCCATTTGTAACCAATAATTTTCTTACCCTTTGGCGGCTTCACCAGAACCCAAGTATCATTCTTGTGCAGAGATTTCATTTCTTCATTCATGGCCACTACCCAGTTATCAGCATGAACACTTGAATTTGCTTCCGTTTATGTGGAAGGTTCACTGTCTCCACCTGTTGCCTATGCCACTGATAAAACATATGCAACTAAATTTGCATACCTCTATAGTGGTCGAATCTCACGTCTTAGTTTGTCTTTGGCTATGGAATGCTGGTCTTGGTCTGTCTCTGGCTATGGAATGTTGTTCTTCTACTAGTTTATCTTGAACATAATTAGGATCTGGTTCATCAACTTGATCTGTCTAATGTGTAGAAGACGTATATGAAGGATGTGAACTACTAATCTTTAACTTCGCCTGTTTTTGTGTACGATCCTCTTTTTCTAATTTACAAGGATTACAAGACTCTTTTCTAGGATACAACATAGAGGGCTTATCACATGTAACATCCCTACTAATTAAAAATTTAAGTGACTTGGGATCAGGACACCACAAACGATATCTTTTCACCCTGAAACATAACCAAGGAAAATACATTTCTTAGCCCTAGGCTCTAACTTTCCCTTGTTTACATGCATATCTGCTAGACACCTAAATATTCTTAAAGTAAAGTAATCAGCAGGAGTACTTGACCACATTTCCTCTAGAGTTTTGAAATTGAGAGGGGCACAAGGAGAGCGGTTGATGATGTTGTAAACTATAGCAATGGCTTCTACCAAAAAATCAAGTGTCAACCCTGTATTAGGTTCATGAGCTCAGCAACTCCATTTTATTGTGGAGTCATTTTGACAGTGTGATGCCGAGCAATTCCTTCATTCTTGCAAAATTCATTGAATTCACCTCCACAAAATTCTAAACCATTTTTTGTCCGTAGCTGCTTAACATATTTTCCTGTCTGCTTTTCAATCAAAACTTTCCATTGCTAAAGGTTAAGAAAACATCATTTTTATATTTCAATAAATACAACCAAACCTTCCTTGAATAATCATCACAGGTAAAGTTAGGACGTGGGCCTCATAAGCAAAACTGACTCCATTTACAAAACAGAGGCAGTGGGCACCACAAGATAAAACTAAGGTAGTGGGCTCTGCAAGATAAATCTGAAGAAGTGGGCCCCGTTTAGACTCAATAAAATCTAAGTTACTTTCTGATATGTAGGGTCTACCTTAGTGGTAACCACAGAGCATACGGTAAGTTAGACCAACAAAAAAAGCTCTAATACTAGTTTGTTAAAGAAAATACCCTTTGGATTTGATACTGGTTGAATTTAATAGCCCAAATTTTAATAATGAAAGATAAAGAAGACGCAAAATAAATTGGACAGGATATAAGAATTTACGTGGTTTAGTTAATGTGACCTATGTCCACGGCCAAAGGTTGAGTCAAATTCACTAAAATATGGAAAACGTACAACAGTACAAAGGCTAGAACAAAAAATTTAAAACCTTATCAAATATACAAAAGACTGAAGAAAGAATGGAAGGATTGGTTTTTTTTTGGTGTGTTGAGAGCTTCTGCAAACTTCATTATTTATAGGAAAAATCCTAAGCTTTCGTCAATTTCGCCACAAATCTTTAGCAAATGTCAAACAAATCTTCAGCAAATTGTGCAGACAATTTCTGCTACAAGCCAAATGCACATCCAATTTTTCAATCTATTGGCCAACAATTTTTGACTTAGAGAAAGGGGACAAGGCATGCAGCATGTTTGATGTTTGAAGTGGATAAAATGTGTACTGATTTAATAAAGAATTGTGGTTAGAAACTTGATACATGCTGGACGCTCATTTGAAGGAGTGGTTCCACTGAATAGGAATTGGTATATTTGCCATATCTTGACCTGTAGACATTAAAATGGGATGATTTTAAATTAAGACTAAACTAGAAGCATATATCTACAGCTTTTATGAAGGAATCGAATTTTATTTTTTTAACTAAGGGTTTTAAAATTTGGCTTGAAGTTGAGTTCTGGATGTTATCCATAGTTGAGAATAGTCTGTAGTATTTTGCATATAAGTCTCGAAATAATGAACCAAATTGCATTATTTGTTTTTTTTAAAACTTAATACATAGAGAAACAATTGTTTAGAAGAACATATTATCTTAAAACATCAATTTCTAGGTTAGAATGGCCATACAAAATCGATCCAAAAACTTATCTAGTGAAAACAACAGCTTGGAGGTTTCGGGTCCCTTATCCAACAATTGTGGGAAGTGGTTAGGAAGGTGGAAAAAAAGAGATTTTGTGTAATTGATGACTGTATAAGGTTAATTGAGTAATATTTAGTTTAATTATGCATTATTAATTGAGATGATAATGTAAAGGATGTATAGTTTACAATGTTGAATTGCTTGGATTGATCATGAATGAATAAGTTCCAAAGGCTTATGTATTATGAATTGAATATGGATGTATGTGAATTGGGAATTTTTGAAATAATATTGTCATAGTTTCGAACCATCAGTTGTCTGAGGAGTTTGATAGTTGGGGTTATGTTGGAAGTGCTTTCTATTTGTGTGAATATGCACAATTTATAAAGACTCAACACCTCTATTGATGTATTATTGCACATACTTGTAATTGTATGACATGTTAAATTGTTTGAAAATAAGTGAATATGTCAAGTTTAACAAAATGGAATAAAGTGGTATGTGTTGCAATATGTTCTTCATATAAGAATTTTTAAAAGAACCTTTTTTGTTTTAAAATTGTTAAGTCCTAGATGTGGGTAAATAGGCATGCCTAGAAGGGTCTACAGTTGCTCCAGTGACATTGTGGTTTCTCCTATTACTGACATTTCAGTGTCTCCTGTATTGAGACATAAGTCTCTCCTGTTTTGTGATACTGATCACGGTATCTCCTATATTAGTCTCGTTACCCACTTCTGTATAAAGGATTAACAGACTAACTTGTTTTATATTCTATTATATGCTTAGTTCTGATATAAATAAGCTTTGATCTGAAACATCTGAGCTCTATTCTAAAATAGACAAATTCTATTTTGTTACAAACAAATTTGTTCTGATATTATAATATTAAATTATACTAATTACCAATCCAAAATCGTCAAAAAATCCTACATCCAAAAAGGTAAAACCTGTTATTTTCTATCATATTGTCTTCTTATTACTGAAAACCAACTTATTTCCACCTTGAATTTATGATGGTCTTGCATGCATAGAGGGCTAGGTTAACTTAATGAATTGAGGTGGAACTTGAGCTAAACAAGTAAGTAAAGTATTGGTCTTTATGACATGTTTTAATTGAAAGATTATGATGATTGAATTGGGATGGATTGCATATGATGTTGATGTTGAAGTGTGCTGGAATATGATGGATGAACTTGGATACTTTTATACTTTGTTCATGATGTATAAAAACCGTGGGTTATAAATTTTTATATGGATGAATTAGATTGGGATTTGAAGTATAATGAAGGCAAATTTATGCTAAAGAAAGATGCTAATGTAGTGTTCTTGAAATGGAAAAGAACTAGGACTACATGTATGATAGTGAATGATAGTTTTTGTTTTGTTTTGAAGCATGAAAGACAATAATTTATGAGCTACTAATTGAAAAATTTTGAGTTAGAATTGGAGATAAAATTGATGAGGAATTGGGATATAATTAAGGTATAATTGAGGTATAGTTAATGGACTGCTAAGAAGATGTTTTGAATTTGGTATAAAGATGTTAAAATCTAGAAAAAATTAATTAAAGGAAATGGATGGTGAATTTTCAGTTCACTCATCCCATGGTCATGGGAAAGTCCTCCACGATCGTGGGCAATGCTTTGGAAATGAAATTTTCTGTTTTGTGTGATTGTTGAATTAACTAAGGATAGGTTACTTTAATGCATTTGGACTTGATTGAGGCTTGAAATGAACCTAGTTAATATTGGATTAGTTGGTTAAGTGTTTGATAAGTTTAAGCTGTTAATTTATGTTATAACTTAAGGAATGGATTGTTTGATATCAATGTATCTAAATTTGGAATTTATGAGTTGTTTAAGGAATAAAGGTGTTCTTATGAATACAAATGTGATCCAAAGGATATAAGTAATGTATTATAAATGAATGAATTGGAAAATTGTGTGAATATATGTAATGCTAGAAAAGGTTTGGTGAATGTATGATTGATGGATTTAGAATAATCAAGTTTACTTAAGGTATAAACCTAAATTTGCAAACTAGTTATATAAAGGATATAATGTTTGAATGATCAAGACTCTTGATTAAGGATACGTACCAGGAAAAGTCAATTGAGCATGCATTGAATATGACACATATATATATTCATGATTGAATATTTATTTGACTGATCAACATCGTAATGTGTAAAATATGTGTGTATTGTATGACTAAAGAAGCACAAATTAAATGTCAGCATCCAGACATTTGTTGGATCATCAAGGCAATGGCTTATCTAGAGCGTATTGTGAGTTAACCTGGATGTTTTCTCACTATGACTGAATTGTTTTCGATTAACTTTTAGATATTGAATTGTTATTGATATGATTGTGATAATTCTGGATATTGATGGTCCGAAGAGTTTGATATTCGAGATTGCATTGGAAGTGCTTTCTAATTGTATATGAATATATAAAATGTGTACTCAACTGAATGTTGAATGCCAGACTTATATATGATGAATGTGAAAATGACATGAGCAAATTGAATGAAAAGTATTGATAGTAAATTATGTGAGTTGATGCATTCCATTACATTGATATGCATGATTAGATAAAGGAGTTGCGACTAAAGTGACCAATGTGAAAAAGAGCTTAAAGCTAAAAAATGTGCACAAAGAGCCACATGATCAATTATTAATGAGCCCGGTATCTACAATGGGTACAAGACAAAATATGAAATGAGTTCGTATCTACAACAGATATAGGACAATAAATAGACGCTCAGTCATAACAAAGTAAAATGGATGGAGTTATATGCGGATTTACATATATAACTTGATATGTATCATATTGATGACTGAAATGAATTATTAGATTGTTCTGAAATAGTAATGCAAGATATTGTACACAAGTTATTCTTGTTGAAGCATGACAAAATGTGACGTAATATTTAAAATTGGATTATATGAATTGCTTGTGAATTGGAATATGAATTGTCTTTGTGATTTGTTATGAGTAAGCACATCGATGATGGTTCATTCACTGAGTTCACAAACTCATCAAAATTGCAACGTTCATTTTTAGGTACAAAGGAGATATAGCTTCTAAGGCAATCTACTGGAAGTCTAGTATTGTTAATTTTGGAAGCAAGAATGGCTCAAAAGTCTAGTCAGTTGATACCTACCGAGTCTAGATAGGATACTTTTGTTTTAACTTCCCTTTTCATGTAAAACATTTTGTAAAAGAGTTGTAAACTATCAGATAATTTTAGTAATGTAAATATATGAATTATGAAGTTTAATTCTACAATATAAGTTATGTTTGAGAATGAAATGGGAAAAACTGATTTTTTAAATACTTATGTTTTGTATTATGCCATAATAAGTTGATGTGTTTCCTCTAACATGCCATTTTCATAGGGTATGTTCTTAAATGTCCTCTGGATGTTCACACATATGCTTTATGGTAGTGGTGTGTTACAAGGATTCTCCTTCTAATGTTACTTTTTATGCACACGTCATATTTTTATGTGAGGACTCTCTATCTAGAGCTACTTTTCATACACTATTTGTCAAAAAGTTTTAAATAAATCTTAACTCATAACCTTAAGGTATGATTCCTAATAAAACAATATATATGGCTTTTGATAAAGAATAACTTAATTTTTTGTCACTAACTACAAAGGAGAAAAAAAGGAACAAGCATCAAAATAACAGAAGAGATTTACACTTACCTATTCTATTAGCTATGTTAACCTATCTCTACTTGCCCTTTATTAATACAACCAATTGGAAACAAAAATAAAACAAATCTTATGCTAAATTTTTCTTTGCCTGGAACAAAATAGTGTAACAAAAAGAGAAAATGTGCAAAGCAATTAAAAATCTTTGGCAACTTAACCAAATATAATCATAAAATTTCCAATCCAATAAATAATGAAAAAGACAAATCCAAAGATCATTTCCAAAAGAAATAATAGATATAAAAAAATAAGAACACAAAACTAAGTCAGTATGTGCAAGTATGGTGTTAAAGACCTTAGAATCATTAGTCTTCAAGGTGTGTAGAGAATAAACATATAGCTACCAATTTTAAAGAACTTCGTTGAAATAAGAAGATTAAAAGGGAATAATCAAGTACAGATAATGAATAAAAGCATATTAATTTGAAGGAGTGAAATAAGAGTCCAAAACCCAATATACACATTTATGGAAAGATTACATTGAACCAAAACTAAAAGTATATCTGTGGAGAAAATTTAAAGAAAAGAAAAATTTTAACAATATAAATTGGGAATTTCATGATATCTTACCTTTTATACCTAAAAGGAAGTTAGAGTGCATTTTTCAACCTCTCTAAAAACTTCTGAAGATGTATACAACTAATGTGAAAATCTAAACTATGATGAAAACTTGGTTTTCAACAGTATAGAAAATATTAAAGGTTAAAGTATAACAAATTGACTTCACATACCTTGTTCAATTAAAATAGACCAAAACTAACATTCTTCATCATCAATTAAAGGTTTGAATCTATTGAATCTATCATAGTTACTTCATTGAATGTCAAAAACCTAAGAGGATGACAACAATTGAAGCATCATGTAAGAGCGGAGACAAGCAAAAAACTGAAAGGTTGTCAAGAAAAAACCCCTAGGTGCTCCACATACACCCTATGTTGTCGCCCCACAGGTACATTGCGAAACATGCATGAGACACAAGAGCTCATCCCATAATTTCTTAAGGCCAATAAAGTATGTAGATACGGACATATTTCCTTGTGATGCTGCACTAGTTTGTCTTTGTAAGTGATACAATAATGGACCATTACTCTCTGCAAACCTTTTTTCCAAATCTGACCAAAGTTCTCGGGCAGTAACTAAACTCATACCTGGATAGTCTAATCCTTAAAGGTATAGTGGAGTTTCTTCAGGTGGAACCCTCGATCTAGGATCAAGAGTTAATCCAGTAGGTGAATCGTGTGAAAAACCTTCCATTATCATAAGATCTTCATAGAGAAGGCGCACCTGTGAGAAGAAACGAAGTTTCCCAAAAACCATAACTCTGGGTCCCTTGATCCAGACACTTCCTCAAGACCGAAACAAAAATAGAACCGTTGATGATGATCGTCAATCAACTACCTATAATAACCCCAAGCCAATCGATCAAGAATGATGATCGATTGCAGTGTTGTCGCTAAGCTTTGATACCATGTAAGATATTGCCACAAATGAAGAGAGAAAGTAAATAAGAGCTGTCTTTTATTAATCTCACTTCAAGAGTCTTTACATCGTAAGTCTATGCTTATATACAGTCAACTAAAATAAAGACTGAGTGGTCAACAAATCTATGCAAAACGACCTCCAATTAAAATAAAAACGACAATACATATATCATAATAGAAAAGTTAAGCTGCAAAAGCAAAACAAGAGAAAATATAACGTAGAAGGGAATGCGATTAAATGGAAAAACAACGCTGCAAACAACAAAATAGCATAGAAAGGGCTTAAAATGATGATGCTTGGAGATAAAAGAGGGGAGTTACAGAGATAGATCAAAATGGTAGGGTTTGGAGAGGCAAAAGAAAGGGTGTTATCATTTGATATAATAAAATAAGCTAGGTACCCTTAAAAAAAAAAAGCTAGGTACAGAAGGGCTAAGCAACGTCATGTGAGGATGAATATATTTAAGCCAAGAAAGAAAAGTTACCAAAGAACAATAATCCATAAGGAAAAAAAATAAATATAAAACGCAAGAGGGGCAGAGAAGAAAGGAGTAGCGACGTAAAAGGAAAACGACAACGTAGACGTTGGTATTCTAAACAATACGGTTTGTCACTCCTGAAACCAATCTTTGACCATTCATTTAAGATAAGATCATAGAAGCTATGTCCCAAATCATTCGAATTTGGAATCTGTATGTGTCTCACGAGTGGGAAACGACTATCTCTCAATTACATAAGCTAGCTACATTAGGCAGGAAACTTCCTAGACAAGTTGAGCTCATAATTAGGCCTTTGTTTCTTATCACTGTGGGTTTTTACAGCACGGATTGATTCTATCATAATCGCCAATGTGTGCCACAGAAGCATACATGTAGACCATCTACCTCCAGTTACGATTCTTCCTTAAAAGCTTGAAAAAACAGCCATGCAATCAGGTTCATTTGAGCCATTATTCTCAAGTTGCACTCTCAAAACATCAGTTATTTGGACACACGAACTTTCAAAATTTAAACTGGAGAGGGTGTTTTGAAGGATAAAGAAGATATGCTACTATGATGTCTTTGGTTAATCTTTGCACTACTTGCTTAGTTCATTTTTCTCTAAAATCATTTCTTTTTTTATGTATTAAATAAACAAAATTTTTTAATCTTTCAAAATTTTTTTCAAGTGTCTAACACTAACCTTTTCTTGCTAATTCTTTTTATCCAATGCTTCCAATGGTGCTATGATCATCCAATAACGCACCAGTCAAATCTAAATAATCTAGACACTTGAACCAAATTTGGGAAACTGTTTTTTTCTTCCTTTGTATAGACCATGTGTAAGGGTTGGCACTTCTTACGAAATAATCAACTACATTCAAGTGCCCAATAAGTTTGAACCACCAAAATAAATTAAAAGTCCTCATCAATAAGGCTCAATATAAGCTTGCATATTATCTTTTGTCTGTTCCTAATATAAAAATATGTATTCTCTAACGGAAATACAAGATTCAATTTTTTATATACTTTTTTTCAATTAAAATGTTCCTTAAATGTCAAGATTATCCTAATTTTTAGGGTCATAAATATTCAACAGAAGGATTCATTGCTCATCTACCCTTAAATATTCTGCATTTTGTTAGCTCAAGGTTTATTTTTAACGGTTTTGATGATAACTATAAAACATTTCAAAATTCAAATTGGATTTATTTTTTTGTATAGGTAACAATATATTTTTCAAAAGGAAATAAAATCATAGGATATATGCTTTCTTTCTAGCAGGAACCTTCATTTCTGAACTTACCTTATTTTGTTTACAATATCCGAAAGAATCTTGCTAATCCTATATTTCCGAGAAATTGCCATATTTTGTTTTTCTTAACGGTTGTATACTGAAGATTCCAACAGAGATATCAAATATACAAAGTTAATCTAAGAACGGAAATGATGCAACGGTTACTTGAAGGAAATGTCTATTTAAGGAAGAATCACTGCAGTTGAGAATAAGAAGTGTGAAGAAGCAAAATTCTCAAATTACATTGACAGTATCAATCTTTTTGAAAGTGATATCATTGTTAAATCTCTTGTGCTTTAGAAAGTGAAATTTTTTTGAGAGACCACTGAAGCTCATATTGAGCAAATTATGTTTTCATCTATTGAAAGCTTGTAGAGGCTAGCTAAATACTACTAGTTTGGATTGTTGGAGAACCTTGAAAAATATGTACTTGTGAGTTTCAAGAGGCTTGTCAAAATACTGCTTAGGCTTTTATAGTTAAACACTTAAGTTAGATACTTGGGGACTGGATGTAGGCTTAGGTTGTAAGTCGAACCAGTATAAATAGATTGCGTCTTTCTTCTTCTATCTCTTTTTAACTTTTAAATTTCTGCATTATATTGTGTGTGTGTTCTTTTTAGCAAGAGGCTCCTTTACTTTTATAAAATGCTCCTTCTGTTTTTAACTTGTAAGAGGCTCCTTTCAGTTTTAATAGGCATCTTCTGTTTTTAAATTGTTTTAACAAGATTTATCATTCAATAGGGTCCTTTCATTTAAGCAAGGTCCTATCCTATAGAAGGCTCCTATTACCTAACAGGCTCATGTCATTTAAAAGGCTTTATCATCTGATAGGCTCCTAGTGTTTTTATTCGTTAACTAGGATCTATTTGTTATACGAATTGAAAGAACTTGCAAAATTTTTTTATCACACATAATTCATCCCCTCTTGTGTGTGTTTGCTTTATCATTTGGTGTCAGAGTGAGATTCACATTTTTGTGTTTTACAACACGTGATGGATCATGGCAAACAATATAAGAAGTTTTGAAGGACAATCCATCTCAAAGCCTCCTTACTTCAATGGAAACAATTACTTATACTAGAAAGAGAGAACGACAATCTATCTCCAATTTGTAGATATTGAATTTTGGCAAGCCATTAGAGTTAGAGTTACACTTCCCAATTCAGATAATGTAGAAGTATGGACTATTGTTGATAGAAGAAATTTACAGCTAAATGTTAAAGCAAAACATCATCTGATATTTGCATTATCTCTAGAAGAATATGAGAACATATCCTATTATTCTACAACAAAGGAAATATGGGACAAACTACAAGTCAATTTTGAAGTAACGAATAAGGTAAATAAGCATAGAATAAGTCTGTTAGTACATCAATATGAAACTATTGGCATGAAATAGGGAGAAACCATAGACGAATTCTTCAGACAGTTCAACAACATCTTCATGACCTTAAAGAACTTGGGAAAGATATATCCCAATGATGAGCTCATAACAGAGATTCTAAGATCACTACCAAAGCAATGGGAACCCAAGGTGATAACTCTAAAAACTGCAAAGGATCTAGATACTATTTCACTCAAATGGCTATAAGGAAATATGATAATCCATGAACTTGAGCTTAGGCAAGATGAAGGATCTTCTTATAAAAAAAGAATGGCATTAAAAGTAACTGACGAATCAAACGGTGATGAAAGTGTCAATGAGTTGTAAATAGATGGAGATGACGAGTTCAACTTTATGGTCAAAAAATATGCCCACCTTATAAAAAGAAGCTGGTGAAAAAAGGAGAAGGAAAGAAGAAATCTGATAATCCATGAACTTGAGCTTAGACAAGATGAAAGATCTTCTTACAAAAAAAGAATGGAACTAAAAGAAACTAACGAATCAAACGGTGATGAAAGTGACAATGAGTTGCAAATAGATGGAGATGAAAAGTTTAACTTTATGGTCAAAAAATATGCCCATTTTTATAAAAAGAAGCTGATGAAAAAAAGAGAAGGAAGAAGAAAGCTGGAAATAACAGTTTCCTATCAAAAGACAGCAGCATCAATAACAATACACAAAACAATCAAATCATATGTTATCACTGCAATAAGCCTGGACACATAAGACCAAAATGTACTCTTCTTCTAAAGGACAAGTCAGAGAATAGAAAATCCAAAAAGCAAGCGATAACTACAGCCAGGTCAGATGAGGATTCTGAAAACTTTGAAGAAGAAGAGCTAGAAGAAGTCAACAATGTTTGCTTCATAAATGAATCAAGGGACAATGAGGTATATTTTTCTGACTCTAATATTGAATTTGATGAATTGAAAAATGCATATCATAAATTGTATGATCAGTATAAAAGGTTGATAGTGAAGTATTTCAAAGAAATTAAGAAGCCCAAGAGCAATGATGCATCTATGAACAGAAAGATTAAATCATTAGAATTTGCAAATGAGAATTTGATGTCCAGGAGTATGTCTCTTGAGGTTGACTATAAGTAAAAGGTCCCTGAAAAGGAAGCTTTGGAAGACAGAGTAGCTAATTTGGAAAATACTTTGCTTGAGAATGATTCTGATGAAGTGAGACTGTTAGAAGAAAAAGTTGTCACCCTAGAACTTGAAAAAGAGAAATATGCTGGAAAGATCTTATCTCTAGAAAAAGGTCTTACAAAGTTCTTTGATGGAAGGAACAACCTTGAAGCACTATTTGGTAGTGGTAATGTGTTTTTGATAAAGTTGGAATAGGCTTTAATGAAAATAAAAATATTAGGCCATACAAGAATTTCTTTGTCAAATCTATGAGTAACTATAGTCAAAACAAAAGGAATGTGATACATGGTAAAAATTATATCAATTCTTATTCATCTGTTTTGTGCTTCTACTGTGGTAAATATGGCCATATTAGTCATTCTTGTAATTTTCGTAAAAAGAAATTATCTCAAATATATGTTTAGAGATCGAAAAGTTAAACTACTAACCTGAAAGGGCTAGAAAAAAATTGGGTACTTAAAATGAGATAATGTTTTATGTAGATATGTTTCAAAGTGGAGACAAGAGAGAATCAATGGATATTTGATAGTGGCTGTTCAAGACACATGACAGGTGAAATATCACATTTCAACTACATTAAAAGGAAAGACAGACGTAATGTTGTCTTTGTAGACAAAAATAAAGCAAAAGTCACTAGAATTGGTAAAATTGGTGATTTTGACCCTACCTCTATTGATAACATTCTCTTTGTTGACGGTTTGAAACATAACCTATTGAGTGTGAGTTAGTTATGTGACAAGGGTTACAAAGCCATTTTCTATGCATCTTATTGTGAAATTGTCGATATTTATAATGATAATATTGTGTCTGCAGGTCCTAGAAATCAAAATATATATTGTGCTCAACTAGAAGTCATGTCCTCACCAAGTGTTAACTGTTTTATCTCTCTAGAAAAGGATTCATTTATCTGGCACAAAAGATTTGAAAATACAAGCATGAGCATTATATTAAAATTGTCTAAAAATGAGTTAGTAAGAGGAATACCAACCTTAAAGTTAGAAAGCAATCAGGTTTGTGAAGCTTGTTTAAAAGGTAAACAAGTTAGAAGTAGCTTTCCTCTTAAAAATATTATGTCTACTAGCCAACCACTTGAACTTGGGCACATGGATTTATTTGGTCCTAATAAGACTCAAAGTTTTGATGGTAAACATTACAGTTTTGTTCAAATAGATGATTACTCTAGATTTATATAGGTTTATTTTTTATCAAATAAGGATGATGTTTTTGAAGTGTTTGAGAAATTTTGTAGAAAAATTCACATGGAAAAAGGGTATTGCATCACTTCATTTTGGAGGGATCATAGAGGAGAATTTGATAACAGAAAGTTTAAAGAATTCTGTGACAATAGTGGTATAACTCATAACTTCTCTTATCTAAGGATGCCTCAGTAAAATGGAGTTTTAGAGAGAAAAATAGAACTTTGGTTGATATAGCTTGGACCATGTTGTGTGAAAGTGGACTACTTCATAGATACTGGGTAGAAACAGTATCCACGACATATTATGTACTTAATAGGTGTCTCATAAGACTTATTCTGAAAAAGACCCCCTATACGTTGTGGAAAGGAAGGAACCAAATGTTGCTTACTTTTGAGCATTTGCTTGTAAGTGTTTCGTTCTAAACAATGAGAAAGATAACTTTGGAAAGTTTGACGCGAGATTAGAAGAAGCTATTTTTTAGGATATAGTACCGTTAGTAAAGGATTCAGAGTTTACAATTAAATAATAATAAAGATAAAAGAATCAATACATGTAGTATTTGATGAAGTACTACTATCGACAACAGTAGTTGATTCAGATGATGAAGAGCATCCTTTGATTCCTAAAGATACATTGGAGACTCAAACTATACCTGTAGCAGCATTGGAACCACAAGATCAAGAAGATCTATCTAAAGCTAGGACAGAACAGACTTCTTCCTCAAGCACCTCCCAGCAGGAGCCTATACAATGAAGAGCACCTAGAGAATGAAGAGGTCTTGATACACATCAATATATTCTTGGAGACACCCTATAAAAGCCTAAGAATAAGATCATCTTTTAAAAACAACTATGTGCCTTTTGTCTCACAATTAGAACCGAAGTTTATTAAAGAAGCTCTTATTGATGAGAATTGGGTCACAGTTATGAAAGACGAATTAAGTCGGTTTGACAAGAATAAATTATGGAATCTGATGCCTCGTTTACAAAATAAGTCAGTTATTAGAACTCATTGGGTTTTTCAAAACAAACTTAAAGAAAATGGTAAGGTGGTAAGAAACAAAGCTAGACTTATAGCTTAAGGTTACAATCAACAGGAAGGTATTGATTTTGATGAAACTTATACACCTATTGCTAGATTGGAATCGATTAGAATTTTACTTGCCTTTGCATGCTATAGCAACTTCAAATTGTTCCAAATGGTTGTTGAAAGTGAATTCTTAAATGGTTACATTAACAAAGAAGTATTTATTAAGCAATCTCCAGGTTTTGAAGATGAAAACCATTCAAATTACGTGATGAAGTTAACCAAAGCTCTGAATGGTTTAAAGCAGGCTCCTTGAGTATGGTATGAGAGGTTAAGTAACTTTCTACTTAAGAATAACTTTGAAAGAGGAACGGTTAATAAAACCCTATTCAATAAGAGAAAGGAGAATGATTTAATCATAGTACAAATATATGCTGATGACATAATATTTAGTGCTATTAATCCATCCATTTGTGAAGAATTTTTATCATTAATGTAGAGGGAATTTGGAATGAGAATGATGGGAGAATTATTATTCTTTCTCATGTTACAAATCAGACAAACAGAAAAAGGAATCTTCACTAGCCAAGACAAATACAGAAAGGAACTTTTCAAGAAATATTATTTTGAGAATGCCAAACCAATGGTACTCGCATGTACACTAGAGCTAAACTTGATAAAGACAAAGAAGGAAAAGCTATGAATGAGACAAAGTATAGAGGAATGATTGGATCACTGCTATATCTTACAAGCTCAAGACTAGACATTTTGCTTAATGTGTTTATTTGCGCACGCTTTCAATCAAATCCAAAAGAAAGCAACCTTCAAGCAGTCAAAAGAATCTTTCAATATCTCCACGGAACTATAGATTTTGGACTATGGTATCTAAAAACTGATTCATTTGACATAGTAGGCTATTGTGATGTAGATTACACAGGTGATGAAGTCGACCGAAAAAGCACAAATGGTCACTATCAATTTCTTAGAGGATGTCTAGTATTTTGGTCCTGTAATAAGCAAAATTGCACAAAAATTTTGATGACTGAAGTGGAATATATAACAGCTACTAGCTGTTGTGCTCAAATCTTATGAATGAAGCATCAACAATATGATTTTTCTCTAAAATTTTCTCATATTCTTATATTATGTGATAATACTAGTGCTACAAATCTTTCTAAAATTCCTGTACATCATTTTAGGACTCAGCATATAGAAATCAAACTTCATTTCCTTAGAGATAATTTTTTAGAAAGAACCATTGATCTTTAGCATGTTAATACTGAGAATCAAGTAGTTGATATTTTCACCAAGCCACTCTCTAAAGATATATTTTGCGTGTTAAGAAAAAAGCTTGGCATGTGCAAACTCTCTGATATTATTTCTATATGAATATTCTCTGCTAGTTGTTTTCGCATTTCGTTTAGCAGGCTCCTTCTATTCTGATTCCTTAGAAACTCTCTCTTAGTTTAGTAGGCTTCTTAAAGTTTTGAAGGCTCCTCTTATTTTAGAAGGCTTCTCTCAGATAGACATTCTAAGTGACATGTGTCTTAAAATAGGGATTCATTTATGGCCTCGTTCCAGCCTTTTCAAAAATGCACGTGCAGTTTGACAACTCTACGGACATATCTTTTAGGAGATACGCAACTAATTACGCTTCCTCTTCTGGCCTATACGTGTATTCATCCTCTCACGAGATCAATGCTGAGGAATCACTTAGTATACCTTAAGCAAACTTCTCTCATCTTCTCATCTTTGTTATTCTTATTTGCGCCGCTTATTCTTTTTTCACCCTAATTCTCTGCATTCTTATTGCCTCCTATTTTCTCTCTTAAACTTCACCAAGCTCCTCTACAATGGAAAGAACAAAATCAAAAGGACAAAAGAAAACCCCAACTTCTTCTATTAACCTTACTGAAGCTCGTTTTATTGGAACCTTCTCTTCTAAACCTCAAGAGAAGAAAGTGCCTAAAGTGCACTAGATTACAAATGAAAATGATTCAGATGAAGAATCTACTCAGTTGATTAGATGACCACAAACCAGATGAAGTCTTCTAAATCAAGTCGAGAAAAGTTCTGAACAAAAAGAAAACATGGATATTGAAAAGAAAGACGAAAAAGAATTCAGAAAAAGAAAAAGGGAAGAAATAAATAAAGGCAAAGCGCTTGTAACTAAAGATACTATTAAGAACCCTATTAATAGAAAAGAGTTGTCTCAAGAAGAGATATTTTCCAAAGAAAACAGGGCAAAGAAAATAAAGATAGCTGCACACAAGCAAGGAAAGACATCAATACCACCAAAAATGTTTGAGTCAATGGAAGTTGAAGTCTGCTATAAAACACAGTACAAGAAAAGAAGCTAGTTATTAGGCGGATCTTGCCTCCTATGACGTTTGATGACATACCTATACCCATCTCTCCTTACTTTGTTGCCATTAGTTGAGAAAATGTTCTAAAATTAGATGAGACAGTATGCAATAAGCTAGTTAGGATATTCTACACACATATGGAAAAAGAAAAAATTAATAAAAAGCTAGTCATTATCTCATGGGTGCATGAATGTAAAATTTTAATTTCTGAAATAAATCTTAGGAGATATAATGAAAATAGCTACTATAGGGAGAACTAATTTTCCCTGTCATAAGTGGGATGTTGATGATTTGGAGTTAGTCAAAGTTGTCAAATCCATCTGCCTTTATGTTGAAAACACCCAAGATGGGAGACCCTGGAGTAGACGATTAGACTTAATACCACGATGCCTTGTATCTCTTTCAGCTACTTCAATTTTTCCTAGGAGTAGCTCAGTTGAAAGGTATAGCCTATTAGACACTTATGTGGTATATATTTTAGTAAAAAGGAATAAAATGAATCTTCCAGCTATGATCTTGAGGTTTATGGTGGATAAGGAGAACCATAAGAATACCATCAGTTGCCTACCTTATGGGTTGTTGCTCACTAAGATTTTCAACCATTATGGAGTTCCTTTTTCAAATCTGAATTGGTATGCACCAACTAAGTTTCACCCTTCCATTCCCTATCAATTTAGATACAAATTGCAAAACAACATTTGGGTAGACAAAAGATCTAGAAGAGTAGAAGAAAACTTAGATCCTCCTCTAGACCAACAAGCTCCTATTCCTCCTCAGGATGAAAATAGTACAAAACTCCATCAAAAACTGTAGAACATTCAAACCAATTAAGAATAGATGCGAGAACAAATAGATAGTATGCAAAATCAGCTTCTTGACATACATATTTTGCTGAGAAAAAGCTTTAAATCCCTTTATTAACTCTGTTGCTATTCTTTTATGCCTAGTTTATTCGAACTTGTGATAGCTCCTTTCTCCCTATACTCTATTATTTTTTATAATGAAAAATGGGGAGAGTTTTTGAGGATATATTTTTTTTGCATATTTCTACATATATGATGTTATATTTCTCATTGCATATTTCTTAATGCTACCTCGATTGTATATGTGATTGATTTTGTTGTTGAACTTATGAAAATCTGTGATATATAAATGATAGGTTCCTTTCTTAAGAGATAGGCCTTCTAATTATGTCTAAGCATATAAAAGTCAAAGGTATCTTTTGAAATCATCTATTGTCTCTTTGAATCTTGAAAAATATATCTATTATTGCTTTTCATCATCAAAAAGAGGGAGATTGTCAGCTCAGGGTTTATTTTTAATGATTTTGATGATAACTATATAATATTTCAAAATTCAAATTGGATTTATTTCTTTGTATAAGTAACGATACATTTTCTCAAAAGGAAATAAAGTCATAGGATATATGCTTCCTTTTTAACAGGAACCTCCTTTTATGAACTTACCTTATTTTGTTTACAATATCCGAAAAGATCCTGCTAATCCTATATTTTTGAGACATTGCCATTCTTAAAGGTTCTAACAAAGATACAAAATGAACCTAAGAATAGAAATGATGCAACGGCTAGATGAAGGAAATGATTACTTAAGGAAGAAACAATACAGTTGAGAACAAGAAGACCAAACAAGCAAAATTATCGAATTACATTTATAGTATCAATACTTTTGAAAGTGATATCATTGTCAAATCTCTTGTGCTTTAGAAAGTGAAATTTTTTTAGAGAAATCATTAAAGCTTATATCGAGCAATTTACATTTTCATCTATTGACAGCTTGTAGAGGCTAGCTAAATACTACTAGTTTTGAAGGTTTGAGAACCTTGAAAAATATATACTTGTGAGCGTAAAGAGGCTCGTCAAATTACTACTTGGGTTGTCATAGTGCAACACTCAAGTTAGATACTTGGGGATTAGACGCAGGCTTGGGTTATAAGCTGAACTAGTATAAATCAACTATGTCCTTCTTCTTCTCTCTCTCTTTAACTTTTAAATTTCCTCATTAAATTGTGCGTGTGTACTTTTTAGCAAGAGGCTCCTTCACTTTTATAAGAGGCTCCTTTTGTTTTCAACTTGCAAGAGGTTCCTTTCAGTTTTAACAGGTGTCTTCTGTTATCAAATTGTTTTAATAGGATTTATCATTTAATAAGGTCCTTTCGTTTAAATATAGTCCTATCCCATAAAAGACTCCTATCGCCTAAAAGACTCCTGTCTTTTAAAGACTTTATCGTTTGACAAGCTCCTACTAGTTTTATTCGTTAACTAGGATCTATTTATTATATGAATTGAAAGAACTTGCGAAAATTTTTTGTCACACACAATTCACCTCCTTTTTGTTATATTAATCAAAACTACCTTTACATAATTTCTCAAAATTAGACAAATATTTTTTAGGCAACATCATATAAAATAACTATAACACAATTGAACTAGAAAAAGAACAAAAGCACACGTATGGAACTGAATGAAGCAGTTAGGTACAACATAACAACAATTGCTCGACCATTTATTACAAAGATATATCAATAGAATTATATATCTCCAACAAAGGAAAAAATAGACAAATTTAATATCCTATATTAAAATTAAAAAAAACAAATATTAAACTTTCATTATAAAAGTTATCATACTCCGAATTTATTTTTGATTTTTTAAATAATCCTAAAACATTGAAAACTAAAAATAATCCCCTTTCACTAAAGAGAATAGAGATTAACAACAATATCCACATTTTATATATGTTTAAACCAGATTCCATCAATAATCTGCAAAATTAAATTCATACATACAATATTAGTCGAACCCATATATCAAAAATGTTAATTATGACTTAACAAATGAAAGAGAGATAAATTGCAATTGAAGAAAGAAATAAAAGATAAGAACTATCAATTATAATATATACAAAATGAAAGAGAGATACATTAACTAAATAAACTTCAACTCGAATTGTAGTTATACCCAAAATTGCATTTGAAAAATATTGTCTATACTCAAATTGACAAATTTCAATTTACTTGGATAAACTGCAATTGAAATAAGAAATGAAAAAGAGATAAATTATACCCTGAATTAATATGAGTTTCAATTTGAAAATAAAAAATTTGACCCATATTGAAAAAGTTATCATACTCATACTCATACTCAAGTCTCAATTGTTTTACCCAGTCTTCAAATCAAAAGAGCTATTGAGAAAATTGAAAATTTAAAACAAAAATAAAAAATGAGACTTAAGAAAATAAATGAGATATGTTTCTTACCTAGAGGGGAATGGCATTGATGAAGGCAAAACCAATGAAAAATTATTGAATTTAAGACCTTCTCTTGTTGGTTTTCAACTAGAAAAATGCGAATCTTGGCATTTAGCAAGAGAAATTTCATTTCAAATGCCCGCTTCCACCACTATTTTACTTCCCAAAAAAAGTTTTCGTATGTATACAAATAGCTTTTTATAAATTATATTAAAATTTAAAAAATGGACAACTCTTCTTATATAAGTTTTGTTCAAATGAAAAACTCCTATATTGTAAAATAGCCTGCAAGTAATAGGCCCCTCATGAGCGTGGGCCCTAGCAAGGGCCCTTCTTGCTCTTACTCAGGACCGACCTTTGTTTCTAGGTGCTAACAAAATGCAATACAACTAATGGCTTCTTCAATATTGTGTTTAGCAAAGTCAAAGAAAGTAAACTAATTTAGAAGTCCAATGAGGAAACAAGTTTGGAAGAAAAATTGCATGGAAGAGAACTCAAAGAAATGTTCGTGAAGATGAATGGTAGAGTGATTATATGCAAAATGGTTATGCGCTACAATAAAGTAGACAATAAGCTACAAAAAAACGTAACTCATTGGTCCAAAAGCATCACTTATAGTTATTTGTGACGTTTTCATTTTGTTGCATGAAGTGTAGCCAATTCCCTGTGGCTAAAAATTATAGGCAACATTTTGAAAAATCATAGAAAAAATAATAGCTATGGAATAGTTTTATAACTAAAGCACTAAAAAATGTAGGTAAAAATCGAATATAGGTCAACATTGGTGGGAAAAAATTAGGAACTAAATAATTGGCAATGAAATAAAAATATAGTCAATAATGTTTTGCTACGTTTTCGTCCTTTGTAACTGTATAATTTTTATTATGTTTTTCATTTCATAGCGATATATTAATTGCTATGCTTTTTATTTCATAAGTGAAAATTTTTAACTACTTTTGTTTAAGTTCGTAAGGAAATAGTTTTAACTATGAATTAGTAAAAATTTTACCAAACATTATTTTAAATTTTTTCATAATCTATGATATTGAACAATTTGCAACGTTTTGTATACATTGTATCAACATGCTTTTATTGTAAATTATAGGGGTGTCAACCGATCGGGCTGGGCCCAAGTCATTGATAGCCCAGCCAAAAATTTTTTCGACGGGTCGGCATGATCTGGCCTGTGAGCTGTGGGTAGGCCAAAGCCAATCATGGGCCACGGGTGTTAAGTCATTAAATTGCACTTATTTTAGAATTAATTATCTTTAATGTGTTGAAATAATTATCCGAAATTAATGGAATTATCTTATAATTGTTACAGATAGTTTTCAACACCTTAGAGACGAAATTGAATAAAAAAGATGCAAAAGAATGAAGAAATTCCGAAATTCCTAATTTGACAGCAATTCTATGACTAAGCGTGGGCACGCCTAAGGATAGAATAAATATGCAGATCACTTTTCAAAAGTCAAAATCGAGATTCTCACAATCTTTGAAGATTATATTGCCATCTTTCAAGGGGATT
>JAOTAY010000008.1:33110963-33129033 GCA_025629805.1 Erythroxylum baracoense | reverse complement strand
TCAGCTATGCGTATAAAGTTGAGCTTCAATATTGCGTTTCATCCTCAAACAGATAGCTTTGATTGAATTTGCTTACAACAACCATTACCACAGTAGTATTAGAATGAACCTTATGAGGCACTATATGGTAGAAAATGTCAATTGCCTCTATATTGGGATAAGGAAGGTTTGAGAATGATAGAACGCCCATAATTGATACAAGATACTATGGATAAGGTGAAAATAATCCAAAGCCGAATAAAAGCAGCATAAGATAGAAAGAAGAGTTATATCAATCAGCACAGAAAGGTTATAGAGTACAATGTAGGAGACAAAGTATTCCTAAGAGTCTCACCTTGGCAAAGAGTATTGAGATTTGGCAAGAATGACAAATTGATCCCTAGGTATATGGGTCCTTATGAGATCATTGAGAGAGTAGGATCATTGGCGTACAGATTAGCCTTACAGAGTGAAATGTCTCAGATATATAATGTATTCCATGTGGGTATAGTCAAGAGATATAGGTCAGACCTAATGCATGTATTACCGGCTCAAGAGATTGAAGTTGCTAGTAATATGAGTTATGTAGAGGAGTCGATCAAGATAGTGGGATATTAGACAAAACAATTGAGGAGTCGGGTAATTCCATTGGTGAAAGTTTTGTGAAAAAATCACTTGAGTGAAGAAGCAACTTGGAAAATAGAGAAGCATGTGAGGAAGAAATATCCCCACTTGTTTCATCAATCAGGTAAGAATTTCGATGACAAAATTTCTTAAGGATGGGAGAATTGTATCATCCCATTATTCCATGATCAGGGTTAGAACCCTAGGATACCATACACAAGAACTTATTGAGAATTTAGAAATACATTTCATGCATCATATGGCATACTCATACATGTGAATAATGATGACATTCATTAAAATAATTGTACATGCATTTCATTGATATTTTTTGGGTATAAGTGATTTTAATGTGAATAAAATGAGAATTGTGAATTATTTGTCTTGAAAATTGACTT
Organism: Erythroxylum baracoense; assembly: GCA_025629805.1. NCBI lineage: Eukaryota > Viridiplantae > Streptophyta > Magnoliopsida > Malpighiales > Erythroxylaceae > Erythroxylum > Erythroxylum baracoense. Next base: position 33,128,032 of record JAOTAY010000008.1, on the reverse strand, counting down.
GGTATGTATTAGAATTGATTTAATACTTTTGGCAACATTTCGGAAATTTCTGAAAATTTAGCGTATTTTAGTTTAAGAAAAATGTAGAAATAAGAGACAAATAGAGGTGTGACATTTGGTAGCTTAGATGAAGGACAAATGGACTAATGATGGAGTGACAAATGGACCCATTAATGTGTGACATATGGACCAATAGCTAAGAGACAAATGGTAGCTTTACACAGGTGACAAATGGTAGACATGCATTAAAGACATGTTTTAAGACACAAATGAGACATCTAAGTCACATTTTTAGGCAAGGAAGTTTCTACAGCTCCCTTATTATTCACCACTGAAAACATCATCTTTCTCTTTGCTCTCATCAGCGAAACACTTAGTTGGGTAGTTTTGTGTTATTGACTTATTCACGTTACACCTTGTAAAGTCTTCAGCCATTTAAGGTTTTTGATTGTTGCTAAATCCTTGTGTTTTTCCATCCATCAAAATCCCTTATTTGCTCTCCCCATTTTTGGAATTTTGCTGAAGGATTTGAAGGTTAAAGCAAGTAAGTTATGCTTTAGGTTTTATGGTAATGTAAATGACATTTTGATGAGGTTTTCATGTTTGTAAATGGATGCATGTGTAAGTGGTGTATGTTTTCATGTTTATGGATTGATGCATGCATGAGTGATGTTAATGCATGTGTGAGTGATGTTGGAAGAAGCAAATTGGGTGATAAAAATAAAGAGATGAAGGATTGTGAGAAATGGAGTGATGTCTTAAAATGAAGATGAGTGAAGTAGACAAAAGTGCAGAAAAAATATGGAATTAGGTTTTGGTTTTGGGTGGTGATCATTCATGAATTTGTGAATTATGACTAGAGAATTATGAACTAAAAATTTAGGTTTAATTGAATCATCAACTTGAAATGATAGAATTTGGGTAATGAAGTGTGCTAGAGTATATTATATGCAGTGTTTTATTGAGCATACATCTGTATTTTGGATATAACTTGATCTGTGAATATCCAAATTGGATGAATTTTCATTTAGAGTAAACTAGAAACATATGGATACATTTTCTGTGAAGGAATCGAATTCAAAATCTGTCCTTAAGAGTCTTGAAATTTGGCTTGACGTTGAGAATTGTGTTCTATCGAGGTATGAGAATAGTCTGTAGTATTTGGATTATAATGTGCATGATACTCAACCAAAATGCATGAATTTGATTTCATTAGAAACTTAAGACATATAAGAACATTTTATTAGAAGAAAGTGTTGTTTAGAAACCTCATTTTCTAGGTTATAATGGTCATACAAAACGGATCTAAAAATCTGTCCTGAGAAAAACTAGAAAACTCCAAGATAAGTGGGAGAAATGTTTCTGTCATGATTGTGGCAAGGGAAGACACAATCATGGGCAGTGAATTTTTATAAAAATTTTTTGATTATGCATTGTTTGAACCAATTAAGGATGAAGTATATAATTATGATATTTTTGGACTTAATTTGGGCTTAAAATGAGGATATATGTACAGTGGAAAAATTGCTTGATGCTATGAATGTGATGTATGGATTTCACGAATGAGAATGTGTAATTGAAGAATCCTAATCAATGAATAGAGTTTTATAAGGGGATCCAATCAAATTGGTATTTGAATTAGTGTGTAATGATGTTGTATTAGAGGTAGTGAATTATGGGAAAATTGGTATGAAATTAGTGTTATGATATGTGTTGAATTCGGATGAACGGAGAAAGAAAATTACAGGGCAAGATCGTGGCCCTCACCCCACGATCGTGACCTAATAGAAAATGTTTCTGTCAATCGTGAACCTTACAGAATGATCGTGGCCTGGTTAGAAAATGTTTCTATCACGATCGTGGCAAGAACACCACGATCATGTCCAGGCCTGTGGAAAAAAAGAATTGTCTTTTGAATGAACCAATGCTAGGGTATTTCTATATGAGGTATTAAGGGTTAAATAAAAGCTTAAATGAATCTAGTTGGTGTTGAATGGAAGGATTAATGTGAGAAAAGGGTTTTATGGATTAAAGAATGATTGGAAGGTGTGGTAAGTTGTTTATAAAGTGTATTAAAGAAACATACCCAAGAATTTGTCATTGAACATGCATAACACATGACACATACATAAATGTAATTATGATTGATTATTCATATAAAAATGCACATGAGTGATATATAAATGTATGTGATTGCATATAGAAGAGCATGTTGAGCGACTGCTTCCAGACATTACCGGGACTTCAAGGCAATAAGCTAAAGGGAACAATTGTGAGTAACCTAAGATGGTCTCACCTTGATTGTTTGTTTAATTCTAAATTGAATTGACATATGATGTATGTGTACTAATTTTCGGGCATAAAATGTTTGAGGCATTTGATGTATGAATAATAAATTGGAAGTGCTCTTTGATTGTGAATGTAATTGAATAAATGTGTGCTGGACCAAGCGCAGTGATCAATGTGAATAAGAAAGTGAATGTGAATGCATTGGACTGAATATAATGATTGAATAAGTGAAATGCATTTATTCCATGAATGCGTGAAATATAAAGGCAGTTGTGACCAGAGTTGCTAGTGAAAAAGAGCTTAAAGCTCATAAATTTATGGTAAGAGCCTAAGGCTCAATATATAAAGAGCCCTGTATCCCCAATGGATAATGGACGATATGATAGAGCCCGATATCCACAATGAATACGGGACAGTGAAAAAGAAACTCGGTCACAACAATGTAATAAACAAATTCGAGTCTCATAAACATTGCATACACATGTAATATTAATAAATTGAATGATTGCAATGTTTTGAGACTTTTTGTTGTATGAAATGTGTGAATACTTATCGCTGAACATGTTTGGCATGATCGCGATGAAATGATGAATTTTATGGTTTTTGGAATGTGACATTTGTGAGTAAAGTGTTTCATGGTATCATATGATGATAAATGAGATAATGTGAATTATATGATAACATGAATTGTTATGTTGCATGACAAGAGAGAACTATCAAGGATGGTTACTCAACTGAGTTCGTAAAACTCAAACAAATTGTAATGTTGACATTTTCAGGTTCCAGAGAGCGACGACTTAGCTTCTAAGACTACTTATAAGAGATTTTGTACAATTTTTAGATAGAGGACATGGCTCAAAGGTCGGTCAGCTGGGACTAAATGATTAGTTTTAATTTTGTTAATTCCTTATGTATGTAGCATACTTTGTAGACAGAGCTATGACTCTAATAGGCTGATATTGTATAAACTTGGATGATGGATATATTGCTACATTGTAAAATTATGGTTATGAGGAAATTTTGGATTTTATATATGTGTTATTTATGATTTTAATTATGATTCCATGCGATATAGTGAAAGTGATATAAATTAGCATGCCATTTCTATCGGGCATGTGCACGTATGTCTGAAGGGCATACGTGTATGTGTCAGATGGGGTAGGATGCTACAGTTGGTGGTATTAGAGGTATTAGAGCATGGTTGGCATCCATAGGGAGATGTAGGAATGTTAAGCGTGAAATATTGTGAGAATTTCGGATGGTAATCGAATTTATGTTTATTATAGGTCATCAGCCATAGTTGATCAAGTGGAACAATCAACTGACCTAAGATTAGAAATCGCCAGTAGAGAGTCATCTGTGTCTCGATTTGAAGGAATGTCTCCAATAATTGTCGAGAGAAGGGAAAGGAGGTATAGTAAACTACGAAAGTAGGGGGTTGTGGACTTCTATGGAAGTACAAACCCTGCAGAGGCCGAGGGATGGCTAGAGAGAACAGAGAGAGTCTTTGACCAGATGGATTATGAGTCAGACGAGAGGTTCAACTATGCTATATCTTTACTGCAAGGCCCAACTTACCAGTGGTGGAAAACTGTTCCAGGCAGTACCATCAGGCCTTGTAGTTTGAGATGAGAAGACTTTTTGAGAGTCTTCAAGGAAAATTACATGCCCAAGATCTATATGGATAAAAAGATGAAGGAATTTTTGGATCTAAAGTAGGGCAGTTTTTCTGTGGCAGAATATGAGGTTAAGTTCAACATGTTGATAGGATATGCTACTGCCTTGATTCCTACTAAGGAAGACAAGTGCAAGAGATTTAAAAACAGACTAAACATGGAAATCTGGACAAGGTTAGCTATTTCTAACCTCGGTAGCTTTATGGAACTACGAGCTGCCTCGATCTGTATTGAGTAGTTGTTAAAAAATAGTCAGTTTAAGTATAGATCAGAGTCTAGATAGAATCCCAGTGAATCATAGGCAGTTATGGCAAAATGTTCAGCAAGCGTCAGAACTGAGCTTTCAGACCACTGATTGGATCAAAACAGTTAGGGTTTAGACAGAGTGGTAGTTTTGTTCAATCTGGCAATAGCAGAGGTGTAGTATCAGGTCAGTTGCCAACTTGTGAGCATTGTGGGAAGAAGCACAGTGGTGAATGCTGGAAGTTGATAGGAGCCTGCCTTCTATGCCGCTCATTTGATCATCAGGCCAAGGATTGTTCTATTGTGTTTGGAGCATAGTTTGGTAGGAGAGGAAGTGTGGCGACAGAAACTACAGTTCAACAGAGCCGAGCTAGTAGGTCTGGACAGAGAGGACATGGTAGAGGCAGAATGAGTTCTGGAAGTGCTACTGGTAGGACTGAGGTACAGAGTAACCAACCATAGTCTCAGGCTCCAGTCTATGCCATGAGGAGACAAAAGCCTCAAGAGTCTCCAAATGTTGTTGCAGACGTGTTACTTATAATTACATTTGAGGCTTATGCATTGCTAGATCCTGGACCTATGCATTCTTTTATCGCACCGCATATGGCATCTAGGTTGCATTATGATAGAGAGTTATTGAGATATAGATTAGAGGTCAGTACACCGATAGGTAGTACCACCGTGATAAGGGAAGTCTGTAAGAGGTGTTTGATTTGAATTATCTGGGAGAGTTAGAGGCAGACTTGATTGTGTTACCGTTAAAGGAAATAGATGTTACCTAGGCATGGATTGGCTCACTGCTTATAGGGCCATCATGAATTGTTATATTAAGGAGGTAATATTTGTATCTCCTAATTAGCCTAGAGCAGTGTTCAGAGGTATTAGCCAAGTAGTGCTAGCCAGGCTAATTTCATTTTTGAGTGCTTTGAGGTTGATGCAGGGGAGATGTGAGGCTAATTTGGTCCACGTCATTGATACCCGAACTGAATAGGATATACAGGACATTCCTGTAGTTAGGGAATTCCTAGAAGTGTTTCCTGTGGAGTTACCTGGCTTACCTCCAGATCGGGAATCAGAATTCACAATTGATCTAGTTCCAGGTGCTACTCCTATATCTATACCCCCATATGGGGCGACACCTATGGAACTGAAGGAGTTGCTAGATAAAGGATTTATTAGACTCAGTGTTTCACCCTGGAGAGCTCCAATCTTATTTGTGAAAAAGAAGGATGAAACGTTGAGACCATGCATTGATTATAGACAACTGAATCAGGTCACAGTGAAGAACAAGTACCCGTTGCCTAGAATTAATGATTTGCTTGATCAGTTGTAGGGAGCTCAAGTGTTCACTAAGTTAGATATAAGATTTGGGTACTATCTGAAGATAGTAGAGGCTGATGTACCAAAGAGTGCTTTCAGGAGCAGGTATGGAAATTATGAGTTTTTGATAACGTCATTTGGATTTGATTAATTCCCCCAGCTGCATTTATGACATTAATGAATAAGGTGTTTAAGCCTTACCTAGATTGCATCGTGATAGTACTTATCGATGACATTTTGGTGTATGCAAGGAGCAGAGAAGACCATACTGAGCACTTAAGAGTGATACTACAGATTATGAGGGAGAAACAACTATATGCCAAATTCAGTAAATGAGAGTTTTGGTTGGATCAAGTAGTATTTTTGGGTCATATAGGAAGTAGGCAAGGTATTCAAGTAGATCCAAAGAAGATAGAGGTAGTAATGAAATGAGAGGCTTCAAAGCATGTGTCTGAAATTTGAAGTTTCTTAGGATTAGTCGGATATTACCGGAGGTTTGTCGAAGGGTTTTCTTTGATATCAGCCCCTCTGACTAAACTTCTGAGAAAAAAATGTGGTCTTCAGATGGAATGATGAGTGTCAACAAAGTTTTGAGAAATTGAAATGTCTATTGATTACAACGCTGGTGTTGACTATTCCATCGGGAACTGGTGGTTATGTAGTATACAGTGATGCTTTGCATCAAGGATTGGGATGTGTATTGATGCAGTATGTCAAGGTGATAACCTATGCATCGAGATAATTAAGGTCTCACGAGATAAACTACCCGATACATGATTTAGAGCTTGCAGCAGTAGTCTTTTCTCTAAAGATATGGAGACATTATTTATATAGAGAGATATTCCATATATACACTGATCATAAGGGCTTAAGGTATCTGCTAAGTCAGAAGGAGTTGAATATGAGACAGAGAAGATGGATTGAGTTTTTAAAGGATTATGATTATACGATTGAGTATCATCTGGGAAAAGCTAATATAGTGGCTGATGTATTGAGTAGGAAGTCGAATAACAGTGTAGCTCAGATTCAGTTATCGAAGTTACCAAGCTTGATTCAATTGGGAGTTTTGAATGTGGAGTTAAATTTCAATCAAAAGAAGCCTTGATTGTTACACTAAAGTTGAGACCGATGTTGCATGATAGAATTAAAAGAGCTCAGAGTAAAGATCCTGAAATGGTGAAATTGATTGAAAAAATTAAGATGAATCCAGATTCTGAACTTGAATTAAGGGATGAAATAGTTGTGTTAGAACAGAGATTGTGCGTGCCTAATGTAAATGAACTGGGAAAGGAAATTCTAGAGGAAGCGCATATAGCAGCTTATGTTATGCATCTTGGTACTACCAAGATGTATAATACACTTAAGCAACATTTCTGGTATCTGGGGATGAAGAAACAAGTGGCAGATTATGTAGCTATGTGTTTAACTTGTTAGCAGATTAAGGTTGAACATCAGGCTCTAGTTGGGAAGCTTCATTCTTTACCTATTCTGAAGTAAAAATGGGAACGAGTCATAATGGATTTCATTATGGGATTGCCTAAGACTCTGAGGCAAAATGATGCTATATGAGTTGTAGTGGATCGATTGACTAAGTCAGCCCATTTCTTACAAGTGAGAGAGAATAGTTCACTTGACCAGTTGACACGAAGGTATGTGAATGAGATAGTGAGACTACATGGAGTTCCAGTGTCCATAGTATCAGATAGGGATCCCGAATTTACTTCGAGGTTTTGGAAGAGCCTACAATCAGTTATGGGTACGGAGTTAAACTTCAGTACTACATTTCATCCTTAAACAGATGGATAGAGTGAAAGGATAATCAAGACTGTAGAGGATATGCTTAGAGCATGTGTATTAGAGTTTCAAGGAGCTTGGGATCAATACATAGCATTGATTGAATTTGCTTACAGTAACCATTACCATAGTAGTATTGAAATGGAACTTTATGAGGCATTGTATGGTAGAAAATATTGATCGCCTCTATATTGGGATAAGGAAGGTTTGAGAATGATAGAAGGCCTAGAATTAATACAAGATACTATAGATAAGGTGAAACTAATCCGAAGCCAAATAAAAGCAACACAAGATAGACAAAAGAGTTATGTAGATCAGCACAAAAAGGATATGGAGTACAGTGTAGGAGGCAAAATATTTCTAAGAGTCTCGCCTTAGCGAGGAGTGTTGAGATTTGGCAAGAAGGGAAAATTGAGTCCTAGGTACATTGGTCCTTATGAGATCATTGAAAGGGTAGGACCATTGATGTACAACGTAGCCTTACTGAGCCAAATGTCTAAGATACATAATGTATTCCACGTGAGCATGCATAGGAGGTATAGATCTGATCTAGTACATGTATTATTGGCTCAAGAAATTGAAGTTGCTAGTAATCTGAGTTATGTTGAGGAGCCATCCAAAATACTGGGATATTAAACAAAACAATTGAGGAATCGGGTAATTCCATTGGTGAAATTTCTGTGGAAAAATCACTCGAGTGAGGAAGCAACTTGGAAAACAGAGGAACATAAGAGAAAGCAATATCCCCACCTATTTCATCAATCAGATAAGAATTTCGAGGACGACATTTCTTAAGGAGGGGAGAATTGTAACATCCTATTATTCCTTGATCAGGGTTAGAACCCTAGGATACCATACACGAGAGCTTATTGAGAATCTAGAAATACATTTCATGCATCATATGGCATACTCTTACATGTGAATAATGCTGACAATCATTAAAATAATTGTACATGCATTTCATTGACATTTTTTGAGTATAAGTGATTTTAATATGATTAAAATGTGAATTGTTAATTATCTATCTTGAAGATTGAATTGGTGAGTGTTAGAATTAATTTCACATTTTCGATGACATTTCGGAAATTTCTGAAAATTTGGTGCATTTTGGACTAGGAAAATTTAGAAATAAGAGACAAATAGAAGTCTAACATTTGGTAGCTTAGATGAAGGACAAATGAACTAATTATGGAGTGACAAATGGACCCCCATAAGCATGTGACAAGTGGGGCAATTAGTAAGTGACATATGGACTAATCAAATGGATGACAAGTGTAAGACATGCTAAATGACATGTGTCAATGATGGATGAAGACACCTAGTCACATTTTTGGGCAAGGAAGTTTCTGCAGCTCTCTTGTGTCTTCACCAAAATCACCCATCACCAAACCTCTCTTCTTGCTCATCCATCACCGAAACACCTAGCTGTACATTTTTGTGTTATTGGCTTATCCACGTTACACTTGCAAAGTCTTCAGCCATTTGAAGTTTTGATTGTTCTGAATTCTTGTGTTTCTCCATCCACCAAAATCTATTATTTGCTCTCCCCACTTTTAGAATTTTGCTGAAGGATTTGAAGGTTAAAACAAGTAAGTTATGCTTTAAGTTTTATGGTAGTGTAAATGACATTTTGATGAGGTTTTAATGTTTGTAAATGGATACATGCATAAGTGGTGTATGTTTTTATGCTTATGGATTGATGCATGCATGAGTGATGTTAATGCATGCGTAAGTGATGTTGGAAGAAGTAAATTGGGTGACACAAATCAAGAGATGAAGGATTGTGAGAAATGGAGAGAAATAGAGTGATGTCTTACAACAAAGATGAGTGAAGTAGATAAAAGAGTAGAAAAATATGGAATTAGGTTCTGGTTTTGGTTGGTGATCATTCATGAATTTGTGAATTGTGACTAGAGAATTCTAAACTGGAAGTTTAGGTTTAATTGAATCACCAACTTGAAATGATAGAGAAGTGATAGAATTTGGGTAATGAAGCGTGCTGGAGTATATTATATGCAGTGTTTTACTGAACATACATCTGTATTTTGGCTATAACTTTATCTGTGAATATTCAAATTGGATGGATTTTGATTTAGAGTAAACTAGCAACATAAGGCTACATTTTTTATGAAGGAATCAAATTTTCAATTTGTTCTTAAGAGTCTTGAAATTTGTCTTGAAGTTGAGAATTGTGTTCTGCCGAGGTATGAGAACAGTCTGTAGTATTTGGATTATAACGTGCATGTTATTGTGCCGAAATGCATGAATTTGATGTCATTAAAAACTTAAGAAGACATAGAGGAACATTTTATTAGAAGAAGATGTTACTTAAAAGCCTCATTTTCTAGGTCATAATGGTCATACAAAACGGATCTAAAAATCTGTCGTGAGAAAAAATGGAAAACTAAAGGGTAAGTAGGAGATTTGTTTCTAACACGATCGTGGCAGGGATAGTGATTTTTCATGGAAAAGTCTTTATTATGCAAGGGTTGAACCAATTAAGGATGAAGTATATAATTATGATACTTTTGGGCTTAAAATGAGGACACAACTTAGTGGATAAATTGCTTGATGCTATGAATGTGATGTTATGGATTTCATGAATGAGAATGTGTAGTTGAAGATGCCTAATGAATTGAATATAGTTTGATAAGGGGATGCAATCAAATTGGTATTTGAATTAGTGTGTAATGATAAGGTAGTGAATTATGGGAAAATTGGTATGAAATTGGTATTATGATATCTATTGAATTCGAATGAATGGAGGAGGAAAATTGCAAGGCATGATCGTGACCCTCACCACACGATCGTGACCTAGCAGGAAATGTTTTTGTCATGATCGTGGGGCAGGGACACCACGATCGTGGCCAGACCTATATAGAGAAAGGGTTGTCTTTTGAGTGAAGTTTGAACCAACCGATGCTTGGATGTTTCCATATGAGGTATTAAGTTTTAAATGAGTTCTTAAATGATTTAGTTATTGTTGAATGAAAGGATTAAGCGAGTAAAGTGTAATTTGGAGTAATGAATGCTTGGAAGGTCTTATAAATTGTTTATAAAGTATATTAAAGAAATATACTCGAGAATTTGTCATTAAACATGCATAATACATGACACATACATAAATGTACTTATAACTGATTTTCCATATGAAAATGCACATAAGTGACATATAAATGTATGTGATTGCGTACAAAGTAGCACGTTGAGCAACCGCTTCCAGACATTGCGAGGACTTCAAGGTAATAAGTTAAAATGGAGCAATTGTGAGTAACCTAAGATGGTCTTACCTTTTTTGAATTGATATATGATGTATGTGTATTGATTTCTAGATATAAAATGTCTGAGGCGTTTGATGCATGAATAATACATTGGAAGTGATCTTTGATAGTGAATGTGATTGAATAAATGGGTTCCCAACCAAGTCTAATGATCAATGTGAATGAGAAAGTGAATGCGTATGCATTATACTAAACATAATGATTGAATATGTGAAATGCATTTATTCCATGAATGCATGAAATATAAAGGCAGTTGTGACTAGAGTCGCTAGTGAAAAAGAGTTTAAAACTAAGAAATTTGTGGTAATAACCTAAGGCTCAATGTATAAAGAGCCCTATATCCCCAATGGATAAGGGATAGTATGATAGAGCTTGGTATCCGCAACAGATACGGGATAGTGAAAAAGGCACTTGGTCATAACAACGTAATAAACAAATTCGATTCTCATAAACATTGTATACACATATAATATGAATAAATTAAATGATTGTAATGTTTTGAGGCTTTTTATTGTATGAAATATGTGAATACTTATCGATGAATATGTTTGGCATGATCACGATGAAATGATGAATTGTATGGTTTTCAGAATGTGACATTTATGAGTAAAATATTTCGTGATCTCATATGATGATAAATGAGATAATGTGAATTATATAATAAAATGGATTGTTGTGTTGCATGACAAGAGTGAACCATCAAGGATGGTTACTTAACTGAGTTCGCAAAACTCAACTAAATTGCAACATTGACATTTTCAGGTTCGAGAGAGCGACGACCTAGCTTCTAAAACTGCTTAAAAGAGATTTTGTACAACTTTTGGATAGAGGACATGGCTCAAAGGTCGGTCAATTGGGACTGAAGGATTAGTTTTAGTTTTGTTAACTCCTCATGTATGTAACATACTTTGTACACAGAGTTGTGATTCTGATAGGCTGATATTGTATAAACTTGGATGAAAGATATATTGCTCCATTGTAAAATTATGGTTATGAAATGAAATGAGGAAATTTTGGATTTTAGACATTGTGTTATTTATGATTTTAATTATGATGCCATGCGATATAGTGAAAGTGATATAAATTAGCATGCCATTTCTGTCAGGAATGTGCATGTACGTTCGAAAGGCGTACGTGTGCGTGCTAGATGGGGTGGGATGCTACATATTACTTTCTTTGAATGTAGAAAACTTGACCATATAAAGTCACATTGTCCTTAACTCAAAGATAATGGGAAGTATGAGAGAAAATATAAGAAGGAGAAGGACTAGAATAAATCACTAAAAGCATCAACTTAGGATGACACAAGTGAATATGAAAGCAAAAATTCAGAATAAGAGATAGCTTATATGTTTTTTACTGCTATGGACAATGCTAAAATAACATCTAACCTAATTCTTGTAATGATGATAGTGATATTGATTTGACATATAATGAATTAGTATAAAGTTTAGAAATTGTAAGTAAGAGAAGGAAGAATTTTCTTCCAAACTAAAGGAGTTCAGAAAGAGTTAGATGCATGCATGATTGAGAATAAAAAGATGAAAAGTAAATTACATAGCATTAAAGCATCCAAAAATTTGATTAATGATGGAAATAATACTTTTAGATGCAATAAAGTGTGAGAATGAAATATTAAAAAAGGAAAATGTTGCTTTTAAATACTCTTTATCTAAATTTACAAAAGGAGCTGAGAAACTTTAAAAAATGTTAGGAGCTTAAAGAATTCTAATGATAAGCATGGAATTGGAAATAAATGTGAAAGTATTTCCAACATTAAACTACCTTTGTGAAAGGAAAACATTTAAATAATAAAGAACCATTGCCTATAATGAAAAATGATCATAGAACATCTAGATCCAAACATATACATGCACATGACACATTCACTAAGTCCTAACCTAATAGAAAACATCATGCTTTCATATATGGTTCATAACCTAGGTATAGAGTTTAATACTCTCAAGGAAAGAATAGGTATAATTTTTACGATAATAAGTAAACCCATTCACACCACTATAAAAGCATGCTTCATGACTTCTTTCATAGTACGAATCTTACATATAATCATGGTAGGAATTTTCACCATCCCAAGAGACCAATAAACACATTTAATGTCTAAAGAAAACTTCCTGATTATGCATACACACATAGAATTCCAAGCAATGCAGTTATGCATCATCATTACTTATATAGCATGGTATATTGTTTTTATGGTGAGTTTGAGCATATTTATAAATTTTGCTTTGTCAAATAAAAAATGTTAAGCAAACCTTTGAAAGTGTGGATCAAAAAGAAGAATGAACCAAATGATCAAGGAACCAGGCTTATTTGTGTTCCTAAAACACATTGATTTGATTATTTGAAGGTATAGGTAAGAAATAGAGATAATAGCTATTAAATTGAACCTTATGCTTAGAATTTATATCTTTTACCTTTATGAATCTAACATTCTTATCTCCAAGAAAGTCTTGAAGATGTTGTTGTAGGGTATGGAGAATTTAACTCTTAAAATTAATCATCAAGACTTCTCAAATTGTTGAACCAAGTAAGAATGATGAGAAGGAAGAGATGCCACTAATAAATTGAGAACTCAAGAAGAATCTTTATTCAAATTTCTCATATGTAATGTTCAATGTGAGTATAAATCCTTAGTGATGATTATTTGATTTTGGATTATAAATAAGGTGTTCTTAAAATGTGAACCTTATTAGCTAGAATTAGAGACTATATGCAAAATAAGGTCACTAAGTTGGAATTGACATCAATCGAGTTATTATTTCTCTAAATTTTTCAATAACAATAGATCTTTCTTAATTAGAGGAAAATTAATTGTTGTTTAATATGAATTATTTTTTATAAGATCTTTTATATGGTCAAATTCCTTTTTAATTGATATTCAGTTGGTTGCTATGTTTTTAATCTTTTGTTAAAGTTTTGATACTTTAATTTGAGTTTTAAAGATTGTTCCTTAATCTATTTAGTTAACTGGTTGATCAATATATTTAGAATTAACTCTCTTTTTTTAATTTTCAATGAGTTTATTGGTTTTCTATTAATTATCTAGTTGCCCAAATAGTCCACTTGGTTGACCAATGTCGTTTAATGGTTGACCAATGTCTCTTTTAGGGAAGACAATTAAACTAGCTTGTGATATATTTCGTCGATATATAAAGGTCAATCATAACCATTTATTAGTCGACCAGTTCCCCTGAATGATTGACTAGTACATATGATTTAATGCCCCTTCCTATTTCCTTGGTTATGCTTTCTCATTTTCTTGTTTGAGGCTCCTTAAAACCCTAGATAACTCACCAATGTCTTTGAAAAACACCACACCCTATTGCAAATAGCTACTCCCTTTAATTTTGTCCTCTTTTTGTTAAAGATCTTTATAATTCACATTCTCTTTGGATAAACCCCTAACTTTAGGATTACTTGATAATGTTTAATTTTTCCATAAATTACATGACTTTTTAAAGTGTTATTGCATCATATTTGTCATTCAATAATTCCAAAATTGATTATTTTATTCCAACATTATTTTTAAAGTTTAGGACCTAATAAATTGGATATTTTTTATAAAATTGATTGTTGGATATTGCAATTATGTTTTATTTGTTACAATTCCAACCACCAATTTTTTGAAAACTTTCCTTTGGTGTTTTAATTGAAATTTTCAACTTAGACCTTATACCAAATTTATGGATTTTTCAAATTAGACACATCTAGGGATATCTCTATGAAAATTAACCTTTTGTTTTAACTCTTTAAATATTCAATAACACTCTCTAATGAGAAAGTTTGACACTCTTGATCATATTCATCTTTTTAATCAAGTTGTCTTCATATTTGACACTTTACAATATGTATTTTTGGATTTCTTTTCGATGATTTCAAAACGGGGGAGAAAATTTTTGTAATATTAGATTTAGGGCGAGTGATTACTTTTTCATTCTTATGTTTATTGTATCTTTCACTTTGTGTGGTATGCTTGAGTAAATTGTCATGGCCCGGAACAATATCGGGCACATGACAATCGCCGCATACCCGAGTTAAGTTAAAGATACATCACGGTACCACTTAACTCGACTATGCAAGGCTAACTATATATTTTGCATACCCGAGTTAAGGATATATCACGGTACCACTTAACCCAACTATGCAAGGCTAATTATACAATCTTTTAAACAAAAATAAATAAATAAAAATTTGGGCAGCACAACAATTGTATTTTGAAAATCCCAAAACCTAATTACAACACTTGTAGATCAATTTGAAACGTACTTCTATATTTGCATTAAAACTCAACCACAACTTCTGGACTTTTAAGTCCACTCAAGAGCAATCTCAGCAACAATACATAAGATCATTTACAAACTGCAAGACAGTCAAGCATTAATTTACACAATCATCAAACATGTATACATACTCATGAGCCACTAAAAAACAAAAGAATAAAACAGAGACTACCCACGTGCGGTAATGCCCTGAAAATGTCAAAAGACTGCATAATCCACTCAGAGCTTCAAGTTCACCAAATTAACCTGCATGGTTAGAAAGCAGAGGGGTGAGTACGTTATGTACTCAATGAGCAAGAAAAACATATATCACAAGTAGAACCTAGTACATATCAAGACAGTCAAGATAACCTGAGGACGGGTTTTTCACACATCTAGCATACACACAACCACTCGTGAAATGAAGATACATGACATAAAAACACATAGGCCTAGTCTATGACTTAATACATACTGGTTAAGAACCATATAGGCCTAGCCTATTAATCACTCTTCCAGTGAACATAGATTCCAGTTCCAGTACACAAGAGCTGAAAAACAATCAAGTGTATAAATCAGATCTTATTAGGAAGTCAAATCTCAGAATAGGCCAAATAGTTATGTGTGTTGCCACTAGTCTGCCAAACTAGTGCGCACAGCCACTGATTCTCGATGTCGACAAGAGCGTCATAACCCTAGGTAATGACCTCATCGGTGTCCAAACCTCTAAGTGTGCAATCACCTGTAAGTCTTGTAGAATGGTATTTATACAAGGACTTGACTTTTATGTACCTGCGTCAAGGGTAAAGGGGTCGCTTAATCTGTTGTTCCTAGCACACGATTGGCAAATCTTTGTCTCACCAATCACAAAAATCATATAAAAATATTAAGTACTAAAATCAAATAAGATACCATACCTTTATTTATTGGTCCAACCTATAAAATGGAACCTTGGCATAGCTCTAAGCCAAAAGAGAACACATACACGTAGCATACATTACTCGGTTATACATATGTAAGTTTCAACACATGATTTCATGCAATAAAAGTCATCAGTTGCATTCCAAGTGTAAACTTGTTCATTTGAGGTTCAATTCTACTACGCAATACCTAAGTTCATAATTCACATACAAGTCATCATGCATATCTTAGGTTGTCCTAATCCCATTTGAGAGATATGATTTCCCTAACTCACCTTAAAAAGTATAGTCCCTTGACTTCAACAATCCTCATTATGATTTCCTTGATCAATAGCTCCCGAGCCTTTGTACATGCAATGTATCTTGCATTACTACTCAAACATATATCTCATATGTATAAACCACCACATAAGTGTATAAAACACAAACTTTATCATTTTTCAAGGCATTTAATGTTGGATCGCCTATGGCCTGGTATTCATAATACGCAGCGGAATGGACCATATTACACAACAAAAGTATAACCGAAACTACACAACATGTAAAGATTTACCTCTTGATATGGATTGGTATTTGTTTTCATATTTGTAGACGCTGCAACACGCGAACGTCCTCTACCGATATCCACATGAGGATGAATCATCTAG
This sequence comes from Erythroxylum baracoense, assembly GCA_025629805.1. Taxonomy (NCBI): domain Eukaryota; kingdom Viridiplantae; phylum Streptophyta; class Magnoliopsida; order Malpighiales; family Erythroxylaceae; genus Erythroxylum; species Erythroxylum baracoense. Next base: position 33,111,582 of record JAOTAY010000008.1, on the reverse strand, counting down.
GTAGCGGCTAATGTGTGCTAGCACATTCCAAAATACCTTTTGAATGCTGTATAATTTTTCTCTCGGAAAAAGAACGAACAGCTGGTGGCTAGGGTTTTTCGTCTCTTCTCTAATGGGATATATGTTCCCTATTTATAGAGAAACCCTAATCCCTATTCCTATTAGGAATAAGAATATCATAATCATAAACCTATTAGGATTATGGAAGCCCAATAAGTTTCGGCCCATATTATATCTTATATAATAAAAGCCTAACAACTTAATTCAATCTAGCCCAATAAATATATCCACATATATTTATTCAGTGCCTAATAAATTAGGCCTAAGATAATAAGCCCAAATCACATCACTCTCTATGTGCGACCCTGTAGGCTCATTTGATGTTGACAATGGGCTTGATCACACTTCAAGGCCCATAAGTCATAAGTAGCCTCTAGCAAGACATTATGACTACCCAAATAAAATGAGGATCGGTAATTAGATTTAACCTGTAACTATGGTTATAAACTCAGTCCCTTTGTAACACGATATCAAGATTAATTACAAGGCATGGTACATGTCAACCTTTGATTAATCATAGTTTCTTGATTCCCAAGTTGACTGACTATAACAAATGACA
>JAOTAY010000008.1:33088571-33103065 GCA_025629805.1 Erythroxylum baracoense | reverse complement strand
ACATAATCTTCACAAAGGAATCCTGGAAAAGACGGTGAGCACATCAAGGATATATTGGGTAGTCCATCTTCATGAGGCACGTTGGGCCTACCAAAAGACTTTTAAAACCAGAGGGGCAAAAACGTAGTGTAGAGGCAAGAGTGAAACACAGCACCAGCAGAGGATAGAAAAAACTACGTATAGCAGAGCAATCTAGAAAACGCAAACACAAGTAGCTAAAGGAGAAAATGTAGGCAGGTAATGTCAGGAATCCCACATCGGACAATTACAAGAGTATTAAACAATTTATAATAGTGTGCAAACCTCCCCCTCTTGAGCTAACTTTTGGGGGTGAGTTAGGCACTTCTAACATGATATTAGAGCCAGTTTGTCTTGATGGTTTGGGGCGGTGCTCAGTTATGTCCCTTTGCCCAATACGTCCATCAGATGTCCAGTCCTGCTCTGGACTGAGGGGGGTGTGTCAGGAATCCCACATTGGACAACTACAAGAGTATTAAACAATTTATAATAGTGTGCAAACCTCCCCCTCTTGAGCTAACTTTTGGGGTTGAGTTAGGCACTTCTAACAGGTAAGAGATGATCCAAAACACCACAGTAGTGGAGACGCAATCCATCAATAGAGAAAAAGGTGAAATGCAGACACAGAGAAGAAAATTCCAAAACAACAGTCCAAGCCAAAAACGACAACAAGTTCTAGTAACACCGGTTCTTTTCGTCCATTTTACGACGACCGTTCCTTCCTAAACTATCTAGATAATTATATCAATAATTGTCCTTCCTAAGCCATATGTGTTTCTTCCTTGGCATGTGCTTACAAATGTCACTTTCTCTGAATGCCTGAGTTTGCAGTGACTGATTCAACAGAAATATTCAGTCCGATTGGGCAAGAGGTTGTGGTTCATATTTTCTAACAAGTATTTGAGAAATGCATGCAAAATCATCGGTCTTTGAGAACAGTTCACCTCTCTGTTTCGTCCTCATCGGTTGAGAATTCAACTGATCCAACGTTTTGAAAAAATGTGAACACCGTCTCTGTCAATGTCCAACCGCACCAAAAATGTGACTCAAAGACTGGCAAGGCAAAACTTTTTGGTTTTGTGAAATATTGAGGATCAGCTTGCACCATTGACTCTTGTACTTACTGTTACCTGGTAGTTTCAGTATATAAGTGGTACCAGGATCTTCAGTGCGTCCCATGAACTCCTCAGCACATAACAACACTTCTCTACTTTTTTCTGTCTCATGGATTACTCTTCATCATCACATATATTGCAGATTTTTGGGGCTCTGGTATTCATGCTCTTGTGTACTCTATTGTGGTCCAAAAAGTACAATCCTGGGAAAACAATGAGGCGCAATCTTGTACCAGAAGCACCAGGTGGCTTACCAATTATAGGTCATCTTCATCGACTTGCTGGAACCAAAAACCTATCTGAATCCTTGTCGTCCATGGCGGATAAATATGGTCCCATCTTCTCGATCAGGATAGGAGTACACTCAACAGTAGTGGTAAGCAGTTACGAGTTACTTGAGGAGTTGTTCACTACATGTGACAGAAGTTTCGCTTCACGCCCAAATACATCTCAAGGCAAATACCTCGGTTACAATTCTTCTCTTTTCGCTTTCGCACCATATGGAAAATATTGGCGAGAGTTGCGTAAGCTGGCGGTGATGGAGCTTCTCTCCATTAACAGGCTCAAATCACTGAGACATTATCAGGTTTCCGAGGTTAACCACTTGATTAACGACATGTTTATGTTGAGCAAGAGGAACGAGCATCGCCCAGTTAAGATCGTGTTGAGTCAATGGCTTCAAGAATTAACCTTCAATATCATTACTTTAAAGATGTCAAGGCAGAGATTCTTCGAGAGGAACGTTGACGGAAATGTCAGCAACCAAAATAATCACGATAAACATGTGGGTGAAACTATCAGAGAATTCGCGGAACTTTTAGGCAAAGCAGTTCCTGGTGATCTCATCCCGTTCTTAGGCTGGTTTGATTTTGGAGGAGCGATAAAACGCATGAAGCGGATCTCTGAGAAATTGGACGCAATCATAGAAAAATGGATTGAAGAGCACAAGTCGAAGAGTAGTGATTCGGAGAAAGATATCATCGATGTCATGCTTTCTACCATTGAGGATGACACCACCTATGGCCATAAAAAAGATACCATTATCAAGGCAACAATATTGGTACGTTATATTTTACCTTAATTTTATAAATACTTTAAAATCAAACTAACACTCAACATAAAATTGAACCGAAAATAATAGAGAAAAGAAAGTTAAATTGAATCAATTTAATTTATTGTTGAATTTAAATTTGAGTCAAAACATTTGAATATTTAAATGGGTAATTTTGTTCTAAATTTCAATAAAATTAACTTAAAAGATACATTTTCATAGACATATTATTCATGAAAAAAGTACATGATACAATTTTCTGGTTACAAAACATTAGTTATAACCTGAGTTGAATAGAGTAACAAGTCGTGAATATTTTTTTAACTTTCCTGTAATTTTGTCTTTAACTGATAAATATAGTGTCTCATAATATTAAGCATTTAAGTATTTATAATAACTTCAATGTATATTTAAGAACTATGTTAATAAATTGAACATAAATTATAATTTGGATCTTGAAAACTATTAAAGGGATGTCAATCTCTTTAAGTCTCCAGTTATTTTATTAATTACATATTTTTTCTTTTATTAGTTTTGATACAATTAAACATAATTTGAATTCTGGATATTAAACTGTTTTAAGTCTTAAATTATTTTATCAATCATATAATAATTTTCTTTTTATTAATTTTGCTATAGTGGAAACTAATTGTAACACGTCTTAATTTAAATCATGTTGCTAGACTTTTATGATTGGTGGCTCAGACTCCTCATCCATGAGTCTGACGTGGATCTTTGCCAACTTGTTAAACAATAAACATGTATTGGAGCGCGCCCAGGAAGAGCTTGACCAAAAAATTGGTAGAGATCAATTAGTGAACGAAATCGAGGCTGAGAATTTGTTGTACATCCAAGCCATTGTCAAAGAAACCTTTCGATTATACCCAACTGGTCCATTAGGATTTCCGCACGAGTCTATAGAAGATTGCTACCTTGGTGGGCATTTTATCCCAAAAGGGACTCGTTTGTTTACTAACTTTTGGAAGGTGCAAACAGACCCAAATTTCTGGTCAAATCCGAAGGAGTTCATGCCTGAAAGATTTCTGACAGCAAAACCAGATGTTGATGTTTATGGTAAACATTTTGAGCTTCTTCCATTTGGCTCTGGAAGACGGTCTTGTCCTGGACTCAACTTAGCAATGCAACAGATGTCATTAGCACTTGCAAGGTTACTTCAGGCATTTAACTTCCACAGACCATCAGATGAACCAATTGACATGACTGCGGGCTTAGGTATTGTCCTGTTCAAAGAAAAACCTCTCGAAGTTTTGGTGACTCCGCGCCTTCCTCCTAAGCTTTATCAACAGTAGAAAATGATTAAGCTAATAACATGTTCACGTTTATGTTTTTAATAAAGTGAGGCCCTACCTCTTACAGAGTATAATAAAAGCCAAGAGTTAGCTTTTAAAAAATATCATCTTCTCAAAATAATATAGGTCTAATATTCATGAATAACTCATCATTCCTCTTATATTGCCTTATACTACACTAATAAATTTTTTATATAGGTGACAAAGAGGTAAAGGAAAATCATAGACTAAATTATTGGAGTTTAGAGATCATTTCCCTTAACTCATTCAAAGAAATCATGTTTATTTCATATTGTAATATCCTCTATAAAGCTATATCTAATTAATTGCAAATAAATTGAAGAGTATGCTTCCTAATATCATTGATAGCTCTAAAGAGGAATTCTTTAATGATAGAGAAATTGATAACGTACTGATAGTATAAGAATTACTTAGAGGCTACTCAAAGAAACAAGCTCTTACAAAATTTACTATAAAGGTTGATATGCAAGGCATTAAAATATATATATTAGAACTTCATATTAACACTATAAGGGGTTTTAGATTTCTTGAAGCTTTCATGGGATTAGCGGAGAAATGTATAACCTCAGTATCTTTTAGTGTTTTGATCAATAGGGAACTTATAAAGTTATTCAAGGTAGCTAAAGATTTGTGGCAAAGAGACTTTGTGTCTCCATATCTATTCTTTTAGGAATGGAAGTACTTATAAGGCTTATAAAGCTAAATTCTAGCAATAATCCCACATTCAAACATCATACCAAATGTAAGAAAATTAAATTATCAGTATAATTTTTGTGGATGACAACCTCTTATTTTCTTAGGTAGATGCCAACTCTTTTTGCTCCCTATTGATTGCAATGAATCTCTTCAAACAACTATGAGAACTAAGGATTAATAAAGATAAGAAAAAATTGATCCTATCCACTCCTCACAATTTCTAGGAACCTAGTTTATTGCTATAATTGGGCTGAAATGCATGAATCCTTTAATGAATTATTTGGGGATCCTAATTGTAACCAGGAAGCCTTCATACTTTGATTATCAGCCTCTCCTAGAAAAAATTCAAAATTGATTCTTTAATTGGTTCCTCTTATTCTTTGATTGGTACAAAAGAAGTCTGTCCAAATTGGTTGAGTTCAACTAATAAACTCACTGATTGGTAATCTATATATATACCAGTTAGCCTATCTTTCAACTTCAATTTTCATTATCAAAACTATTGAGAGGATGATGAGAAATTTCCTACAATTAGGAGATTTTAATAATCAGGCTCTAGCCAAGGTTAAATAGAAGGAGCTCTCTTTTACCTAAGAACGAAGAAAACTTACGTATCGCACATATAAGATTAACCAATAGAGTTTTGCTAATTAAGAGGTTCCCGATGATGTCTTAAGAAAAACAAGCTTTATGGGTTAGGTGTATGCATGAATACCATATACATAATGCTCTCTTTTGGTCCTTCATCCCAAGAACCATAGTTTCATAGTATTTATTACAAATCCTCAACGACAAGGAACTAATTAGAGGGTGATTAAATATAAAACTGAGGATGAAGTAGATAAAAAATTCTAGTTGGATAACTGACTCGAAGTTAGTATATTAAGAAATACCCATAAACATATTACATAATATGTTACACAACCTAATTCCTAAATATGGAATTATAAGTGAAGTCTTAGTGACAAATCTTAACTCCTTTGAAATAATTCCTGAAAGCCCTCTTATCAATATGATTCTAAATACTCAGATTTTTCTAAAGAGAAGAGATAAAGTTTTCTGGAGCCTGAACAAAGATAGAAACTACTTCAATTCTTTATGGAAAAGTTTATTAACAAGTACCCTAGAGTATCTTGTTCCAAATTTATATGGAACTTTCATTTTAAACTTAAAGTTGCATTTACAATGTGGTTAATAGCCAAAGGCATACTCTTTATATGTGCTTTCATAAGGAAATTCTAAACACAACTAAAACCTACCTTTAAAATAACACTGAAGAGTGTAGTTTATGTTTTATAGAAACAAAGGAATTAAATAGTTTTCAAAGCCAAGCTAAAGACCAAACTAAAGTGTTAAGAGAATTGATTACCTTTAATCGGGAGCAATTGCTAAGCTAGAAAATCCTACTTATTTACTGTTTCAAACTAAGTGTTTCTCCACTAAGCTTTCAAGGTTGGAACGGGTGAGATACAAGTCATAGGAGGGAGATACAAGGAACATCTGTAGGGACTAAGGCCATTAGATAGAAGAAAAAGTACTTTTGGAATGTGTTTTTGGTTAAATATGATTGTACATGAAATGGTTAAATGAAATTGTATGTTTTCTTTTAAATTACCATGTAAATGTAAAAATGATTTACTACTGTTAAATGACAATGTTAAACATCGGGGAGTTTTGTAATATGTATATATATAGCATTGAACTGAAATGCATGTCATGAATGTATGTATAGGAAATTAGTTGTCTTATATGTGGATGGTTGTAGGTTCCTTATAGGGGATGTTACATTTTATGGCATCAAAGCATTGATATTCAACACTCAATGATACAAATTATCAATACAAATGAAAATGCTCAATCATATACCAATCATTTATGTTGTCATATTGTATTTCTTATTTATATCTCTTTACTTTATTTTCTGTGTTAGGCTTGCACATTTTCTGTGGGCGTGGAAAATGGATGATGTGGATATTTGAAGATATCAAACTATGGATACCCGAAGGTATCAAACTATGGATAGCCAAAGGTATCAAACTATGGACACCGGTGGTGTCAAACTATAGCTACACTGTAACCCTATAGGCATGCCTATCTATCCATAACCAAGACAATAAAGCAGGCACTATAACATTTCATTTAACCATTTGCAAATTTCACAATTCATATATAAACAAATCATACGAAATATATTTCAAGTCATAAAATCTATATATGTGTTCATACATGCAAGTAATAACTTACCACCATTAGAAGGGTGTTAAAATCACACTTTTATAATCTTACTATATATACATGAGCAATAAATATGCATACTAATCATTTATGTACAAGTAAGTTTTCTTTAGAATGCATTATGCTCAATCTTAAATTCCTTAGTTCGATCACCCAATTCACACATAATAAGTCCTACTTCATTTATATGGAAGTGTTTGAAAGGTCTCATACACATTCAAAAAGATTTGGATAAGATTTGGAAACAACAACAATGTCATGGTTGTGACAAACACTCTCTCCATTCATATCACTGCTTGTTCCTCAATATGCATATAGAAACAAGAACTGGGTTTCAAGGTCTTCTATGCATTTTTTACTTTATGTCTATAGTTTCCTATAGCACCAACAATCATACCATTTGGACTTCTAAATCATGAAATATAAGCAAAATATCACAAGCTGCTCCAAACAGAGGTAGCATCAAGTTACCTTTTCGACCTCAATTTCCAAGATTATAGAGCCAGAATTAAGTCAGCTTCCCTTTTAGAGGTATTTCTCTCTATGTCTTAAGTTTCATATGCAACTAAAATCACACAATTTAGAGGTCTATAGGCAGAGTTATGACTCAAACAATGTAACTGACTCAAACAAACCTTAGGCAGAATTCCACTACATAATACTCTCTTGTCATATTCTACCAATTCTATACAAGATAACACCAAAATAACACCAAAGCAACATCCAAGCAACAATTACACATCCAAATGAATCTTTATATCCATTCAATCATACACAAATACAGAAATCAACTAAGTGAAGTCCCAAACCTGAAAATTGAAAAAGTAGGTCTTCTATTGCCTTTCCTTCCCTTCCTCTTTGGTTTTGCTTGACTCACCAACTAAAAACACCAAAAATATACCTCTCAATCCCAATTCCATCCTTATGATTTCATTCCTTCATATGTAATCTTATATGAAAAATGATGGGATGAAGAAGGTGAAATAGAGAGGAGAAAAATCTGAACTTAGAACCCACAAAATGTCGTGCATCTCCCCTCTCCATATCCCCATTTTTAAATTTTCAAGGCTCACACATATGCTTAATTCCTATTGGACACACATGCTTTATTATTATTGGTCGCATATGCCTTAATCCAATTGGTCCATGTGTTAACTTTAGAAAAATTGCATATTGGTTCTTCTTCTTCCCTTACTTCCCACATTGACCTACATTATTATCAATTAATTTCATTCTCCTATGTTTTAATTTTCTAATGTGATAAATTTCATGCAATTTGGTTAATTATTCCTGGAGTTATACCTAAAACACTACAGGCTATTCGAAAACAGGGACAGAAGCCATAACTCAACTTCAAGCCATAATTCAGAAACCTTATAAGCATATTAAAACTTCGATTTCTTCATGTCAAAATGAACAAATTACCCATTTACCCAAATCTTTTATATTAAGTCCCATTATGTCTCTTACTATACTTAGATGCACTTGATTTATTTATTATGTTAACTTCTTAATGCACCCCAGACATGTTATAATACTTTTAGGCTATATGTTGAGGCCTTATATTTCTCTCCGCTTTAAAAAGAATTTCGTCTTTGAAATTTCATACCTGTATCGAATAGCTGCAGGTGTTGAATTCTCATCATCAATTCGGGTTCCTAAGTTGCCTATTTAATTCCATAATGTTGCTAGAGCACTTTTATTAGAGGAATTTGTTTATTCCTTAACTGCCTCACTTCTCTAACTATAATTTCCTTTGGCACTTCATCATATGAGAAGTCTAGTTGGATCTTTATTTCTTGTAAGGGTAACATATGTGAAACATCTTATCGGTACCTCCGTAGCATTGAGATATGGAATACATCGTGCAACTTGGATAGTTCCACAGGAAGAGCTAACCCGTATGCCATTGGTCCAATCTTTTCAAGGATTTCATATGGACCAACAAATCTAGGACTAAATTTCCCTTTTTTCTCGAATCTTAGCACCTTTCTCTAGGGTAAAACTCTTAAGAGAACTTTGTCACCTACCGCATATTCAATATCTTTCCTCTTTAAATCAGCATATGATTTATGTCTACCATGGTGATGTTATCTCATTTCCAATGTGGAATATGGGATTCAATATACCAAATGGGACGATGTTTAGCTTTCACCTATTGACAATTCAAGCACTTGGACACATAGTCCACTACATCATGCTCCATTCCTAGCCACCAGTAATTTTGTTTCAAGTCCTGATACATCTTGTTATCCTCAGGATGTATGGTGAACACAGTATTATGGGCTTTATGTAATAACTTCTTCTTTAAGTCCTTTACCGCCGTTACATATAATATACTCTTAAAGTAGAGACCTCCGTCATCTTTCACTATAAAATTAGTAAATGATCAGATCGAATCGGTATAAAGTGAGATGATTTGGTGAGCCTGTCCACTATGACCTATACGACATCATGTTTTCTTTATGTAAGGGGTAGACCTGTAAAAAAGTCCATGGTGATATTATCTCATTTTCACTGTGGAATTGGAAAGGGATTCAATATGCCAAATGGGACGATGTTCAGCTTTCACCTGTTGACAAGTCAAGCACTTGGACACATAGTCCACTACATCATGCTTCATTCCTAGCCATTAGTAATGTTGTTTCAAGTCTTGATACATCTTGTTACCCTCAGGATGCATGCTGAACACAGTATTATGGGCTTTATGTAATAACTTCTTCTTTAAGTCCTTTACCGCCGTTACACGTAATATACTTTTAAAGTAGAGACCTCTGTCATCTTTCACTATAAAATCAATATGTTTCCCTTCTTGCACTGCTTGTATAATTTTTTTCAACTTGGCATTATCTTTTTGTGCATGTGCTATCGTCTGTCTTAAGTCAGGACTCACTTTTAACTGAGCTATCAAAGCTCCATCTGGTGCAAATGTCTATCTACTTTGTTGTAATGAAAGTGTTGAAATAAATTTCCTACTCAAAGCATCTGCGACTACATTAGCTTTTCCTGGGTGGTAATTAACTATACAACATAGTCCTTAAACAATTCTAGCCAATGCAGTTACCTCAAATTTAGTTCCTTCTATGTGAGAAAGTACTTCAAACTCCTATGGTCCGTGTATACCCTACATCTTTCCCCATATAAGTAGTGCTGTCAAATTTTCAAGGCAAACACCACTGCTATCAATTCTAAATCATGTGTAGGGTAGTTTTATTTATGTTGATTTTACTGCCTTGAGGCATAAACCACCATTTTCCTATCTTACATCAATATACAGCCCAGACCATTCCTAGAAGCATCACTGTACATAACATATTCTTTTGTAGGAGTTGTTTGTGTCAACATTGGAGCTTCGGTGAGCATCTTCTTTAACTGCTCAAAACTGGCTTGGCATCTATCATTCCATTTAAACTTTGTTCCTTTCTAAAGTAACTTTGTGATTGGAGAAGAAATTACTGAGAACCCTTTGATAAAGTGTCGATAATAACTAGCTAAGCCAAGAAAACTTCTCACTTCTTTCATATTCTGAGGCAGCTTCCAATTGAGAATCGCCTCAATTTTACTAGGATCTACCCTAATACCTTCTGAAGAGATGATATGTCCGAGGAAAGAAACTTCCGTTAGCAAAAAATCACATTTCCTTAATTTGGTAAATAATTGCTTCTCTCCTAAAATCTGGAGCACAATTCTCAAATGTTGAACATGTTCCTCTTTATTCCTTGAATAGACAAATATATCATCTATACAAATCACAACAAATTGGTCTAGTTAGGGTCAAAACACTCTATTCATCAAATCCATGAAAGCAGTCAGTGCATTAGTTAGTTCGAAAGGCACAACTAAGAACTCATAGTGGCCATATCGGGTCCTAAATGCAGTTTTTGGAACATCTACATATTTTACCTGAAGCTGGTAATAACCCGACCACAAATCAATCTTAGAGAACACTCATGCACCTTTCAATTGATCAAATAAATCTTCTATTCTAGGTAATGGGTACTTATTCTTTACAGTCACCTTGTTCAAATGTTTATAGTCTATACACATTTGTAGGGTGTTGTCCTTCTTTTTGACAAAAAGGACTGGCACTCCCCATGGTGACACACTGGGCCAGATAAAACCCTTGTCCAAAAGCTCTTATAACTAAGTTTTCAACTATTTTAACTCTATAGGAGCCATTATATAAGGTGGCCTTGAAATAGCAGCGGTACCAGGTATAATTTCAATAGATAATTCTACCTCCTTCTTAGGTGGCAAATTTGGTAACTTTCTGGGAACACGTCAAGAAACTCATTTACTACTAGTAAGTCTTGTAAATTCACCTTCTTCCTTTTTGAATCAAGTATTAAAGCCAAATACGCCTCACAACCCTTTCTAAGAATTTGTCTTACTTGTATGACTGATATTACATTAGTCAAAGGACTAGATTGAATACCATGCACCACTATTTCTAAACCATCAAAAACTTTGAGCACAACTATTTTCAACCTATAATCAACTATATCTTGGTGTTTAGACAACCAATCCATGCCCAAGATCAAGTGAAATTCATAGAAAGATAGCTTTATTAAATCAGCAGTGAATTGTTTCCTATAGATCATAATAGGGCAATCTCTATACACTTTATTCACATATACGCTATGGCCCAACGGACTAGTCACATGTATATCATAAGCTAGTCGATCTTCTAATAACATCCTATCACACCCTCCCCCAGTTCAAATGTATGAATGAGTGGAACCTGGATCTATCAATGCATGCATATCAAGATTAAAGAGAGAGAAAGTACCAGCTATAACTTCTGGGGCATCCTGTTCCTTGCGAGCCTTCATAGCATATGCTCGTTCTGAACCGACTGATGTTGAAGGATGGTCAACAGATTTTGATGTTGTACTCATAATGGCCCCAGACTGGCTGGTCCACCTCTGCCTCTACCTCATCCTCTAGATGTCATAGGTGTATTGGATGCCCCTCTGCTCCCCTGGGATGCTTTAATATGTCCCAAGCCTTGTGGACAATTAGCCATCAAATGATCCCTAGCCCTATATTTAAAACAAGCCCCAGTCAACCACCTGCATGTTCCCCATTGTCTCCTGGTATAATATGGGCACTCTGGTGATCCATCGCTTTGTCTAGTTGAAAAGCCTTTACTAGTATTATTTGTTGCGAACTACCTTTGACATCTTCCTCTGGTGGCTTGGCTATAAACTGATTCTGCTGGGGACACACCCTGTGAGTCTCAAGTTCTCTTACCTGAAGATGAGCCACCTCTAACGAAACTCCTCCTTTATGCCATTTCTCTTTTGGCTATCTCTTGTTTCTCTACTCTGATTGCTACTTCAACTAACTGATAATAGCTTACCTATTGTAGAGAAGTTACCACCACTAGATACTCTTTGATGGAATCATTTAATCCATCCTCAAAGTATCGACATTGGAAGGCCTTTGTTAGAACTGGCTCTGGAGCATACCTACTGAGCTAGCTAAACTTATTTTCATACTCAGCCACAGATAGGTTTCTTTGTCTCAAATTCAAGAACTGCTTCCATTGAGCGACTTTATAAGCTTCAGTAACATATTTCTTCTTGAACTCTTGAGTAAATAACTCCCAAGTCAGAGGGTTAGGAATTTGAGGATGAAGTAGGACTAATTTCCACCAATCATAACTTGCCCCCTGTAAGAGAGAGACAGCACAGATAACCATTCTTCAGGTGGACACCTGATCTCATCTAGAACCCTATGTGTACACTCTAACTAGTATTATACTTTATCTGATTCTTCTAGAGTCACGCCTGTATATTCTTCTACCCCATTCTTTCTCAAAACTTCTATGGGAGCTTTAGGTGTGGTCATTCTGCCCATCAATCTCACCATATCATGTGAAAGCTTTATAAAAATCTCCCCAGGTACTGATGGTAATAGTACTTCACCCTTTAGAGGCTTAAGAGGACCCAAAATTGACCGATCTCCCCCTACCACACTATCAGCTGACTCCTCCTCAGCTTCACAAGATCTTTTCATCTCTACTATCTAAAAGAAAATAGGGACATCTGGATTAGGCCAACATAACCCCAAACCTATCACACAACACCAGACTCTTGTTGGCCTGAACCATCTAAACTGGCTGTGATGCCATAAAATGTAACACCGCCTATACGGAACCTACAATCATCCACACATAAGATAACCAATTTCCTATACATAAATTCACGACATACATTTTACTTCAATGCTATATATATACACGTTACAAAACTCCCCGATGCTTAACATTGTCATTTAATAGTAGTAAAATATTTTTACATTTACATGGTAATCCAAAAGAAAACATACAATTTCCTTTAACCATTACATGTACAATCATATTTAACTAAAAATGCATTCTAAAAGTACTTTTTCTTCTATCTATTAGCCTTGGTCCCTACAGATGTTCCCTGTACCTCACTCCTATGACTTAAACCTACACAGATTAACACCCGCGCTAAGCTTGAAAGCTTAGTTGGGAAACACTTAGTTTAGATGACCACTCACAATAGTCATCTGCCAAGCACATACATTCATGAGCATTGCACAAATATAAATAAGGATGGCATAATTAATCAAATAAATAATGCAAACATGCTTCAATATATTTTTTTCATATACCATAAATTCACCTTCAAAACTCAAACATTGATATTCAACACTCAATGATACAAATTATCAATACAAATGAAAATGTTCATTCATATACCAATTATTTATGTCATCATACTGTATTTCTTATTTATATCTCTTTACTTTACTTTCTATATTAGGCTTACATATTTTTTGTGGGTATGGATAATGGGTGCTGTGGATATCTAAATGTATCGAACTGTAGATATTCTAAGGTATCAAACTGTGGATACTTGAAGGTATCAAACTATGGATACTAGAAGGTATCAAACTGGTGGACACCGGTGATGTCAAACTGTAGCAGCTGCACTGTAACCCTATAGGCATGCCTATTTATCCACAACTAAGACAATAGAGTAGGCATTATAACATTTCTTTTAACCATTTTCCAATTCCATAATTCATATATTAACAAGTCAAATGATATACATCTCAAGTCATAAAATATGTATTTATGTTCATGCATGCAAGTCATGACTTACTAAAATTAGAAGGGTGTCAAAATCACACTTGTATATTCATATTATACACATATGAGCAATAAAAATATACATACTAATCATTTATGTACATGTAAGTTTTCTTTGGAATGCATTATGTTCAATCTTAAATTCCAATGTTCAATCACCCAATTCATATATGGTAAGTCCCATTTCATTTATTTGTATATGTTTGAAAAGATTCATACAAATTCAAAGAGGTTTGGATAAGATTTAGTAAAAATAAAAAATGACAAAAAACTCAAAATAGTGCAATTTGGGCAAAGCCCACAGTGGTCTAAAAATAGGCAAACAATCAGTCCAGAAGCAAATCACATGATGGACTCCAGTTGTTCCTTAATACACTTATAGAACCTGTTCGAATTAGGTTTTGAGGTCTTCTATACATTTGTTCCCCTATGTCTCTAGTTTCTATAGAATGAACAATCAGACCTTTTGAACATCTCAATATAGACCAAATAACACAAGTTGCTCTAAAACAGGGGTAGTATTAGGTCACAATCTCAATTTTCAAGTTATAAAACCAGAATTAAGTCAAAGTCCCTTCTAGAGATGTTTAGTTATATATCTTAGGTTTCATATGAAACTAAAATCACATAATTTGAAGGTCTATGGGCTGAGTTATGACTCAAACAATGTGACTGGTTCAAAGAAACCTAGATAGAATTCCATTACACGATAATCAATTGTCATATTCAACCAATTCTAAACAAGATAATACCAAAATAGCACCAAAGTATCATCCCAAAAACCATTCCACATCCAAGTGAATCTTTTCACACATTCAGATGTACACAAATATGGAAATTAACTAAGTGAAGTCCCAAACCTCAAAATTGACAAAGTAGGTCTTCTATTGCCTTTCCTTCCCTTCCTCTTTGGCTTTGCTTG
>JAOTAY010000008.1:33048021-33070062 GCA_025629805.1 Erythroxylum baracoense | reverse complement strand
TAATGCCCTAAAGAGGCTTACACGCTGGAAAAACAAAACCGTGAGGGCGCGAGGCCCGAGAGGCCGAGGCTCAAAGCAGACAATATCTGCAAGCGGGTGGTCTGGGCTGTTACAATTGCAGAGTCCGAAGGGTATTCATCTGTATACAAATGTACTATAAGAATAAGTGAATGTGGGTTTTCTTTGGATCATCAGGGTAGATAAAAATTTGGTTGTAGCTTGAGTGCCCATCTAAAAAACAAAAAAAGGAATGGCTAGCTACCCATTCTATCATCTAGTCTTTGAATGGGAGAGAAAAGTGATCCTTCTTAGTCACTGAGTTAAGCTTCTGATAATCTATGCGTACTCTCCATCCTGTGACTGTTCTTGTAGAAATTATTTCTCCACTTTCTTTTTTTATCATCGTCATCACCCCCTTTTTAGGCACGCATTGCACCACGGTGACCCACTCACTATCAGAGATGGGATAAATTATTCCTGCATCAAGGAGTTTAATGATTTCCTTCTTGACTACTTCCTTCATGTTAAGGTTCAACCTCTGTTGATGCTCCTGCACCATTTTACAGCCATCCTCCAAATTTATTTGGTGCATGCAAACATTAAAATTTATTCCTCAAATGTCAGTAATTTGTCATCCGATAGCTTTCATCTGCTTCTTGACGACCTCCACTGTAGAAACACCCCACTACTATAGATTTCATACCGGGATACTCTGAGGAAATTCTAGTATATAATCTATAATAATGGCGTGTTAACTATCTCACCTTCACTTTATAACATGGCAACATATCCAACTTAGTCATGGCATCAACTATATATGTAAAAGTCACCAAACACAATACTTAAAAAAACGTAACTTCTCATTTCATTCATTCGTAATAGTTTACATTGAAGTTATTAAAACCAATATTTACAACCTTACAAAAGTTCTATATGATATATATAAACTACTTAAGATAATTATAACTCCTTAAATGCCAGCTGATAGACCTTTAAGCCATCTCTTAGTTCAAAATGTGCTTCTAGAAAATCTTAGGAATCTAGGTCTCCTGTCCTGTATCTGAAACGTCACATTGCAATTTTGGATGAGTTTTGCAAACTTAATGAGTGAACTATCATTAATGATCTCACTCCATGTTACACACAAATATCATATAACCAACCAAATTCACAACATTTCACATCACAATAAGACATAATAAATACCATACATTTCACATACCTTCCTTCAGAAATTGTACAACCCAATCAGTCACATTATCATGACATATAACTGTAACATCATAACTTCAGAAAGAATTCACAAACATATGCTTCATAATCATAAATATACAAATGCAGATGCATATGAGACTCTAGATTCGTTATTATTTGTTGTGACCGAGTGTCTTTCAAATACAGAAATAGATACTGGCACATTGGGCTCAATCAGAAACAGAAAATCACAAAACCTAATTTTACAACTACTGTAGAAATTTAAATCAATCGATAATCAAATACGAGATATTAAAGCACCCAAAAAATAAAGAAAAGCGAACTCACACAAATAATCCGTATTTTAATCTAGAAGAGACCAATTGAGAGAAAGGGGGAATCTATTTGAAATTAAAGAAAATCGACCTAATTATGAAATTTTCAATTTAATGGGCCTAGACGATCTTAAGGTGAATTACTCTCTCTCGAGTTATAATTCTTAACCCTAATTAATAATCCCTAATTCAAATTATAGAAATTTGGATCTCTCGACCTGCAATTTGTCTTAAACCTAAATTAGTTCTAACATTGTCTATTAACCTACCAGGACTCTATGCTCAATCTCTCATTACACGACTCTACCAATTTGATTCAATTCTCTACCTATCGATTTACCTAGAAATCCTTGGCCAAGGTGGAATTACATTTTGTAAATAGTTTACAAATATGATTAATTGAATCAATAGCTAATTACAGAGATGTAATAAGATTGGACTCAAAATAGAGTAGACATTAATTCCATGCTCTATGTCTAATTGGAACATTGGTTGATGAAAGGATTGAATTATAAGAAAAAAATTTATGAATGGAAAGGTTAGTCAAAACCACTTTGACATTCCTAAATATTTGGGTGGTCATGATGCATTATTAGACTCTAATCTTAATCTATAATTATAAATTATTTAATTGGAGAATTAAAGATAAATTAAAAGGAGTTTTACTTTATTTAATTAAAATTATGAATTAGAATTAAAATTTATAATTATTGCTAATATATTTGGGAACCTAATGGGTCTCACATATAGAATGGGTTAAAGAGAGCAAAGTTAATTTAGTCAACTTGGACTTGATTATAAAGTTTGAGAAACTTTATGATTAAATATGAGATATTTAATAAAAAGTGAGATATTGGATTTTATTTAGACAAAATTGGTATTTAACTAGAATTACAAATAATTCTAATTAAAGTTTAATTGAAATTAGATTTTAATTTCAATGAAATTACCAAAATGCGTAGAACCTATTATAAATAAGATTAAGCTTTGTAGAGCTAGCACTTCTTGCTTTCTCGGTAAGAGTTACAGAGTTCTCTCAACTCATTCTATGGATACTTTTAAAGGTCGGACATTTGTGCAGCTACGGTGGTTGAAACGAATCGGTTTCAAGAACAGTTCAAGGGATACAACAAGAAAAAGATTAAGCTTCGGAATAAGGTACGAATTAATTTTACGCTTTATTATGATTTGTAATTCACATTTTATAGAACTAAATAGATATTGGTTTTCAGGATATCAAAAGTTACAAAAACGTTTCGTAATTATTCCACTATTGTCAGGATCGGATCCCAACCCAATTTCCTAATAGTGGTATTAGAGTAGAATTCTATTTCTATAATTTGATTAAAATACATATGATTGTTATTGATCGAAAAATTTGGAATTGAAACATAAGATATGATCCAATTCTTGAACAAACCCTAAAAAGAAAAAATAGATTATTCTGGAAATTTGTTCATGTCCTTTCTTTTAGGTTTACATTTTTGGAAATTTGCTTTAAGTGAATCTAGTGTTTGCTTTTGTTTCTGGAATTGAAACCTAGAAAACTTTAAACCCCAGAATTGTTCTAGAGTTCTTAACGCATATTCAAGTAGTGTGATTGGTCACGTCTATATAGATTGTTTCTGCTTGTTGTGGTTACCTTGGGTTGCATCTGCGAATTTGACTACTAGAATATACATTTTCTGGTTTGCGAGTTGTGTTTCTGTAAAATCAATTATTTGTGTTTTGTTGTGTCTGAAGACATGTGAGCAACACAAAATCTAGAATTTTGTTCTGGAAATACCTTAAAGAAAAATTGAATTAGATTCGATTGGGTGTTAAGAAAGGTGTAGACTTAATCCTTCGTGAAAACCCAGAATTATTATCGTGATTATATGCAAAAAAAGCCTTGATCTTATACTACAATGATGAACAGGAACGAATTGAATGAGTTTATTGAGGCCAGAGAGAAGAGATTCACGAGCAAGATTAATTTCTTGGCTCTACCAATCACTTCCTTCATAGGAGTTAGACGTGCTAGCGTGGAGGAGTAACGACTTTAAAAAAAGCATTGATCTCCATATGGGTCGGCTAATGGGGGATTGTAGGCTGAAGAAAACAGAAAGGAGCATTGCCAAAGGAAACGTGCATTGGAGTGTATCTGTAACTATCAGTGTTTGTTTTTGGTTGAGATGTAGACTTGTTTTCTTATTAAGCCCCATCATATTATCAGAATTTGTACTATGGCTATTATATGGATTAATGGCAATTGATATGGGTTTTGAACCGCAATAAGGCTTGGAAATATTTTGTCCCCTTCCTTTTGTCATGGTTGCCACCATGCTCCTCTTTCCTCAACCAAAATCTGGAAACTCATTTATAGCTTCCCAATTGCATTGTTCTTGATACTATCACGCTAAAACTTTGCAATTGCGTAGCTAGAGACTAGTGGTGGCAACAGCAACCTGCGACTGGAGGTGGCTGATGGCGACAATAAGTTGTTTATGGTTTCTTAATGAAGAAGAGGGGTGTTTGGAAATTGGATTAAGAAAGGGTGTGTTTGGATATATACATATATATATATACATATATATATATATATATATATATCTTATT
Organism: Erythroxylum baracoense; assembly: GCA_025629805.1. Taxonomy (NCBI): domain Eukaryota; kingdom Viridiplantae; phylum Streptophyta; class Magnoliopsida; order Malpighiales; family Erythroxylaceae; genus Erythroxylum; species Erythroxylum baracoense. The sequence continues at coordinate 33,065,935 of JAOTAY010000008.1, read as the reverse complement.
GTAAGTTTAGAATATGCTTATCCTAGAATAAGACTTATTTGGCTATTGAATTAAAGTGATCAAATCCTTAGTTTGGAATAAAGTATTCCAACACTTATTCCCAACATAAACTTTAAATTTGTTTTAAAATCTTTTTAAAATCAATTCCAAAATTAAAGTAATTATTTTTCTTAATATGATTAAGATTAATAATTATATTGATTCCTAATTAATTTTTAAAAGTAGGTTCTAAAATTAGATTTAATTAGTTTCAATTAGATTGAAATTAACTAATTAGAAAATTAGTTTCTAAAATTAGAATTAATTAGTTTCAATTAGATTGAAATTAATTAATTTGACTCTTTAAAATTAAGAAAAATTTTTGTTTCTTAATTAAATTTACCTATTTCAATTTGATTAAGATAAATTAAATTTATAATTTTATTTGTTTAGAGAATTATTATTAAATTTATTTAGAAATTGAATATTTATAAATATAATTTTCTTGATTTATTAGAAAAGATATTTTTCTTGATTAAATTTTGAAAAGTGTTTTCATTTATTAATTAAGAAAAATATACTTTCTTTAATTTTTTGAAAATAGTTTTCTAATTTATTAAGGAAAGATTTTCTAATTGATCATGAAAATAAAATGATTGTCTCGGTTATCCAACTTTTTTATTGTTGTCATTAATGTTAAGCATAAGTCTCCTTTGATCCAATACATATATAAACTATTTTCATAAACTTGGATTAACTACTTTTACTTAACAATCTATTTCTTATCTTGCTTTGAACATTACGATAATGTTGGATCTAAATTCAGTATCAAATACTCATAAGCATGAATTAGAAATACATATAACCTCTGTCATATCACACATTGGTAAGAAAAGTCATGTAGTCATTTTCTTTTTATGAAAACTATTATCATACTATAGATAAGCCTTTAATTTTAGTCCACAATTATGCTTTTAGTATGTTAAATTAAATGAAACAATTTCATCAAAGTACTATACCTTTTAGATTTACTTTAAGCAACCTCTTACATCTTGCTATCATAGTGTTAACATATATCATACATGTTGTTATCAAAGTATATGAGACATTAGTCAACTAAAAATGTCATTACATTTTGTCATTTATATGACTTTGACACATCTTTAAAACTTTGTAACCGAATCCTCAACAAGGATTATAACAACATTGTGTAATGGGCATACAATTTTCTATTCTAACTTTGAGAACTCTTCTCAAACATATCTTATGTCCACGAACTTAGGTTCACTAACTAACTTATAATAAAGAAGGTAAACTCCACTCATAACAAAATTAAATGTAAGAAAGCAAGGAATTAATTATATGTCATGTCTACCAAATTAGATTAGGACTTTAATCATGTATTTGGTTACTCGCACTATTTTATTTCAAATAATAGTCCTCACTACTATTCGGAAGGATTACTCTAATCTTTCTAGTGGGCTAAGATCCCATTCAAGTATAGTTGATCTTGAGTTTGCTGAACAAACCAACTAGACTTAAATTAGGTAGATAACAACTTTATTAATCACATTTCAACTTGAGAGAGAGTAATCCACTCTACGGTAGTCTAAAACTGACACCATGATAACATATAAATGTCTAGATTAGCATTGATGATATGGAAAATTCCATCTCTCATAATTTGGTATCTCTTCTTGATTAATTTCCATTGTGACATTTGTGTTGCTCAATTTCAACTTCTTTTTATGTTAAACCTGCAAATTAATTTCTTGATAATCACTTTCCCATATTTACTTTTCTTTGCAATTTTTATTTTCACTTTATTATTTTTTTGAGTCTTAGATAACATAGGATTAGATTAGTTCTCCTTCCTCATGGGATTGACCCTTTATTTACTGCAAATCACGACTTGGGTCCTTACAGTATTTTGAAGGCTGTAAATTGTAAATCTTACCCAAATCAGATAATAAGTTTTTGGTGTTGTTGCCGGCAAGGTGTAGGATTAATCTAATTCTTTTAATATAAGGATTAGCAAGAAAAGAGACAAAAGTTTTACGCGTGAAGTAAAAAACACTTCAATTCGGACATCCCAAGGCAAGAATGGGGAATCTCAAAAGTTGAATGATATGAAAAGATGGAAAGAATGATGGTGGAGGAAATACATCATGGAGAGCAATGGGCCCCTATAGACTTCATAAGGCCATAGCTCAATGCTTATCATCAAGGGATTACATGACCACCAATGCAAACGAGTACGCTCGAGATCAAACCATCACTGCTAAACAGGCTACAAACCAATATGCAATTTTATGGGTTAGCCAATAAGGATCCTAATGCTCATTTGGCTAATTTCTTAGAGATTTGTGATAGCTTCCAATATATTGGGATGTCAAAAGACGTTGTTAGGATGAGGCTCTTTCCTTTTACACTCAGGGATAGAGCCAAGAGGTGGTTGAATTCTCTCAATCCAGCCAATGTCACAACTTGGGAGGATCTAGTGTGAGCTTTTCTAGATAAATACTTCCCTCTAAACAAGACAACAAGACTAATAAAGGAAATTATCAATTTCTAGAAAAATGACGGGGAGTGTTTATATGAAGCATAGGAGTGGTATAAGGAGTTGCAAAAGAGTTGTCCTCATCATAACCTAGCCAACAAATTCCTTTTGTAAACTTTCTATAATGGAGTTAATCCACCTATGAAGGGCACCATAGATGTAACTGCTGGAGGATCATTCATGAGGAAAAAATTTGAAGAAACATATGATCTATTAGAAGAGTTGGCATACAATAGTTATCTTTGGACATCAGAATAAGGTAGACAGTAGCAAACCTTTCAAGATGCAAAATTGACAACCTAACCAAGCAACTAAATAACTTGAAAGTCATCTCTTCCTCTCCATTTTAAGCAATTTAGCACAATGGTGAGTTATGTGGCAAAGATAGTTATATCACAACTGATTGTTTCTTAAGGGAAAACAACAATGTGGAGTAATTCAACCTTAATGGAGCACAAGTTGGTCAGGGAGATGACAATCCTTATTCAAAAATATACAATTTGGGGTGGCAGAACCACCCAAATTTTCATTGGTCTAACAATGTGAGGATTCAATTTAGAACTCAAGAGTCACATGGATTTCAACAGGATGAATACAATGAATACTATTCCAAACTAGACAAGATCATAGATAAGCTTGGAAGTATGGATGAGGCCCAGAAGAGGTTAGAAGGGCAAATTGTCCAAGTAATAAGGACTCATGCCTCTTCTACCCTTTACCTGGAGGTTTAAGCAGAACAGCTTGCTAATGCATTATCTATAAGAAATGTGGGAAGTCTTTCAAGCAACATGGAAGTATATCCAAAAGAGCAAGTTAAGGCTATCACACTTGGGAGTGGTAAAAAGTTAGATGAACCATTAGAAAACCAAGCAGAAACCCACCTTATAGAGGATCGAGAAAAGCTTAAAAAATATGAAGAAAAGAACGAGGACGCTCCCTATGTTCCTCCTCCCACTTATCCGTTAAGCATATCGTTCGTTCAAATTGATGTAATCGCATATTTAAAGAAGCAAGAGCAGGATGAAAAGATGATAGCAGTGGTAAAGATTCAAAAAGATATAGACATCTCTATTCATGAAGTATAAGAAGTATAATAGATGAAGGTGATTAAGGAAGAAAGCAAACAACTCACCTTCTTACCAAACAAACTGTTGGATTTGAAGAAAGATTCAGGGAGCTTCGTTATTTCCTATTTTGTTGACAGTTTATCGCTGAAAAGGAAACTACTAAGCTTATTAGGTTTACTTAATTTGATAGATTATGTCCTTTTCATTATCTTGCAATTTGTAGCTTACTTATAGGTTACAAAATTGATGTTGAATAAGAAGGGTGGAAGCAAGCCACTCATAATTGATCCAGGCTAAGCTTTTAAGGATGCAAGGTCAAGCTAATGACCTAAATTAGCATGTTTAGTAGTTAGATATAAATTTTTGCATAGTTATATTATTTAAAATTCCAAAAATAAGTTCTTAATGATTTGGAATGGTATGGATTTCTAAGTCTCTTACTCTTTTTAAAGCAATTATAAGATAGGGAAATAATCTCAAGTGTCAAGCGCATTTAGTCTCAAACATTGACATCATCACCACCTCAATCACCATGACAAGGTTCTTATGCTCTAACCCTTGTCTTCTTATTTTATTTTATTTTTATGTTTTTATCATATTTTTTATTCCCACCTTATGTGTTGATATTTCTTACGTTTTCTCCTCACATTAAGGACAATGTGTTGTTCAAATATGGGGATGTGTGTGCATTGTTATTTTTATGTTGACTATGAACGGGTTGTGTACTTATATGTTTTTATTTTGAATGTGAATTTTTCATATTTTTATGTTAGTTTGTTTAAGTGCATAATTTGCTCATATGAATATGTCAGTGGCTAGGACTTAAGAGGATCGGTTTAGCTTTGAACATAGTCTTTTAGGATGCGAAGATTTACTAGTTACTTTAGGTAGATATGCATGTTAATTAGGATATAATGTTAGTTTATTCACCCTAGGTAATTGTAATATCCGGTTTCTGGAACATGCTTAAGGATTAGAACCCTAAATCATTGTGAATGAATAATAGCATTAAGAGCTTTTCATATATATGCATAACATTAGCATATATAGACGAATTAATTTTTACACATTACAAAGCTAGCATTTGCACTCAATTGACATGTCTCGAGGTATGAAAGATGTTAAATGACTATCATGTAAATTGTAAATTATTATGTCTTTATTTTGGTTTGATTGGATTCTAATTAGTGAATTGGAATTAATTGTTATTAATTTGGAGATTGATGAACTAATATGTACATGTGTACTAGGACAAATGCCTAGTGGTAGGATAAATCGATACATGAAAAATTAGGGTTACTAAGCCCATAATTAAGTGATATTTGGCATAGTTAAATAAGTGACAAATGGACTAGTAATGAAATGAAAATTAGACCAATTATAGAGTGACTAGTGGACCTATCTTGGAGTGACATATGGACTAATTAATTTTTGACATAGGTAACTTAATATATGGATTAATGACAACATCTTGATTAGGCAAATGTCTTACATGCCTTGGGATAAATGTTGTGATTAAATGATGATACCTAGCATATTGATGAAGCAAGCTCCAGCAACCAAGTTTTTGCTTCCTTCATTATTGCTTCACCACCAAAATTGCCCCTACCTTTTCTATGTAATTTGCTTGATAGCTCAAAGTGTTACATAAAATTTACATGTTAATCATTCACAAAATAGTCAAGAAAAACCAGTTGAAACTTACCTTCACCTTATTGCTAAAATTAGCTCCTTTTTACCTTGAGTTTGTGATGAATCTTGTATGATTGCTAGGCTAATATAATCTAGAATTTTAAGCTAAGCTAGAAGCATAATAAGTAAGTAGCAATTTGATCTTTATGGTATGTTTAATAGTATAATAATGATGTTTGAATTAGAATGAAATGCATATGATGTTGATGATGAAATGTATTGGAAATGTGTTCAATAAATTTGGAAGTTTTTATGTTTGATCTTGGTATATGAAAACCATGGAATTATAGGTTGATTCATGGACGAATTGGACTAGAATTTGATGTATAAAGAAGGTGAATTTATGCTAAAGAAAGATGTGAATATAGTGTTCTTGAATTGAGAAAAAATTAAAACTATATGCATGATAATGTATGATAGTTTTTGTTTTGTTTTTTATGCATGAAAGACTATGATTTGTGAGTTGTCTATTGAATAAGTTTGAGCTAGAATTGAAGAATATATTGATGAGGAATTGAAGTATAATTAGTGTACAATTGAGGTGTAACTAATGGATTATTATAAAGGTGTTTTGAATTTGGTATCAAGATGTGAAAATTTGGAAAAGTGTAGGAAAATGGGTAAGCCATGATTGTGGCACCCATCCCACAACCGTGGGCAGATGTAGTAGTTTTTATCACAATTGTAGGAGGGTACCCTATGATCGTAGGCAGGGTTTTGACATGGTAATTTCTGATTTGTGAAAATATATATCCATATGAGGACAAGTTACTCTAATTTGGTGTATTTGGACTTGATTAAGGCTTGGAATAATCCTAGATTGATGCTTGATAAGTTGATTAAAGTATTTGATAAGCTGAAGATGTTAATTGATGTTATACCTTAAGCAAAAGATTGTTTGATAACAATGTATCTAATTTTGGATTGTAGAAGTGTTTAAGAAATAAAGATGTTCATGTGAATGCAAATGTATTCCAAAGGATATAAATAATGCATTAGGAATGAATGAATGAGACTTGGGTGTTATGTGGATACTTGTAATGCTAGAAAAGAGTTGGTAAATGTATGGTTAATGAATTGAGCATGATCAAGGGTACTTAAGGTATCAACCTAATTATAAACTAGCTATGTAGAAGTTATGATGTTTGAATGATCATGAATTATGATTAAGGAAACATACCCAAGAAAGTCATTGAGCATACATTGAATATGGCACATACAAATGTGCATGATTGAATATGTATTTGAATGATCAACTTTGTAATATGAATTAGATGTGAATTTTATGATTTTAGATGTTCGAGATGAATGCCATCATCCTGACATTGCCGGTCCATCCAGGCAATAGCATAATCTGAAGCGTACTATGAGTAACCTAGATGTTCTCACTAGGACTGATTTTATTTCTATTTAATTCCTAGTTATTGAACTGTTAATGATCTGATTGTGATAATTCCAGACTTTTATAGTATGAGGAGTTTGATATATGGGAATATATTGGAAGTGTTCTAATTGCATATGAATTTGAAAGATATGTGAATACTCAACATAAGTGTTAAATGTCAGACTTAGGTCTGATGAATATGAGACTCTGATAGTGCATCATGAATAAATGTTATTAATGGCATATTTTATGATTTGATGCATCACATTAATATGCATGATTAGATAAAGGCATTGTGATCAGAGTGGCTATTCTGAAAGAGCTTAATTCTCAGAATAGTATCTATAAAAGGTACAAGATAGTATCTGAAAAGAGCCCGATATCTACAAGAGATATAGGACAGTGAAAGGCACTTGTTCACAACAAGAAAGTAGAGTCTTATATGCATATGCATTTATAATATATATGATTATAAACCCATTTCTAAAATTGGTTGGGATATGCATGATAAAATTACGCCTGAAAGGAATATATGGAATGTGTGACATTCATTATGTCTTATTGATATGAGGAATGTTTTGAATTTGATTATATGTGAGATACATTTGTATTTTACATGAGTGGCCTGATCAATGATGGTTCACTCACTGAGTTCACAAAACTCATCAAAATTGTAACGTGACATTTTAGTTACGAGAGAGGAGACCTAGTTCCTAAGATACTCTAGAAGACCAATTTAGATTAAGAAATGGCTCAAAGGTCTGTCAGCTAACATATGAGGAGTAGTAAACTATTTTTATGTAGTTTGCTTATGTCATGTAGAACTTTTGTATAAAGAATAGCTAACTCTCAAATATTTGGTGATGTAAATATTTGTTTTATGACTACTATGTAAGTTATCTTAATGAATGAAATAAAAGAGTTACTTTTAAATGAGGAGTTGAGTTTTTGAATATTATGTTATTCTGTATGATGTCAATAAGTGGAAGTGTTTATTCTAATATGCCATTGTCATAGGGCATATTCTGTAATGTCCTCTGGATGTTTGGGTATATACTCTATAATAGTGATATGTTACAGTATTTGTCACATTCATTTATAATTTTAGGCCAATTGAATAGGTAGCATTGCTTGTATATTTTCATGAGAACGATTAACTAAAGCAATAAGGTAGGCAATAAAAAATGAAAATGATGAAAATCTTAAATAAATAACTATTTCGCTGGCCTTCAGGCTATGAATAAAGCTAGTAACTAGTTAAGAATGTGATGTTGCTGAGTAACCAGATCGACACGCATCACAAATGTGCGCCTTCATACCAAAAGCCTAAAATGACATTCCAACCAAGCCACTAAATAAAAGCATGAACTAGTTAAGTAACCGAATCGACATTCATTACAAATGTTTGCCTCCTCGCAAAAAGACTAGGTTCATGTCATCAAAAAAACAAAAATAATGTTTTTTCCAAATAAACCCTACCAATCTTGTGTATAGCTTGAATTTCCATGAAAACCTACTTAAAGGTAGTTACACTTTTAGTTGACCGAATAATTATCAATGTGTGTGTGCAAATGATAAGGGTGAACAAACTTAACATTAAGGTCTTGATTAGATGCATATTTAGTTTGAATAACTTAGGCACATGTTTCATAAGTTAATAAGTTGGAACAGCTTGAGAGATTATGTTCGAAGTTAAATTAGTTTCGTAAAGTTGAATGTCATTGCCTTATTACTACATTACCTGCTCTGTGTTTTAATATGTTTTGTGTTTTGCTTATTTTATTTTTGCTCAAGGACAAGCAAATGTTTAAGTGTGAGGATTTTGATAGTCGTAGACTACATAATGTCTTAATGGGTAGTTTAGTACGTGGTTAGTGGTTAAATTTAATTATTAATGCATGTATAGGTTAGGTTTTGGTTATTTAATTAGATATTAGCGTTTTCAGTATTTTGAGGGCTAGAGAACACTTTCAAGCGTCAATTTTATGTTTTCGAGTTGCCTTGATGTGTTTGCTATTGTTTTAGGGCAAATATAGAAGAACAGAGTAGATTCAGAGAAAACTCGAAGGAGCAACCAGGCCCACATTCTTGGCCCAAAAGCCACGATTGTGACAGAAGCATCAGGGAGGAGCCACGATTGTGGCAGCTCATTCAGGGGCCACGATTGTGGCACTATAGGCTACAATCGTGACCTGGATGATAGAACACGCGAACAACCTTCCCGACTTAAGATTTTGAGGGACTTTTTAAACCTTTCGGGCTCAAAAAAAGCCCTAAGGTTGCCTAAATTAGAAAAACCAATAAACGGGTTAATGAAGAAACCCTAAGGGAGCCTCCAATTTGCCACTTTGGGAAAAGACTCTAAGAGGAAACAAGAAGAAGAAAGAGAAAGAGGAAGAGAGGAGAAAGAAGCAGGTTTTCGTGGCTGCTACTTTCCTAAGGCATCCCGATCCCTATTCCACATATATTGCTTTCATCTTTCTTTTCATTTTCTTTGAATGTTAAGATGAATACAAATATATTTATGGATTTGGGTTTGATTAAGATGTTTCAACTTTCTTTCGAGATTTTACGTTGAGTTAATGTTAATCTTGATATTTTTATGATATTTTGATTGGGTGTTGTGATCGATTGTTGTATTTTCATACTTTGGTAACAAATTAAGAGGTTAAGTCGAATGAAAAATGATTGAGTCAGGTTAGTGAGAGTTACATGATCCAATAGATCATGTAATCAATCCAGTCGGTTATTATATGGAGAGAGATCTCATGTGAGATCCAATTGTTTATTATAGGGCTTAAGATCTAATTCGAGTTGTGGGTCTTTCGTTAACTGAGAGATTGCAAATTCCATAATTAAATTAGGGTTTATGATTTAGGGTTCAATGATTTAACTCGAGGGAGAGTAATCAACCCTACGATAGAGCTGACACCACAATAACGCATAAATGACTAGATTATATTGATAATAGGGAAAATCCCATCTCTCATAATTAGGTAATTTGGTTAATTTCTGTTGTGACGTTTGTGTTACTTGATTTCAATTTCTTTTTGTGTTAAACTTGCGAATTAATTTCTTAATAATCACTTTCCCGTTTTTACTTTTCTTTACAATTTTTATTTTCACTTTATTATTTTTATGAGCCTTAGATAACATAGGATTATATTAGTTCACCTTCCTTGTGGGATCGACCCTTCACATACTACAAATCATGACCTATGCACTTGTGGTCTTTGAAAGGCTATAAATTATAAGCTTGCAAAATGGTCAATGCCATACTATATTGATTCATAGAGCAAGAAGAAGAAGCTAATTAAAAAAAGAAGGGGCAAGATGGAGAGTGAAAGTGAAGAACAAAGCAAGGAAGCATGTCATAGCCATACCATGGTGTGTATAGGCATAAGATCTCTTCTCACGCCTGTGCATGCTGTATATAGGTGTGAGACACTTTCTCACACCCATGCCATACTTCTCACGGCTGTGAGAATACCCTCTCATAGCTATAAGAAGATACTCACAAGTATGACAAGGCATGTCACACCCATGAGGTCCTTCTCACATCCGTGATAATTCACTCACCAATGTGAGAAGGGAGAACTTTCCCATTTAACCCTAGTGTTTAACTATAAAGGGTCATGTTTGTGACAGCCGAAAGAACTCATTCGGGATAGAAGCAAGCTGAAGCTTTTTTTTTTCATTTTCTCTACTTCTTTCAACACCAACAGAGGCAACGATGGATGATGCTTGGAGGTTAAAGGAGAACATGGAAGGTTAACTTACTGGCACCGATTCAAAGGTGAAAAAGACAACTGGGTTATGGTTAAGCTATCTCATCTTGTTAATGTTTATTCTCTCTTTTCGGATTGTTATTATTGTTTGTGTTGATTAAATCAGGTTTTCTAAAGAGGATATTGATACATTATTTGGATTACTTTATTACGAGCCTATTATATAATCCTTAATTATTATATTTGATGTTCGTTAGTAGCCACTAATGATCTTGAATCATTAGGAACAACATAACTTAGGTTAGATAACCCGAACATATGAGTTTACTTCATCTATTGATCATTTTTCACTTCATAATGCTACTACCAAATTAAATCTACAGATCTTATCCTAGGTTATTCGGTGGCTAGGTTTAATTAATGATCGTATCTTAATTAAATACAACTTAAGGGAAAACCAAGATTAATAGAATGTATTGTTATTCTCAAATCAATAGTTTGAAAAGAGGTGTAAAGACATTAGAAAGATGGGATATGTTTAATCATGTCTAGTCCGAGATTGATCCTAGAATCGAACTTTACATAAATTTGACACTTTTATCTTTTTCGATTGTTTATTATAACTTATTTTTTCTAATTTAATTGTACTTTATTTTATTAATTGTGTAAAACCCAAAAACCCCTTTTTATTTCCCTTGCATCAATTATTTTCTTTATGGTATTAACCAAACATTCCCTGTGGATACAATCCCGACTCACCACAACTACAAATTTTGGTGTGCAAAGTTAGGAAAATTTTACAGTGCACTCGACGAGCATTGTCAAATTTTCGTGTCATTTCTAGGAAGCGTGGTGATCTAATTTTTTTTTCTATTTTAGTTGGTGTTCTGTGTATATATTTGTTTATAACTATTTCTTTTTGTATTTGTTAGTTTTTAAACCTTTGTTAGTGTTGGTGTATGGTAGTAACCAAATCTACTCATAAAGAACTTGAGCAATTTGATTTGGAGATCGAGATTATGAATAGAAGCAAGAATAACTTCAGAAGTAGAACCAGAACTTGAATCAGAAGATACTATGGCAAATTCGAGAACACTGAGGGATTTGGCTACACCAGACCTGACCCAAAGACCTTTATGCATTACATTTCCAAATTTTATTGAGCATGCTACTTGTAAGTTAAATTTTAGATAAATACATTTGTTACCCTATTTTTATGGTATTATGGATGAGGATGCATATAAGCATCTCAAGGAGCTCCATGTGGTTTGTTTAAGCATGAAGCCTCCTAAGGTGACAAATGAGCAAATCATGTTATATAACACCATACTACCATTGAGTATATACCCGAACATCTAGAGGACGTTCAAGAACATAACCTATGACAATGGCATATTAGAGAAATCTCAATCACTTAATATGGCATCATAAATAAAACACAAACATACTATGAACCAATTCCTCATTCCATTTATAACGCATAATTTGCAATGTCGCTTTTCTTACTATAATCCATATATTCACGTATCAAAAGCATATGAGAGTCTACTGCTCTTTACAACATATTCCACATGGAATGCAAAACTAAACAAACATTCTAACTCCTCAGTCTCAGCTAACCAAACCTTTGAGCCATTTCTTGAGTCCAATATGCAAGTTTAAGATTTCTTCTAGAATATCTTAAATACTAGGTCTCCTTTCTCGTACCTGAAAAATAACTTTGCAATTTTGGTGAGTTTTGTGAACTCAGTGAGCGAACCATCATTGATGCACTCACTCAAACAGAACACAACATCTTAAACACAATCGAAATTCACAGTATATCTCATCTCAACAACATATCAAAAATTCCACATATTACCTATAATCTCTTCAGAATAATTCAATCCTCTTTCTCAAATAATCATATTATCAAATGTACACATACATGGCATATCATCATATCAACATATTTCAAGGATTGTTCATAATCATTCATATAGTTCATTTGAAAATATAATTGCAAATGCATATGCACATGTGACTCCACTTTTGTTTTTATTTTGTTGTGACTAAGCCCATATTACTGTCCCTTTTCCCTTGTGGATACCAGGCTCTTTTCACATTCTATCCCGTACCCATTGTGAATACTAGGCCCATTAATCATTGAGCCTGTGGCTCTTTATGCGCATTTTTAAGCTTTAATCTCTTTTCAGATAGGTCACTCTAATCACAACTCCATTATCTGATCATGCATATCATCTTATGAAATGCATCAAATCACATATTACACTTTCATCAATTTTCATTCAATTCAGACACAGTCACATTTTTCATATTCATCGGACATAAGTACGACATTCAATAATTTTGTTGAGAACACATGTTTTTCCAATTCACATTCAATCAGAAACACTTCCAATACGTTTCCAATTATCAAACACCTCGGACCAGAAATGTCCGGAAGTATCACATCAGATCAATAATAGTTCAATAATTGAAAAATTAACAAAATAAATCAATCCCAGTGAGAAACATCTAGGTTACTCACAGTAAGCTCCAGATAGCTATTGCCTTGACATCCCAGCAATGTCTAAAAGTTTTCGTTCTTTTTATGCTTCTAAATCATGCAATACACATATTTATACACATTACTAATTTGTTCAATCATATTAGTACTCAATCATACACATATGTATATGTGTTACGTACAATATGTGTTATGTATAATATATGCTCAATGACTATCCCAAGTATGTATCCTTAATTCACATCTCATGATCATTTATACATTATCACTTAGATATGTTTAGTTTACACTTAGGTTTATACCTTAATTATCAATCTAAACAAATTAAACATTTAATCACTTATTCAACCTCAACTTAGGTTCATTTCAAGCCTCATTTAAGTCTAAATACACCATAGGAAAGTACCTTAGCATTAGTTGTTTCAATCATCACTTAAAAGACAACATTTCACTCTTTATGCTAGCCCCGATTGTGGTGAACCTTCCCACGTTCATGATAGAAGCTTATACAATAGGCCATAATCATGGGAACTATGCCACGATCATGACAGAACCCAAATAACTAGGCCACGATCGTGCACTACATTGTTTCCCCCAATTTTGCACGAATGCATTAAACTTAAACACATACCAAACACTTGAATTTTCCAAATTACAAACCCTTTAAACCTACTTAATTACATGATTATCTAACTTCAACTTGGTTATAGTAAGGTTCATTAAACTTTGCTCATTATGTCATCAACAATCACTTTATATATATGCATATACATTTCCAATTCAAGAACAATAAATTAACATCTTTCTTTAGCATAAATTCACCTTCCTTATACTTCAAATTCCAGTCCAAATCACCCATATTATAACCTATACTCCACGATGTTTTCATACACCAAAAACAAGCATAAAAACTTCTAAGTTTATTTAACATATTCCAGCATACTTTATCATCAATATCATACACATTTCCTTCTAATTCAAGCATCATTCTCATACTATTAAACATGCCATAAGAATCAGAATTCTACTTACTTATTAGGCTCCCAATTCTAGCTCAAACTTTAGATTAAACTAGCCCTCCATTTGTGCACAATTCATCACAATTCAAGGTGAAGAATTAAAGTATGGATTTCATGTAATAGTTTAGCTAGGGTTCAAACAAAATGTATAGAAAAGATAGGAGCAGTTTCGGTGGTGAAACAACAATGAAGACAGCAGAAACTTTCTTGTAGAATCTTGCTTTATTAAGTGCTAGGTGTCACCAACTTTCAAAGACATATGTCTTAAGGCACGGAAGCCATTTGCCTACTGAATATTCTGCCATTTATCCACTTCCTAAGTTTCCATATGTCACCTTATATGTAGTCCACATTTCACACAAAAATTGTTCTATTTTTTATTTAATTATTATTCCATTTGTCACTCATTTAACTATGCCAAATGTCACTCAATTATAGGCTTAGTCACCCTAATTTTTCATGTACCAATTTATGTTGTTGCTTGGCATTGTTTCTAGTCCAAATGTACATATTAATTCATCACTCTCCCAATTAATAACAATTAATTCCATATTGCTAATTGGAATACAATTAAACCAAAATTCAAGACATAATAATTCACAATTTACATCATGTTCATTTTAAATCTTTCATACCCCAAAATATGTCAATTGAGTGCATATGCTATCTTTGTAATGTGTACAAATTATAATTCATGTGTATATGCTAATGATATCCATCTGAATGAAATGCTCTTAATGCTATTACTTATTTACAATAGTCTAGGGTTCTAACCCTAAGTATGTTCCGAAAATCAGATATTACATGTTGAGGGCCTTCCTATTCTCACTAAAAGATGCAATAAAGGATTGGTTGTTCAATTAACCTACTAGGAATATAAATACTTGGTTAGAGATGAAGAGACTACTCTTGGACAAATATTTTCCAGCATGAAAGGTAGTAAGTATTCGAAAGGAGATCTTTGGCATTAAGCAGCATAATGGAGAGTCTCTTTATAAGTATTAGGAGCACTTTAAGAAGTTACGACTAGTTGTCTGCACCACAACATTCCATAGCAACTTCTCATCTAGTATTTCTATAAAGGATTACTATCAATAGAGAGGAGTTTGGTTGATGCAGTGATTGGTGGAGCACTTTGTGAGAAGATTCCCATTGAAACCAAAATTCTACTTGAGCGGATGGTCGCTAATACTCAACAATTTGACACTCGCAACGATGGTTGATGAGTAAATAAGGTAAGTACTTCATCTATTGAACATTGTTTAGATGAGCTAACATCTTTTGTTACATAGATTGCAGTTAGACAGGCCTAGGTAAAAGCATGTGGAATATGTTCAAACACGAGTCATCTGACTTATGAATTTCTGACATTACAAGAGGGAAGTATGGAGTATGTGAATGCTATAGGAGGGAACTTTTCGAGTCAATACAAACTGTAGTTACAAATGTATAACCCAAGCTGGAAGGATCATCCCAACTTAAGTTACGGAGGGAACAGGCAGCAGAATTACTTCCAGAATTAGTCGTAAGGAGCACAACAATTTCAACAAAGGCCAAAAAGAGTACAAGAGGCTTCCTCTTCTAGCTCAGGTACATCTCTTGATGAATTTATCAAGACCTCTACTGCTAACAATTGTTGAATGAAAAGCAAACTATTCATTTTGTGCTCAAATCAGCAAGTATATAGGTCATGACTTGAAGTAATAAGCAGATATCGATCCCACAAGGAATGTGCTTAGGCACCACTTAATTCAGATTAATCTTTGTTTAAAAACCAAATTTTTTTATGGAAATAAACTGGAAAATTAAATTAAATTAAATTAAACAACTAACAAGACACAAATAACACTCAAAAAGTGCAGAAACTTGGAATTCAAGATTTTCACAACTAAAGATCACTTTTTCACTATCTTGTCTCCCTCCTATTTTATTAATTGAATTATGTTTCACCTAAGACTTCCTAATGTATTAACTACCCTCTCTCAAGTTAAAATTAATTGTCCCCAACCAAATTAAATGGAAATGATTAAGAATCTCTCAATCTACAAAATCAATCCACCAATTTAATTAGTTATGAAGTTATCCTATAGGTGATCAATTAATTAGCCAATATCTCTCTTTTAACTAATCAATTACCTTGATGAATGTAGGTCTATAGAATGCCAATTCTCATTGTACAATCTTACACATATTACGTAGCTCAATCTCTCAATATATTACAAGGTATATATATATATATATATTTCAACATTCATCAAAAACATCTATCATTCAAATCAACAAAAATAGGAGTTTAACAAGAAGTTCAAAAGTATTCTCTACAATTAAATTAGATACTCCTGATGTCCATAACATCCCCATTGATCAAATAATTCATCATACAAGTGCTAGAAAACAAAAAAAAGAAATTTAAATGAATCAAACTCCTTCTCTTTTTAGCCCAAATTTGGAAAATTTAGCGTTTGTATGCTCTTTTCCCAATTTTTAATGAAAAATGTTAAATCTCAACCTCTCCCAAAGCTTTAAACTTGTGTTTTTGCTCAAAGAGGCAAGTCTCACATGAAGCTTTCTGGTCCATAGGGTTTTTATCCTTATATAGTCACGAAAACCTAAAAGAATAAGTGAACCCCGCGTGTATCCTCGGGTTGAACATCCCATGATCGTGGGAATTGGTATGAAACCCATAATCATGGGTTCTTGCGTTATACTTCCTCCTTTTCTCTTCTCCTCTCTTGGTCTCTAACTCGATGACAACGGTTGCCACCTCCATTCCTACATCAAACTAATCAATTCTTACCCTAAATTAATATCAAACATAAAAAAACACAATGAAGATCAAACTAAACAAAAACATACAAAATAAATCTTAAAACATAACAATAATATCCTTATACATGAAACACATGCTAAATACTTTTAAAAAACGCACACTAATGCACAACTTTCAACTTTCTCACACTTAAGTCTTTGCTTGTCCTCAAGCAAAATCAAACACATCCAATCAATTCCATCACTTCTTTTTCACAAAGATCAAAACATCCAATTCCTTAAATTTCGGCCAAATTTAATGTCAAGCTATTACACATATCATGACTACATTTCATTAGTGTACATAAGCAAACTCAACATATGGCACCATCACTCAAAGATAAGTATAGATGCAAAATGAATCTTCCTCACAATTTCACTCATTTTTCTTAAGTGTTTGATACTTAGTGTTTCACTCAAGTTTCCTATAGGAAACTACACTACTATAGGCTTGCTAATACACCAATTCTCCTCAACAATAATTATATACATAAATAGATCAAAAGAACTTGCTTAGGGTTGTAATGTGGTAAAGGCTAAGGTGGGTAAAAAAATTAGGGTAAAGTGTTTAACACAAGCATTCATAAAGTAATAATGGACAAAGGGATAACAAAACATAATTTTGAGATACACAAGTGTAAATACACTACTACTCTGCACTTATTGATGCTACTAAAATGTTCTTCTATTTTTATTTTCTTTTTTATATATTTTTTCATTCTTTATTTTTTAATAACATGGAAGAAACAATGAACAAAATAACAATTAAATACAATATGATTCAAAAGTAGAAGTATCACTCAACTCATCTAGGAAAAGAATTGTAGGAAAAATTCTAGCTAATGCATCACTTAATACTTTACTAAGCTCATGGATGGGTAGGTTAATGAGGTTTTAGGTTTTAAAATTTTGGGGTATTTTTAAGAAATAAAATGGTTAAGGCTCAACAGAGGTAGCAAGGGGTAATAAAAGATAGGTCATTTAAGTCATTAATACAAAAAAAGGCCTTAATCATCTCTATTACGCATGCATTTAGTAAATTCAAACTGATTCAGAGCAAGTTTTGAAGGTCATAACCTAAGGAAGCATCGCACAAACAAAGAAATAAAATGACTATAGATGGAGTCATATAGGCTCAATCCTCACATTGGCTCAAATGAAAATTCAT
>JAOTAY010000008.1:33001884-33025827 GCA_025629805.1 Erythroxylum baracoense | reverse complement strand
TTCCTCTTCTTTTCTTCTTCCTTCCAAGTTTCCCACAATTTTCCTCCTTTTCCTAGCTTCTCTCACGACTCTCTCTCCTTTCTTTCTCTTCTTTCATGTTTTTCACTTCTTCTTTCTTCAATTCACGTTTTTGTTCCTTCTAATGTGCAAGACACTCTTTTCCTCTTCCCATTATGCCCTTAATGAGTGTTAAAAGTCATTCCTACCCTTCCTTTAATGCTTCTTGCCTTTTAACCTTAAGTGGCATTCCAAAATTACCCTTACACATTCTTACTACTTTAATCTAATTAACCAATGTAATAAAATCCTACTAACACAAAAAAATTATTAACTCCAATAATAATTCTATCATGACCTCATAATTTATGCTAAGGCAAAAATTCAAATTCCATGCTTATTCCCTAAACTATCATGCTTAATTCAACAAAAATATTTCAGAGGCCAACAATCGTGGCCTGGCTGCTTCTGGCTCTTCCTTCTCTGTCACGATCGTGGCCACTGTGCACAATCATAGCCTGTGTCTTTTATCCCAAAAGTCTTCAAATCTTTATCGTTCTTCTCCGTTTACCCTGCAACACTAACATGCACATCAAGGTACCTCAAAAATATAACAATTAAGCTCAAAGATTCATCCTAACCCATAAAAGACACATAAATATACAAACTAACATAATTAGCACATAAACACACACTTATATCAATTTAACGCTAAATACTAACCAAATTACATCCTAAAATATCATGCAAAATGCAGCTATCATTGATCAACTTAGTAATGTGTAAATATGTATGTATTGCTTGACCATAGATGCACAAGTTGATTGCCAACTTCCAGACATTTCTGGATCATCAAAGAAGTAGCTAGTCTGGAGCGTTCTATGAGTTAACTAGATGTTTTCTCCCTATGATTAATTTGTTCTGTTTAAATTTTAGTCATTGAATTGTTATTGGTCTAATTATGATAATGTCAGACATTGATGGTCTTAGGAGTTTGATATTCAAGATTGAATTGAAAGTTCTTTCTCTTTGATGCGAATATGGAAATTGTGTACTCAACTAAAAGTTGAATGTCGGACTTAAATCCGATGAATAAGATGAATGACTGTGCACATTGAATGAAAGTGATTGATAGCATACTATGTGAATTGATCCATTCCATCACATTGTTATGTATAATCAGATAAAGGAGTTGTTATCGGAGTGACCAGTTTGAAAAAGAGCTTAAAGCTCATAAATATGCACAAAGAGCCACAGGCTTAGTTATTAATAAGCCCAACATCCACAATAGGTATGGGACAGTAAATGAAATGAGCCCAGTGTCCACAATGGATACAAGATAGTAAATAGGCACTCAGTCGCAACAAAATAAAAATGAATAGAGTCATATGTGTATTCACATTTATATGTGTATCTTTAAATGTATCATGTGAAAGATTGCAAACTATTTCTGAATGTGTTGATATAGAGATATACAATGTTTGTATACATGTTGATGATATGAATGATTGAGATAAGTGATTGGATTATTCTGAAATGAGTATATGTAATGTTTGAAGTTTATGATATGGTGTTGCGATATGAGGTATATTGTGAATTTGGTTTATACTTGAGATATTTATGTTTTGATATGAGTGAGCACATCGATGATGGTTCACTCACTGAGTTCGCAAACTCATTAAAATTGCAACATTGATCTCAGGTACGAGGGAGACCTAGCTTTAAGGCAAACTAGAAGTCTAGTATTGTCCATTTTGGAAAATAAGAATGGCTCAAAGGTCTGGTCAGCTGATACCTACAGAATCTAGATAGAATACTTTTGTTGTATAGAACTTTAAACTCCCAAATTTTATGATATATATAAACATGGATTATGAAATGTAATGACAATATAAGTAAGTTTCATTATGTGAATGAAATGAGGAGTTTTGATCTTTGGAAGTACTTATGTTCTTTATGATGCCATAATAAGTTAATGTAATTGCTCTAACATGTCATTTTCATAGGGTATATTCTTGAATATCCTCTAGATGTTCAGGCATAAGCTCTATAATAGTGGTGTGTTATATTTTAGCTCCTTGGGTTTCTATAATCCCCTTAAAATTTTGGTCCAATAAAATTTATCTATTTTAAAAAGTCTATATTATTCCAATTTTTCCCTACATTGTGTCTAACACAAACAAGCTCTTTAATTATATTTAACAGTTAGAAAATTTGGAACAAACTCTCTAGATTTAATGCAATAATGACATTAAGAATTAGAAAAAAGAAGTTAATATAAACAATAATTACATAAGTATGAATTATTTAACTTAAGGCTATATTACCCTTCATGATGCATGACCATAAGTTTATCACTTTTAAATCATGAACAATAATAATTACAAATTAAAAACCTAATTCTAGCAATAAATTTTCTTATGAATAAGATAGCAGGCCTAAAATAAACCAATCAAACAAAAATCATAAACGTTAGTCTTAGAATAAAATAATGAATTATGTAGAAGAGTAATTAATAACATTATTATAATCGATTAATGTTTAAGAGGGGTTTTAAGGTTCAACATCCCCTTGAACTATAAGTAATAGATCTAGTCTTGTATAATCCTTAAATTCACACATTCACTATAGAGGAAAAAAGTGAAATTTTGGTTTTTTATTACCCCTTAATAAGAAAATAAGAGGTTTAAATTACCTAGGATTTTCTAAGAAATTAAGAAAAATAAATTTCCTAAAATAATCTTATCAAAAATTAGTAAAGTAAGTATGTAAATAAAATAAAATATGACTACTAAATAAAGCACAATTACTTAATATAGAAATTTGTAACAGTAGTAGCTTTAAGTGAGAATTCAACTTTGATACTTTCTGATTATGGAAAATCAAAGCATGAAAATTGTGCCTCTCTTTTTAGGCTTTCCATAATATCTTGGATCTCCTCAATCAGAATTTGGATGAAGAAGAAAAAATCTATATTACCAAAAAATAGCCAAACTATTCAAAAAAATGAAATTAAACTAATTTTGCTTCTTTTGCATTCTTTTGCTACCTTAATCAAAATATGAATCTAAATGAATATCTTAGTTACGAAATAAGGATTAAACACTAAGAATCATGGAATAAATAAATAATCAATCATGAACTTATCAAAAATAGTATTCTTTAATTAATCACGGAATAAATAAATAATGAATCAAAGTGAATATCTTACAGTGCCTCTTTTTTTGTTTTGTTGCATATTTTCTTGTAATATTATGATTAATTTTAACTAGATCAAGCAATCGCCAATTGTATTATATTGAAATTTAGTTCCATTTAGCACCAGTTAGTATTTGTAAAATTGCTTTGGTAAGTTCCTAAGTTTCTGGATGTCATTAGATCATTATAAACTATTAATCTAAACAAGAATTAACTACAAACATCACACGAGTTATGAGATAAAGATACATTACCTATTTTCAACTTTTATAAATTTAACATAAGAATTTTAAATTTTCTTCTCTCAAAAATTTTGTCTTTATTTTCATTTACTATAACTTTTTCACGAGACATCTCAATTTTCTTGTTTCAAATCTTTTATGACTTTAAGATTTGGTGTCACAACCCAACCTTGGATCATCACCGGCGCTAAAGGAACAATAAACTTAAGGTTTATTGGACCCTTTACTAGACCCTTAACAAGCCTAAAATACCATCGAATCCTTATATCTATAATAAAGATGAGTTTTCAAAATGATTAAACTCATGCTAATAATACATCAAACAGTTCTAGCAATAAACAATACTCAATGTGCTACAACATTGAGATAGTTAATATAAAGGAAATCTAATATATACAAGACTGTTTGATTATCACCAACAAAAATACATCAAATCGCTTGAGAGGAAGAAGATTGACGAAGTACCCTATTAAAAGAGATCTGAAAAGAAGATCCTGAAAAATAGTTGAGGGAAGTCAGACCTTGTTGAGTGAATTAATATTATGGTTATGTTATGTAGTCCTAAGGATTTCAAATGATACATATATATATGTATATATTTATAGTGTATTACATCCATAAATGCAATTTCATAACATAATGATTTTGTTTTTAAACATGCTTGCATTTCCCATTTCAATATCATGTCATATAATCATCACAATCACAAATCACAAATAATAGTGGAGGACTGATGATTGACCCTATAACATATCTCTTACCTACATATCATAACCATAGGGGTTCTCATGGTCCAATGTAGTGGACTATCATTCGAGAGCCACACTCAAATAAACTACCATAGCCTCACTACGACATGATTTTCATCTGAGACCAAGCTCGACCAAACTGCCACAATCACGCTACCTCTCATTTACCATATGTCGATTGGCATCTAAGAGCAAGATCAACCAAACCTTCCCAACTGCATATCTCAATCAATGGATCTCATACTAACCCAAATCTATATCCCAATTAATTGACTAACTGTGCACATAGCCTAGTGACACCTACTAGGTAACTTATACCACAATAATCTTACACATCATCACATACTAAGAAAAACACATCATTGCACAACAAAAATATGTATACATATTTCAATCCATATGTATGAATTTCATGTGTGTATATGATAATGATGGTGATTTCTATGTTGAATATGAAATTCTAATGCATGTTCATAACCAGGAATATTAACTCATAGGTAGAATGCACTCCTTCGCGCCAAACCTAGTGTCTCGAAGTTGAGGGTTTTGCTCCTGATTAATCTATAGAAAGAAAAGTAGGAATGACTATTAGGATTTAAAACCTAAACCAATTTTAAATACCTCGAGAATAACACCATGACTTAATATTAAGGAGCTCTATTTTCTATTTACAAATGACGATGTCATGTTTTACAAGTAGTCTATTGAAAATTCGACAGAGTTTTCCTTGTAAAACGGACATCCACCTTCAAAAAGAAGGATCATTCCTATAATGAAAAGATACTTCTGTAACCACTAGTAACCACAGCTCCATTTGGGCTTTCAAACTACATGCCCTGGCCCAATTGAGCCCATATTTACAGTGCAATATTTATAATAAATCCCATTTTAATTCAAATACACCAATTTCTAAACCATAAGCCCTCATTTATACTCAATATATCCAGATAATCTCAATATTAATCAACAACGACTCAATTTAATTAAATTCATGTATTTTTATTAAAACATAACCCTTTCCAAATTTTTATCCCACAAGTTATAAAGAATTTTAATATGTTTAATTTATGAAAATTGATCTACATAATATTTGGGAATTTTAAAAATTATTTCTGATCATTTTTTGGGTAATCAGAAAATCATCATGGTCATCGGAGCATAGGGTATACGCGCCGGCGTCCGAGGGGTGATGGCCTTCACCACCCTGATAGAAATGATGAGCTTACCTTTAGGAATCCAATGGCACTGGTCTCGTATCGAAGCTCCTCTTAGTTTGCAAGAATTAAAGAATTAAAGCTTATAGGTGACCTATTTTTGTTCATCGGTAAAATAGGTCAATTGGTATCGAGTTTCCCTCCTCTACTACTTTTTAAAGGTCATTAAACATGATGGTGGCATTATTTTTGACCATAAATGACTAGAAATAAAAGATCAATGACCTATCTAAACAAACCGAAATTTCCAATCGTGATTCCTCCAAATCTGTGTCTTTGTTTATGGAATGCATTTATAGATTTAGTAGAGCTTTCGTAGAGCCCTAGGTCCTCAAAAACGATGGTCAGATGGTGAAGATATGTTTCAGAAGTTGGAAGTGAATAATAACCTATAAGGAAAAGAGTTTAAGAAAGAAATAAACTTAAACTTTCTTAAGCTCAATTTATACTTTTATAGGCTTTTCTCATTATTGGTCCATTACGAGTAATTTAACACAAAATTTAGATCATTACATTTGGATTTTGAGTTGGGTTTAATCAAATTTATAATCATTTTATTCCCAATCTTTTCTAAAATTTAATATAATTTTTAATATAAAAATTAAATTATGATATATATTAAGTGTTTATTTACAAATTTAAATAATATGTTTAGTATTACAAATCTAAACTTTAATATAATTTAAAGTAATCTCTTTTATAGAGTTAAATAAGATATTGATATGTTATACCATTTATAAGATTTCAAGTTTAGTTTAAAGAAATCATTATTATTTCAAAAAGAGTTAAATAAAAGTTGCATTAAATCTTGTGGGCAAAGATTTACATCTCTTATTATTTATAGAGACATATTTTGACTATTTAGTAGAAAAAACATTTTTTAATCGAGAATTTAAAGATTGTATTTTTATTTTGAGTTTTTATTTTTTCCTTAAATTTCTCAAGAAAAGTTTTAATTAGTTCAGTCGTCTTAATCTGCCATGTTCTTCATTGATACTACTTGGACGTCACAGATTCTATGATTCATCTTCGAAGCATTGTATAATTGAAAGTAGCTCACAAGGTCTAATAACACCGGTTGGTTGACGATAGTACTTAGGCAGTCCATTAATCCAAAGGTGCGCTCTGTAAGAGGATGAAGAGTGGCCCACCAGAAGCCATATTTTTCCTTCCCTTGGCCTGCGTTTTGGTAAATTCAACGTAAACATTCACTCTGATTGGCAAGAAGTTGCTGTTAATATTTGCTATAGACCGTTTGAAAGATAAGTGCAGTGGATAATATCATGATATAAATCTGCTCACCTATGAATGCTTTGATTGCATTGCTTGGATTTATGGCATCAGGGGGATTACTATTAAGCTATTTATTTTCTTAACATACAAAACTGAAATCTCTCAAAACCAAAATTTGGACATGTTGATATGTTAAACATCCTCTGCTACTAATTTAGAGGACTCCATATAACTGGACAAGTTATAATTATTACGAGTTTAATATAGCAGTCAAATCGCAAATTTCTCTAAACCCTATCTTGATAGTTAGATATTCAAATGACGACCAAATAGGATGACATTGGATTCCTTGATTTAACTTAATGGCCCTAAAAAGTCAATATAATATGAGACCTTTTAATTTTCTTGTCTTTATCTTCATCTATTATATCTTTTGCACGAGCATCTCAATTTTCTTGCCTAAAATCTTTTATGACTATAAGATTTCAATATAATATAATTTTTAAATTTAGGAATGGATTCAATATGTACCAATGCAATAAACTAACATATATTTTAAATAAAATGTTGATTATATCATACACTTTAAACTTAAAAACTCCTAATCTCCAAATTATTTGGAGAGAATTTTATGATCAAAATTAGTAATAGTAAAGAGATAGAAAATATTGATTAATGAAGTGAGTAAAAGTATCAATCCTGCAGATTATACATAATACCAATAATATTGGAGTGACAAACTTTTTAACTAATTTATCATTTCTAGTTAAAATTTCATAAATTCTATCTCTATAACTAACATTGAAATACAAAACTAATGGTGAAGATTGTTGACTTTCTTAACCAATGTGATAAGAATTTTCTACGTGAATTTCAACATATTGATATTTTCTAAACCTTACACTTCATCTTGATGGACAATCAATTTGTTCAAAAATAAATATGTACTATAGCTTGTATAGGAAGAGCTTGATTAAAAAATTGGCAATGAACAATTGGTGAATGAAACTGACACTAATAATTTGTTGTCCATTTAAGTCACTATTGAGAAACTCTGCAATTATATCCTATTGGTTTATTGGTAATTTTACATGAGACAATTGAAGATTATTATCTGGGTGGCAATTATAGTTAGACTTTCAGTCTTCCAAATTTTACTAAAAGAATTTAAATAATTCTTTACTGATATTTTTAGGCCGAATAGGATCAATTTTTTACTTTACTTAATCTTTCTTTTCGTTGTTTTTACATATACCATTCCTTCCTAAACTATCTAGATAAGTATATAAATAATTGTCCTTATCGAGGTTATGAAACTATTAATGAGCATAATCAACAAGCTTGAATGGTCACAAGTCTTGAATAAGAGTCCCTAAACTTTGAAGCATCAAACATAGTTGTGGTTCATATTTGCTAACAACTATTTGAGAAATTCATGTAAAATCATCAGTCTTTTAGAACATTTCGCCTCTCTTTTTCATCCTCGGATGAGAATTCAACTTATCTCTATTTTGAAAACAGTTAACACCATCTCAACAGTGTCCAATAGCGTAAGTTTACCGCTTCTCTTATTTTCTTGCATATTTTGCTTTAATATTATGATTAACTTTAACTAACCCAAATAACCATCAATTGTATTATATTGAAAATTAGTTTCCTTTATCATCAATTAGTATTTGTAAAATTGCCTTAGTAAATTCTTAAGTTCTTATGTGTCATTAGATCATTACAAAATATTAATACAAATAAGAACTAACTACAAACATCGCGTGACTTGTGAGATAAAGATATATGAGCTATTGTCAACTTTTTATAACTTTAACACGACACATTTTAATTTTCTTCTCTTAAAATTCCTATCTTTACTTTCATCTACTATAACTTTTTTATGGGACATCTCAATTTTCTTGTTTCAAATCTTTTATGACTTTAAGATTTGGATTTTGAGTTGGGTTTAACTAAATTTATAATCATTTTATTCCTATTCTTTTCTAAAATTTAATATAAATTAAAATAATCTCCTTTATACCGTTTGTAACATTTCAAGTTAAGTTCAAAGAAAACATTATTATTTCTAAAAGAGTTAAATAAAAGTTGCATTAAATCTTGTCGACAAATATTTTGACTATTTAGTTAAAAATACTTTTGAGTCACTTTTATTTGAGTATTTGCTCATTCCTTTTTCCTTAAGAAAAGTTTTAATTAGTTCAATCATCTTAATCTGCCATGTTCTTCGTATAATTAGTGCGTGCCTTTTTAGATAAATACTTTCCATTAACAAAGACCACCAAAATTATTAAGGAAATTACAAATTTCCAACAAGATGACGGGGAGTCTATTTATAAAGTGTGGGAGCATTACAAGGATCTGTAGAGGAGATGCCCACACAACAACTTACCGAAGTAATTCCTGTTGCAGACATTTTACAACAGAGTGAACCCATATAACAAAGGCACCATTGATGCGGCATCGGGAGGATCGTTAATGAGAAAGACGGTTGATGAAGCAGAGGAGTTAATAGAGGAGATGGTCAGTAATAGTTGTTTATGAGCGAGTGAAAGTAGTAGACAATCTACTAAATTTAGGTAGCAGAAAGGAGTTGTCGCTATCGATCAGATGACGAAAATGCTAGCTAAGATCGACAACTTGACGTCAAAACTCAGTAATATGAAGGCATCATCCTCAGCTACGGTAAAGGTCGGGCAATTGAAGTGTGAGCTATATGACTAATTGGATCATGATACAGTGGACTACTATCTGATGAGAGACGGTAACCCAGAACAAGTTAATTATATGGGGTCCCAATTCGAACATGGAGAGGGTAATAACCTCTACTCCAACACATATAACCTTGGGTGGAAGAATCACCCTAACTTCTCCTGGTCAAACAGTAATAATGGAGGGCAGTTCAGGCTCAAGGGCAATCGAGCTTTCAGCAAGATAAGACAAGCTCGATGGAGTCAAAGTTGCACAAGATTTTGGATAAGATAGGAGATATGGAGGAATTATATAGGAGGCTCGAGAGTAAATTCGACCAAGTTACAAAAAATCATGCTTTGTCTATAAATAATTTAGAAGTCCAAGTGGGCTAGTTAGCAGAAGCAATGTCGACTCGAAATGTTAGATCTCTTCCAAATAACACTGAGTCAAATCTAAACGAGCGTATCATGGTCATAACTCAGACTCAGGATGGAGAATCTTCATAAGTGTAGGAAACGGTAGAAAATAGAGAAAAAGGTCAAGAAGTTGAAAAAGACCTTTCGATTGAGCCCGCGACGGGATCAATTTAAGTAACTAGATCGGTATTTTTGTTCCCTACTGCGCAGTAGCTAGAGTTATATGCAAAGAGGGAAGCGAAAGAATTGCTGGAAATCGAGCATAACAAGATCGAGGAAGTGACAGACTAAATACAGTCAATGCTCAAACTACAATAGTCAGTCAAGAAGAAGATTGAGGAGCAACCACTAGAGGACACCCCAACATTGTGAAGAAGGATGATCCAAGGGACTTTTTCATCTCCTATAGTATCAACAACATCATTATAGATAGGGCATTTGCAGATTTAGGCGAAATTATAAATATGATGCCCTACACTTTCAGTCTTAAACTGGGGATACGAGAGTTCGTGCCCACTAAATTTTTTATTAAGATGCCAGATAGGACTTTGCACAAACCGATAGGGATTATAGAAGATGTGCTGATAAAGATTGGTAAATTTACCTTTCTGATAGACTTCTATATTGTGGACATTAGTGAAGATGAGGACACCCTAATAATTCTTAAAAGACTGTTCTTGGCCACTACACGCTCAATTATTGATGTAGATGAGGGCGAACTAACTCCGCGAGTTGGAAAGGAGAAATTGATCTTCAAGGTGACGGTTAGAGAGAACAAAGCTACTTCACCTCCATTGGATCTCGAGGAACCTGAACCTCGAGGTGAATGGGAGGACATAGAGGATCCTGGGAATGCTTCCCAAAAGAAGCGCTCGTGAAGGAGAAAGCTAGGCAAAGAAAATCACAAGGACGATAGTAGTTACAATATGGTAGATAAGGTTCAGACTTTGAGATTAATGGCGACGCTACCATTGAACCATTCATTCCAACCACCTTGAGCATAAAATTAGCGTCGAGCTACTGACGTTAAAAGAAGCACTGCATGAGAGGCAACCTATAGGAAAATTAGCTTCGTGTTGAATTTTTGCTAGGTTAGTCAAATTCCTTAGTTAGGTTTATTTCTGTTTAGTTTTAATAAAAGCAAAAAGAGGAATAGGAGTTCAGAATCATGGGGAAGAATACACATACGTATAAAGAGAAGTGAAAAAGAATTAAGAAGTAAAGGAGAAAAGAATTAGAAAAGAGCACGGAAGAACCTGAGTATAGTCGTTGGCCACGACCGTTGCCTACGATTGAGAATGCTTGTGGTGGTAAGCTGCATGCCACGATCGTGGCATAGCAAGCCATGATCGTGGCCTGTGACTATGAAGGAACAAGGTGGGCGCATTTTCTTAAATGAAAATTTTACCATTTTACCTTTTTCACACCTATATATTAAGTTCTTACTTCTTTTTCACTTTCACTTTCAGTTTCATTTTATCTCTCTAGAATTCCAGTTTTTAAATGTTCTACCCTCTCATTATAATTTTTACCTTCCTAAATTCTTCCACATCCTATAGCAACCATGTCACGCATTAAGCAATCAACCCAACGGGAGTCTTATAAAAGCTAGCAAGTTACGGGACGAGGGAGAAGGAACCCGGCAACAGACTTCGAAGCACCATTTCCTATCTACACCAAGGAGGAAGGTATTCGTTTCCGATCCATTCATTCTAGGAAAATTTTAGTTCCTAAATACTTTGATACTGACACATTAGATAGGCTAAAACTATGTGAGTGGGTAGAGAACCTAACCGAGAGAGTTCAGTGGGGCCAATTCATACAGTTCCAATTCCCTAATTATAAGGAACTTACTCTAGAGTTCTTTAGTTCCTTGACCTTTGACCTTTGGAACACCAAGGAATTATGGTTTAGATTGGGAGGGAGAGCATATGAATTAACTGTAGAACTCATGTTTAAGATGTGTGGATTCCCCAAATCCACCATCGTTGATCAACACGATGATTCCAGTGTCTCCCAATATTGGCATGTGCTGATAGGAATTGAGCGATTCTGTACAAAGAATGCACACAACAACATTATCCAGCCACATGACCACTTGCTACTGTACAAATTTACGTGCCAGCTAGTTTTTGACAAGTCAAAAACTAACAAGTATTCTACCAAGGAACTTTTTATACTATAGTGCATAGATCATAGTATTCCAGTATGCACGTCCACCCATGTCCTTAACGCCATTGCTGTGGTTCTGCGTAAGTGGAGTAACCACCTGGGAATGGGGTACATAGTATCGGCCATTGCCAAACATTTTGGTGTGGAACGAAGATGGTCAATAGTTCACCCTCCTAACTTCCTCAATCACCACTATTTATTCCAAGCAGAGGTCATCCATTCCACGAACATAAGTCTATAGGAAATTCACGAGCAGACATATGTGTGGCCCAGGGCAGGTCAAGTGAGTTCGAGTGCAGTGTAGCCTCATCAGGAGTCAATGATTGAAGAATTGAAAGAAGAAGAAGAGGAAGAGCAAGGCTGGAAGAAGGTTTTGGATACAATATCCAAGACCAACAGAACACTTGCGGAGATGGCGAGCATACAACGACACCAGAGCCGAGATATCTGATGGATCCATTGGCAATTCAAGTCTCAGGGTGTTCAACTCCCACCTCCGACACCATCACCACCTCCGTCACCTTAGGATCTAAGTCTAACATAAAATTTTCTTCAATTTTATTTTGTCTGTTTATTTTTTTGTTTTATTGCTATTATTTCTATTGTTAATTTTATCTGTTATTTGTTACTTAAGTTTTTATCTTTACCCTTCTTGTATGTGTTGTGTGTGTTTCCTTCTCACATTGAGGACAACGTGTTGTTCAAGTGTGGGGAGGGAATTTGAATTTTTCTTTTGTATGTGAATTTTGCATACTGTATGATAGTTGTAGGTTACATTGTGTGAAGTGTGTGAATGTGTCGATTGCTTAAATTGAGTGAAATTTATTTAATTTTAGGACATAGTGTATCAAGTTGTGAATGATCATTAGCTTGCGAAATTAGTGAAATAGGGGGTTCTTTTGATAAATATACAGCATAATTTGGACTTAGTGTAAATTTGGCACTCTCTAGATTGTCACATTCATTCATAAATTGAGGTCTTTTAGGTTAAGTAGCTTAACTAGTATTTTTCATGAAAACAAATAGCTAAAAGCAACAAGGTAAAAAAATGTTAGTTTAATAAATTACTATTCTGCTGACTTTCGAGTTATGAATAGAGCTAGTAGCCAGTTGAAAACGTGATGTAGCTGAGTAACCGGATCGACATGCTTCACAAATGTTTGCCTTCACATAAAAAGGCTATAATGACGTTTCAACCAAGCTATTTAATAAATGACTTAGTTGAGTAGCCGGATCGACATTCATCACAAATGTTTGCCTCTGAGTAAAAGACTAAGTCCCAGTTTAAATAAAAAAAGAAAAAATCTTTTAAATCAACACCTACTGGACTTGTAATAAGCTTGAATTTTTATGAAATTATACTTGGAAACAGTTACAAAGTCCAAGGGACCAAAGATTTATTAATTTGTGGGTACAATTGAAAAGGGTAACTAAGTAACACTTAGGTCTTG
Source organism: Erythroxylum baracoense (assembly GCA_025629805.1). Taxonomy (NCBI): domain Eukaryota; kingdom Viridiplantae; phylum Streptophyta; class Magnoliopsida; order Malpighiales; family Erythroxylaceae; genus Erythroxylum; species Erythroxylum baracoense. The sequence goes on along the minus strand of JAOTAY010000008.1, from coordinate 33,012,455 downwards.
ATTTAGATGTATATTTAGTTCAAAGCGCCTAGACACATATTTTGTTTGTTAATGATTTATCATAATTCGAATGATTGTGTCCAAGATTAAAGTTATTTCATGAAGTCAGAGTCGTTGTCTCATTATTTCATTATGTGTTATGTGTTTTTATGTGTTTTGTTGATTTGTTTGCTTAAGGACAACCAAACGTTTAAGTATGGGGATGTTGATAGTTACATTTTGCATGATATTTTAGGGTGTAATCTGGTAAATATTTAGCATTAAATTGAGAGTTAAGTGTGTGTTTATGTGTTAATTATGTGAGTTTCTATGTTTATGTGTCTTTTATGTTAGTATGAATCATTGAGCTTAGTTGTTATATTTTTTAGGTACCTTGATGTATATGTTAGTATTGCAGGGTAAACGGGGAAGAACGATGAAGTTTTGAAGAGTTTTGGGCTAAAAGACATAGGCCACGATGGTGCACAGTGGCCATGATCGTGACAGAGAAGGAAGAACCAGAAGCAGTCAAGCCACGATCGTACACCAGGGGCCATGATCGTGATAGAGAGCATCATATCAGGCCACGATCGTACACTTTAGACCACGATCATGATAGAAAGGATAAATCACTAGCCACGATCATGGCAGGCAGGGCCACAATCATACCCTGCGATGGGCTAACATGAAAATTCAAATTTTGAGTGATTTTTTGGACCATTTCAACCCGAGTTTGACCTAAGGATGCTACAAAATAAATATTACACTATAAGACAGCCGCCATAGATCATCAGAGAGTGACGAGTGTCATACCAAAAGAGCAAAAGTTTCTTAAATCCGAGAGAGACCTAGAGAGAGATCAAAAGATTAAGAAAGGAGACGAAGGAAGAGAAACACGGAGATGTGCTAGACGCGAAATACTTCCCAAAATTGATAGTTTCCCACCGTCATCACTTCGAGATTTCGTTCTCAAAAATATTTCGATTTATTTTAGTTTTATTTATGTATAGAATTGAAATAGGTGTGGAGATTCGATGTGTGAATGTTAAGTTTACGTTTATACTCACTTTCGGATTTTGACTCTTGAGATTAATAAAATTTATTCGACTGTTTTTCTTATTGAGTTGATTATGATTTCAATTCTGTTCTCAATAATTCAGCAACAAACTAAGAGGGTAAGCTGGGTAAAAATCATCGATTTAGGCTAATGAGAGTTAGGTGAATCGATAAGTAGAGAATTGAGTCAACCCAGTACAGTGGTGTAACGAGAGATCAAGCATAGATTCCTGGTAGGTTAATAGGCAACTTTAGAACTAATTTAGGTTTTGGACCAATTGTAGATTGAGAGATCGCAATTTCCATAATTTAAATTAGGGATTACTAATTAGGGTTAAGAATTATAACTCGAGAAAGAGTAACTCACCATAGGACCACCTAGACCCCGTTAACTCATTGCATAATTGATTAGGTTTTCTTAGTTTCGAATTAAAATCCCCTTTCTCTCCCTTGGTAATTTTTAGGTCAATTTTAGGTTGGGCTGTGATTTTGCTATTTTGTTTACTCTCTAGCACTTTAATTTCTCATATTGATTATTGTTTGATTTAATTTATGCATTAGTTGTTTAATTAGGTTAATTGCGAACTTAGCTGCCTTTAGATTTTAGGACTAGTTCCTTTTATCGTAGGATCGGCACCTTAGGTACTACATGAGCGACTCGTACGCTTGTGGTAATTACCAAGGTTATAATTAGTAAAACTTAGTGCGTGTAACCTTGAGCAGAATAATTACCATGGAAGCAAAATGATCCAGGTGATTTTTACATTCCTTACGCTATAGGTAATGTCAAAGTGGATAAGGCATTTGCAGAATTAAGAGCTGGCATAAGCATGATGCCTTACATTTTATGCCAAAAGATGAAGTTAGGAGAAATAGCAGCAACCATAATGAGTGTATAAATGGCTGATCGATCAATTCACTGTCCAAGAGGAATAATCAAGGACGTTCTCGTTAAAGTGGAAAATTTTACCTTTCCCACGGACTTCATAATTTTGGATATAGAGGAAGACTTGAAGATAACAATCATTCTTGGACAACCTTTTTTACCACCACCTAATCTATTATAGAAATTGATGGAGACAAGTTAACTCTAAAGGTGGGGAATACGAAGGTTTCCTTTAACGTGTACGATGATAGAAGAATTTCTCACAATTCCATAGACATCATTAAGAGAATCAAGTCTTGTAAAGAGGTTAAACATAATGATGATCACAAAGATTCACCTAAAAAGCCATAATCTCTAAGGAATAAGTGAAAGAAGAAGAAGTTTGGTGGAAATCACAGTCTGGTAAGTCATTTGCAATTTATGAGACCTATGATCGCGCTTCCTTTACACAACTCGTTGAAACCACCATGAGTAAAGGAAGTACAGAGCTACCGAAGGTAAAAGAAGCATTGCATGGGAGGTAACCCATAATTTTTTATCATTTTGTTATGTCATCTTTTGTAGTAAATAGGTTTTACATTCTGTTTGTTTGTGTGTTTCGAGTCTAGTTAAATATCTTAGAGGAATTAAGGATTAGTTGACAAGGGAATATTATAGAAGGCAAGCATAATGAGGTGATAATGTAATTATAAGGTATGAAAGGATTTTGGAGAGGAAATGAGAAAAAAGAAGCAAAATTAGAAAGCATGCAGAATTTTTATAGGACCACGATCGTGGCCTAAAATGGGACAGACATGGTATGCACAATTTTTCAGCTATTTTTCTTCCAATTTTACTCCTTCTACCCTCCCTACCCTATATATTTACAATTAACCTCATTTTTCTTACACCTTTCACTTTCTCACTCGCTTTCTAAACTAAGAACTCAATTCCTCTCACTTCTCTCTACCCATCTTCAAGTCTTCAACTCCCTCCAAACATTTCAGAACTCTCAATCCAATAGGATAGTGCATCAAGCAGACGGTTAAGTGCACCCAACCAAAAGGCAAAGTCCAAATATTGGCTACAGACAATGAATTAGGGCAGTTAAGTGCACCCAACCAAAAGGCAAATTCCAAATATTGGCTAGAAACAATGAATTAGGGCAACCAATTACAGTGCACCTTTCCTGATCTTCTCGGAGGACGAAGGTAACTGCTACCACACCCTTAGTTTATAGAACATGATTATGCCTAAATACTTAGATTTTGATATGTTAGAAACAATTGGATTGAGAGAACGGGTTGAAGCTTTAGGTTGAAGAATTCAGTGGGAAATTTTTATGCAATTTAGTTATCGTTTTTATGAGGAACTAACCTTAGAATTCTTCACCTCACTTCAATACGAGCCAACCAACCTTAAGGACCTATGATTTAGGCTATGACATTTTGTCTTATATTAGTGGATTTCCCAACTCAACCATAGTAGATCAGCACGATGACTTTCGTGCCACCCACTATTGGACGGAACTGACTGGGCTGGAGAGTTTTGACACTAAAAATTCCCACGAAAACATTATTTGAAGCTCTAAAAACTTGATATTACATAAGTTCATATGTCAAACTATATTTGACAAAGGTGAAACAAACAAGTGTTCTAGTAGTGCGTCGTAACACTAGTCATAATACATTAGACCTATTACTATAGCAGTGATGAGTTTAGGTTAATCCCACAGAGAGTGTGTGAAAAGTTTATGAAGTAAAAGTAATTGATATTTAGTTTTAGGGGTTTTTGGTTTAATAAGAAAATAGAACAAAACTAGACTAACACAAACAAATAAAGAAAACATGCGAAAATGTTGAAAAGTGATGAATTCGTTAGGGACCCAGTTCTTTAGTTTAATCTCAGCCTAAACTCTAATTAAATATATTTCATTGATTTGTTATTCTTTTACCTCTCCTTTAACTATTGGTCGTAGATTAACAACAAGCTCTGTTAATCCTGATTTTTCCTTGGGTCATAGTTAATTAAAAAGAGCTCGTTAATTAACCCTAGCTATCAGATAACCTAGGAGACATTTGTTAAGTTTAATTAGACAGCTGCCTTATGAGTGAGAAAAATAGAGCAATCTAAGTAATAATCACACAAGCTCGGATTATTTAACCTAGGTTATATTATCCCTATTGATTACGAACCATTAGTCGCTACAAACGGAACAAAAAAACAATGATTAAGTATTATATTCAATTATAGAAATAGGTTCTTACATAAAAATAATTAAATGTAGCATTCGATCATTCTAACACAAGACCTAAACATTAAACATAGGATAACATAATTAGTTTATAAGAGAAAGAAAAACAAATGATAAAAGAAATGCTTAACGGGGTTGGGACGTATACCACTCCATGGTTCTCTCAATGTTGAGAGGTTTGCCCCATTTTCTCATCTCTGCCGAAGCTCTCTAAGCTTTCCCAGCTGAAAATAATCCTCTTCTTTTATCCCCCTTTGGTTCTCACATAAATAATGCTTTTATATTAAAAGGTAGGGTAAGTGTCTCACGCCTATGAGCCACCGCTGTAAGCCTCATGTGAGCCCATACAAAATGAGTCATAGGCATGTCACGCCTATGATACCTATTGTCATGGCTATAAGATGTGTCTTACGGCCATGACAAATCATGTATGGTTATGAACTAGTTTAACACTCTTCATGCTTTTCATTTTATGTATTTTCTTATCTTCTTTTGCTCTAATCCTTCTCGTTCTTGCTCTATAAAGACAAGTAAGTGTGATTCTCAAGAAGACGACTCAAATATAGTGCTTTTGACTCACTTTAGCTCTTTCGTAAATTGTACCTAAAACCATATAAAAACTATAGTGAGCATCTTAAACATTTTCATATCATTAATCACTAAGTGTAAAGGGTTAAATGTATCAACAATTAAATACATATCAATTTTCCATACATTTAGCTTTTGGCCTTCCTTGGGCAAAACATCAAAATTAAACTCATAAACCTAAAAAATTAACTCAATTCCTACATTTTCCAAGAATATATAGTCATAAGCAAAAACGAATCACTTTCAAAAACCATAGCAAAAATTCAACATTCAACGCTTCTTCTCATGATCAATCAACATTCATCACCTTTTGAAACTTAGCAATCTAAAGGTAGATTTGGAAAATGTGTTTAAATAAGATGTATTCATGGGTATACTCAAATACCATTCATGATTATGACATTTCATAACTTTGCAAATCATTTCATTTCTCCACCATTAAGGTTCACATGCATAATCATGAACCAAAGGACTTTTTAAGGTCATAATAAGGGCAAAGGTAAGGTGAGATGTTGTAACATACCACTTCTGTAAAGCATATGCCAAACATCTAGAGGATATTTGAGAACATACCCTATGACAATAGCACGTTAAAACAGTCACATTAACTTATTATGGCATCACACATAACACAAGTATTCAAATTGATCAAACCTCCTTATTTCATTCACAAAATAAACTTACATTTTACCATTACAATTCATATCCATGTATTTACTTTACATAACATTTGAGAGTTTACAACTCCATACAAAATGTTAATATGAAATGAGAAGCTAAACAAACACATCCTAACTAGACTCCTCAGATATCAGCTGACTATAACTTTGCGCCATTCTTGTTCTCAAAATGATAGTACTAGAATTCTACTTGGTTGCCTTAGAAGTTAGAACTCCCTTGTACCTAAAAATTAACGTTGCAATTTTGATGAGTTTGCTGACTTAGTGAGCGAACCATCATCGATATGCTCAGTCCAGTCAGAACACAAAGTGAAGTGTATAACTAATTTCAAGAAGTTTAACACATCATCCATTATCGAATCCCACATCACATTTTATCATATTTCATCAAATACAAGTACAACATGTATACAAACATTTCATAACACTATTCCAGAACAATATATTAATTCATCTCAATCATTCATATGAAACATATAAAGTTATATATATGCAAAAGCACACGTGACTCCATTTTCATTTTACTTTGTTATGATCGAGCACCTATTTACTATCCCGTATCTATTGTAGATACCGAGCTTATTTCATTCACTGTCCCATATCTGTTGTGGATACTAGGCTCATTATTAACTGATCCTGTGGCTCTTTATGCTCAATTCCTAAGCTTAAAGCTCTTTTTAACATTAGCCACTCTAGTCATAACTCCTTTATCAGATCATGCATATCAATGTAATGGAATGCATCAATTCACATAATATGTTATCAATACTTTTCATTCAATGTGTTCATGTCATTTATCACATTCTTCGGACCTGAGTCCGACATTCAGCATTCAGTTGAGTACACATTTCATATTACACATACAATTTGAAAATACTTCCATATACAGTCCCAAGTATTAAACTCCTCGGACCAACAATTTTTAAAATCATAGCAATCATATAAGTAATAGTTCAATAACTACCAAAAACAATTCAATCATAGTGAGAAACATTTAGGTTAACTCACAGTATGCTCTAGAATAGCTGTTGTCTTGATGATCCAGCAATGTCTGGATGTTGGTGATCGACTTGTGCGTCTCAATTCATGCAATACACACATAGTTCACATATTACTAAGTTGTTCAATCAAGTGAATATTCAATCATGCACATGTATATGTGTGATGTTTAATGTATGCTCAATTGACATTTCAGGTATGCATCCTTATTCACAAACCTTGACCATTCAAACATCATAAATTGTATATAACTAGTTGTAATTAGGTTTATACCTTAAGTAAACTTGAATACTCTAAATTCATCATTCATACATTTACTAACCCTTTTCTAGTAATATATTCACACAATTCTTTCCCAATTCTCATTCATTTATACCTAATACACATTGCCCATTTCCTTTGGATCATATTTGCATTCATAAGAACACCTTTATACCTTTAACAACTCATAATTTCCAAATTTAAACACATTGATATCAAAACAATCCATTCCTTAAGTTATAACAACAATTAACAACCTAAACTACCAAACCCTTAACCAATTAATCAAGCAACTATCTAAGTTCATTTCAAGACCCAATCAAATCCAAATGCACGAAAGTAAAGTGACTTATCCTCATGTGGTTCAATAATTACCCAAAACAACAAATTTTCATTAAAAGCATTGCCCACGATCGTGGGGGACCTTCCCATGATCGTGGGATGAGTGCCCTGAAGTGCGCTATTCAATTTCCCTTAATTTTCCAGATTCTAACACCTTCATACCAAATTCAAAATACCTTCATAACAGTCCATTAATTATACCTCAAGCATACCTTAATTATACTTCAATTCCTCATCAAATTTAATTCCAATTCCAACTCAAAGGCATTCAATTGCCATCTCATAAACTATTTATCTTTCATGCGTGCAAAAACAAAACAGAAACTTTCATTCATTTAATCTCCTCATATACGTAGTCCTAGTTTTTTTTCCAAATTCAAGAACACTTCACTAGCACCTTTCTTTAGCATAAATTCACCTTCATTTAAACTTCAAATCTTAATCTAAATCATCCATATAGCAACCTATAATCTACGGTTCTCATCCATAGAAAACTAGAAAAGTATCTAATTCATGTATCATTTTCCAGCACACTTCATTATTAAGATAACATGCAATCCATCCCAATTCAATCATCATAAACTTTCTATTACAATATGCCACAAACCTCAATACTTTACTTGTTCGTTTAGCTCAAGTTCCACCTTAATTCATCAAGTCTACTTTGCCTTATATGCATGCAAGATCATCTTAAATACAAGGTGGGAATTGGATTCAGCAAGGATAAAAGACAATAGCAAAAATAACAACATTCTGGTTCTATAACTATCTTGTGAAGGGTGAAAGCATAGATTTTTGGTGTGGCAATTGGACACAAACTTAAGCAAAACACAGGAATGTGAGGGTATGGTGTTTCGATGGTGAGATAAAAGGAGAAGAAGAATAAACCCAGCAGAAACTATCTTTGCAGTAGCTTAACTCATTAGGTGCTAGGTGTCACCATTTCAAATGACATTTGTCACCTATGCATGCATTCCATTTGTCCTATATATAAGCTACCAAATGTTACCAATATCCTAGGCCATTTGTCACTCAATCACTGCTGCCATTTGTCACTTAATTTCCTAGGCCAAATGTCACTCAATTCTACTGCCATGAGTAACTTATTTCATAGGTTTAGTTATCCTAAATTTTCATGTGTCAATTTGACATTTTTCTTAAACTAAATGTACATTTTAATTCATCAATTTCAATTATAACAATTAATTCCAAATTTACTAATTATAATTCACCAAACCAAAATTCAAGACATAAGCAATACACAATTCACATCATGATCATTTTAAACCTTTCATACCCCAGAATATGTCAATTGAGTGTGCATACATTCTTGGCAATGTTTACTAAATCATGATTCATGTGTGTATGCGAATATTATGAATGTGAATGAAATTCACTTCATAAATTCTCAAATGATATAACTCAATAGTCTAAGATTCTAACCCTCAGTAAGTTTTGGAACCCGGGCTATTACATTCTGCCCGAGCCAGTGTAGCTACAGGTGAAGCATCATCTTCTGCAGATCCACCTACTACACATCCAGATGAGACATCACCTTCCTGACCTACAATCCCTGTATAGTCACCTTTTGTACCTAATGCTACACCATCATGCCCTGCTACACCATCCACCTTTTCTCCTTCATCCACCACCCCTATTTCGACAGAGCTATCAGGGGTAAACGTCACAGATCAAGGAGGCGGCCTCCAGCCTGGAGCTAAAAGAGTTGATGGAATAACTTACAACACAATTGTCAACAATTTGTAAGTGAAAATACATGCATGATAAAATCATATGTTTATACTAAAGTTATAGGTTTTAAATTGAAAATAATTTAAAATTGCTTATATATTAGGTGGTTCTGTCTAGAACGTGCTTAAGAAACATGACAGTCAAATTCAGGGAGAAGATTGATCTTCAGGGATATATATGGAAGAATATCTCTCGGGCAACAAAAGATTTTTATTATAAGGAGTTTGAGGTACAAAAAATATTCTTTTGTATTTTTTTATCTAATTAATTTTATACATTATTTAGAAAAATATTGTAAGTTATAAGTACTTATAGTATGTTTTTCATTTTTTTTCAGAAAGCATTTTTTTTGGGATTCCAAATTTGACGAGGTAATTTATAAAGTATTAGAGAGGCGAGCTCGTATATGTTATAGAGACTTTCTTGGTTTGATTCACAAGGCAGGTGAATGACCTTCTTATATATCTAAGAAATATGGGAGTCATTGGTAGCAGTATTGGACATCACCTGAAGCAATGTCCATTTTAAAACGCAATTATGAAAATAGACGTGGAGGACCAAAGGAAAAGAGTCTTCCCGTACACATTGGAGAATCTATTATCCACCAAGAGCATGTAGAGAAACTTGTAAGTATCTAAATTTTACACTTATATTCTAATTTTTTTACTTTGATGTATGAAACTTGATTTCAATTTAATTTGATATGTAAATTTTGTAATGAAAATATATGTGTATTATGGAAAATCATAATGTTATAAATATCTGGTGCCATATATGGCTATGCTGTTGAGTATGTTTGGTGCCATATATGGATGTGTTGCTTAGTTACTTCTTTTGTTCAACGGGGGGTAAATATCGTAAAAATAGAGGAAGCTATGTCGATATTTTTTAAAATTGTAGTTCACTAACACTTTATTATGATGCAGAAAAAGTATACGGGTAGGAAGTCTACACCATGCTAGCTCTTTTTGCACACCCATACCAAGAAGCATGATGGTGTGACCTTCGTCAACACCAGATGTAGAGAACTTACTGTATGTCAAATTTATGCTTTAATATTAATTCTTAATAATTATCAATTATTAACATAAACATTGCTTACTGATAAGATCCTTTCCTTTCCCTAGTCTGTCTTCAGATCTTAGCTTTTTCTCGCTTTCAGTGGTATACGTTAGCATATCATTTCATATATATGATGTCTCTTCGTGTAATGTACTTGTTTTTGACATTGGATCTGGATATTCTTGATACATTTGACTTGATGAGTTGTGAGTGTCTTAAGATTCCCCTCCTTCCTACTACGTTGTAAGCCTTCTTTCGTTTCGATCCCGTCGCTTTGCTTCATCTAAGTCTCCCTTTCTTTTTCTTTCACTATGGGCTCCACAATCTTCTATTTTCCTTTTTATTAATTGCTATTCTCTTTGTGTTCAGTGGTCGCCGCGGCATTGGTGAGAGCTAGAATCGGCGGAGGCATATGTTGCCAGTTCTAAAATCCTCGACGACTGTAGCTGTTACCGCAGATTTTTCTTCTTCTTCCTCTTTATTGTCTTTTGAATTTCTCCTCTTAGTATAAATTTAACCCTTCCTTGGCCTTTGTTTTGCTGTGCTTTTTGTGGCCTTTTGTTTCATTATATTTGTCAAAGTTGACTAGACAATTGGATGTTGTTTTGTTTGGGTTCTTTTGATCTTATGTGCTTTCTTTGACAACTTTTGGTGAGCTGATTTGTGATTATGCTTTCTAGTTACTGGGTTCGATCACTTGCTTTGTGGATAATCGTATTTGGTGATTTGACCA
>JAOTAY010000008.1:32970248-32991480 GCA_025629805.1 Erythroxylum baracoense | reverse complement strand
AAACAAAACATGAACCTATCCACACTTCTCATGTACTGCTCGAAATGTTCTAAGAAAAGTTTCGGGGTCCAACATATATCCTACCAGTAAAATATAAAGAGTGGTTACACCAATTAAAGATCTTTCTTTGCAGCTTCTCAATTAGTGGTTGGGTATCAATTTGAGATGGCCTCTTTGATGATATTGGAATGCCCAAGTAGATGGTGGGAGCTTGCTGACATTCAGGCTAGATATAGAGGAAAGCCAATTAGCTATGGGATGAGCACCAAAAGAAAAGACTAAAAGACTTTTAGCCTTGTTAATAAAAAGCCCTAAGATGTCCTTAAAAGTGTTTAAAGATGTTATTGATGCCTTAGTAGAATCAAAATAAGCTTTAGAAAAGAGGATAAGGTCACTAGTAAAAGAAAGATTTACAATCCTTGTCCTCTTGCTTTTAGAGTGGAACTTAAACCTCTTTTCCTAGACAATGACAAGTTTCATTAGCTTGTTTAGGGACTCCATGCCTACGGTGTATAAATATGGAGATAAGGGGTTACCTTGTCTCATACCTCTTGCATTTTTTATCACTTTGGTGAATTCTCCATTAACAAGAATAAAATATGAAACTATTGTAATCCATTTCATAAAGGTATTTGGAAAACCAATAGCTCCAAGTATGTTTAGAATTAAGCTCCATTATAATTATTAAAGAATTCTTGATCAAAAAGGATATTATCACTTTTCCTTATGAAGAATCAATATAGTGCATTAAGATACTCTTAAGCGTATTTGATAGAAGTTTGGTGTTGTAATATGAAATTGAACTAAAATCTTTCAAACAATTAGGGAATAGACCTTGGGAATAAGAATTACAAAGGTTTTATTAAGCTCCTTTAATAGTTTCCCATAATTGAAGAACTCCAATACTACATCTATCATCGAATCGCTAGTCAAGTTCCATATTTTTTGGGAAGAAATGCATTAAAACCATCATGTCTAGGAGCTTTATTAGGGTTTAGCTTTAAAAGGTCCCTTTCAACATCAAGTGCATTCAAAGGTCTTATTAGAAATTATATCTTTTATGGGGAAATATTCTCTCTTATGATATCCTATAAAAGGTTCACTAAAGAGGAGAGTATAAGAAGAAGCATAGTATTTAAAAGTTTTCAGCTTCATCTCATCTTAAGTATTCAAAATAACACAATTCTCAAAAGGGAGGGAAACTATTTTATTAATATTTTTCTTATAAAACTAATTTGAAGAAGAAACTAGAGTGTTTTTCACCCTCTTTAAGCCACTCTATATTGCTTAAGTAGAGAATAGTTAGCTTCATTAGCTTGACTGTAAAAGATTAAGGCATACCTTTCTAAAGATTTAAGGTTGTCATCAGTTGGGTTAAGATAAAAGAGAGTTTGGATTCCTGTGAGTCTTTTTCTAGCTTTAGTAACACAGCTCAATAATTGCTACAAAAGCGTTGTTTGTTAAGCCTTTTAAGCTAAAGCTTTATCTAGTGAATTTTTCTTGAATAGATATATATTTTATAGCCTTGAACATCAACATTAAGACCAATTTGGATAAAATTTTCAAACCCCTTAATATCTACAAGGTAATTATTAAATCTAAAAGGAGAATGTTGTTTTTCAGCATAATCTAGGATTTTAACCAAGAAGGGTGAATGGTTATATATAATGGGTTTAGAGAATGTAGCCTTACTATATGGAAAATCAAGTAATCAAAGCATTGACAAGTGCTCTGTCTAGTTTTTTCCTTAAATTCCATTTGCCATCTTGCTTGTTCGACTAAGTGAAGAAATTACATTCCATTTTCAAATCTATCGTTTGAATTTGAGCAACACAATTTTTCAACGTTATATTTACTAAATTTTGCATTTCCTTCATATTCAGAAAGGTGTAATATGTTATTAATGTCACCCACTATTAGCTATAGTGAATTTATATACGCATTTAGAGCTTTCTGGTTATTCTATAGTGAGTTCTTTTGAAAGTCATAGTTTGATACGTATACATAGCTAACTTGGAAGCTCAAGCTTTCCTGTTTTAGCTTTAGTGATAAATGTAGGTATTCATAAAAGTTGGAGGAATTCAAGATATCAATTTTACCAAGGTCAAAAGCAATCAAAATCCATCTATAAAAGCAGTTCTGGTGATTAGTAAGGATTTTCCAATTTTTATTTAAAAAATAAGAGATTCTTTCATTCATTTTCTAACAACTTAGTTTCCAATAGCCTACTAGATAATATTTAATAATATTGGGGTAATTAAGTGGAGCCTTCTGCTTTGTAGGGCTATTAAGCCCTCTAATATTCCACATAAGTAAGGACATTAGGAAAACTATGTGGAAACGATTTTCTTTCTCCTTGATTTCCTTTTAGAGACTCCTTTAAAATTAGTTTTTCTTCCTTGATTAGCTTGCATTATTTTCTAATACTTAGTGCCTGCTTATGCTATTCAATTAGAGAATAATATCTTTTCTTGAGTATTAGTTGAATTACCTATAATATAAGGGTCAGGAACCATAATTTTATCGAAATAACTACCTAAAATATTTTCTACATTATAATTGGGAGTTGGATTGGCACTTTTTGGGAGATGAGGGCTAGGATCATCCACTATACTATTGATTTCACTAACATATAGTAGATTAGTAGATTGATTCAGCTTCTCATTATCTAAGCCCTCATTAGCATCCTTGTTTTTAGTAGCATCCATTTGCTCTAGTTCACCATAATGTCTAGTCTTAAATTTTTGACATGTAGGCTTCCAATATCCTTTATCATTAATGATTCATGTCCTATAAATAGGAAATGAAGACTTGATCTTCAAACATATTGTCATTGTCATTGTCATTATGCCTTCAAATAGGCATTATGGAGGTTCTACTTTATATCCATTAGGATACTTAATCTTGCATAATTGACCCTTGTCATGGCTACTATAGCCACATTCATATATAATAATTTCTCAATAAAGCTCCAAAGATAGTTTAATCCTTCTGTACTCTTATATTCCAAGATAATATTATGGATTTTTATCTAAAGTGGGACTTATTTCTACTTCAAAATTTTCAAGTTGTATCCCCAGTTTCCACTTCTGAAGAAAAAGCACCAAGAGTTAAAATGTCAAAGACCAGCTTTGATTAGATTTCAAGCTTGGGGGAAACTCAAATCTGAATAAGAATAAATTATCCTTAATGACTAGGACTTCCCTCAAACCAAAGCTTTTTAATTATGAGCGTGCCTAAACATTCATAGCTAAAAAAGAAGAACTTTAGCCTAAGAAGAAACCAATAATAATAGCATTCCATTTTAGTGCACCCTCCTTAAGAATATGGGTAGGAAAGCTACTATATTATTTCTATTAGACATAAAGGTGGAAAAAGTGAGGTTTAGGAGTTGGGAAGGAGTCATCCAAGACTTGTGACCATGTTTTCCTAACAAGGTTGGTAGAAAGAGGAGTTGCATATGATGTGATAGGACAGTGAGAGTTAGAGGTTTAGAGCAGTTTAAGGGATGTGGCCTCCTACTATGGATGTAGGATAAGAACTTTAGAGGGAAGTAGGTTAAGGGGGAAGGGAGTGGTACGGAAAAGGTATGAAGCTAGTTTCAGGAATGTGGAAACATGGTTAGGGTGGAAATGTCAAAAGAGGAAAATTTCAGGAGCAAAAACAAAAGAAGACATTTTAACAAAACTAATAAAAGAGACAAGAAAACTAGAAAGGCCTAAAAAGGAAAGAAGACTAAAAGAAGGTGTAGAGCAGTAGAGGCGTAGAACTAAAACAAGAAGTGGAAGCTCTCTTTTAGAAAAGCACACCCAATTTTAGAGAGCGGTTTAAAGACTACTAGCTACAGACTTAATCGACTAAACACAACAAGATATAAGGAATGATAACAACAACAATAGAAGGAAGGTTTTCATGATATAGGGAAAATAGTATGGATGATAACATTGGTTTATTGGAGCTTCAAAACCATGCAAAAAAAATAGAGATTTTACATATTTATGTAGAAACTTTTTCAATCGTTAGATTAATACAATTATTTAATTTTTTAAAAAAGACTTTATAGGGGAATATATAGTGAAGTAGAAATAAACTCCATTTAGAATCATGCACTTGCTTCTCTTTTGAAATGACTCAACTAGTTGTTAAACAATAGACTATACTTTCTCTGAAGAACAATTCAATTAGTTGTTGAATAATAGACTATAATTTCTCTAACTACCTTTTTGTTCTTTGTTTTTCATAATTTACCATTTTCAAATTCTATCTCTTTCAATTCAGCACCTTGCAAGTCCTAATAGTCAAAAATATAGTTTTTAGATATTTTAATTTAGTGAGAATTCAATTTAAACTTCAATTAAATCGTGTAAGCCCAAATCAAGGTTATTTGAAATTATAGATTATCCCTTAAAGTTAATTTAGACTATCGAATGACCTTTAATGTTAACTAAGCTTAAAATTTATAACAGAAATTTAAAATTTAATAATTAAGGGAATTTAGTTCTATTATTATTATTTTAATATTTTGGTTTTTGATTTTTCATATTTTGATTACTATTTTAGAAAATAATGTTTAATTATTAACCTTAAAGTAGTAACACTTTTGTCACTAATACTAATAAATACATCAATTAATGTCCAAATTAAATTAATTATATTAGTTTAATTATTATTTAGTTGTTTTACTTATTATGTAATATTTATTAGTAAATGCTAATTATTATTTAAAATCAATAATGATTAATATTTTAAACTTTCTATATCATATTACTTTTAAAATATATAATTTTTCAATTTTATATTATAAAATGATTTTAATTGATTTTTAACTTACTTAAATGTTTTAAATATATTAAGATTTAATATCTTACGTTATTAATAATCATAATCTATGCTACAAACTTTTGAATATAACAATATATTAAATAATATTTATTTTATCTTATATCATATTTATTAATCCTTAATGTTGAACTAAAATTCAATTAATACTATCCAGTTAAATAAACACGAAATAACAAGTCGGTATCTTTAATAATCTAAAACAAATTTACTTGTTTTATACATTAGAAAAGATAAGCCTTAATCTTAAAATTGAAATTTTGATTTTATAATAAGTTATACTTTTAAATATTAAGTTTTAAAAATACTAAAATTATATAAAAAAAATTTGTTCTCATTTTTTATTTAGGAAATAATTTTATCTATGAACTTTAAAAATAGATTAAAATATATTTTATTGAATAATTTTGACCAGAATAATCATTACCTTTTATTTTTTGTTAATATCAAATAGTTTAATAATATTCATTTAATTAATAATAAAATCACATCGTGTTAAAATAAAAACATAAAACCAAAACTAATGTTTATGCTTTCCATAAATTATGAAATGGGGGAAACAAAAAGGAACTAAAAAGAGAATTATACCAATCATACTTCTTTATTAAACTTAAAAATTATAATTCTTCATTAAACTTAAAAACCAAAAAATAATGCTAGAATAATTCTTTATTAAACTTAAAAACCAAAAAATAACACTAGAACCAATCTTTCTCCCTGAGATTTAACTTTAGAAAATTTTTTATTTAGAATCTACATATTATTTTTAAATTATGAAGTTCAATTAAAAGTCATAATTAAATGATTTTGTAACATAAACTTAGAAGAGATAAATAAGGTTTGATTACCTCATAAGCTTTACTAAAGATTATAATTATATGGATTATCATTTATTAAGAAATATTCTCAAATTAAAGGTTGTTAATTATGCAACTAAAGACAATTATATGGTAATTAGGAAGATATATAAGGTGCTTCATATCTTGTAAAATTTGGAATCATGTATATGTTGGTTTATGCCTTACAGTTAATCAGTTTGGTTGTAATTTAATTACAATTATTTAAAAGTATTCTTTATCTTGTGCATGTTTAAATGTATATCATAAAGTCTACATGATAATTATATATTTCAAATGAAATTATAATGAGATAGTAATTATGAGATTCATATTGCATTTTTTATTATCTCTAAATTGTTTTTAATCATTGTTCTATTAAGATTGGACATTAATAAAAGGTAAAAAAAGTTAGCATACGTTATGTTTTTTCTTATGAAGAAACTAGTCAATCTCATAAACTAAAGTATGAAGATACTTAAACAAATGTGTGGGTGCTTTTTAGAGAACAAGTTCACTAAATAGATCTAATATGAGAAATCCAGTTAGACCATTACTTGTATGTCAATGAAAATTCTTATTGTGATGATTGTATAAATGATCCTGTAATTTGAGATCTTTAAAGTTATCTTGTATAGGGATTGCTATGTTTTGATACTAATTATGAGATGTTTAATCATTGGTCATTCAACCAGTAGTCATCACATGTAGCATGAACTATATGGAGATAATGAGTGATCAAGATATGATTCATCACCCTAAAATAATTAGGGAGAATGTTATATTGGTCTCAATTAGAATTGATTCAAAAAATCCTTGGCTAAGGTAGAATGACATTTTGTAAATTGTTCTATTGTTCTTAATTAATATTGATCTGGGAAATCTTTGGCCAAGGTAAAATGAAGTTTTGTAAATAGCTTACAAATTTTATTAATTGAATCAATAGCTAATAGCTTAGAACTAATATGATTGGACTCATAATAGAGTAGACATTACATGTCCTATATCTAATCGGAACATTATATGATAAAAAGATTGAATTATATGAAAAATCCATGCACAAAAAGGTTAGTCAAAACCACTTTAACATTCTTAAATATTTGGGTGGTCATGATGTATTGCTAGACTCCAATCTTGATCTACGATTATAAATTGTTTAATTAGAGAATTAAAGATAAATTAAACGAATTTTAAATTTATATAATTCTAATTATGAATTGGAATTATAATTTATAATCATTGCCAACATATTTGGGAACTTAATAAGTCTCACATAAAGAAAAGATTGAAGAGAACAAAGATATTTTGATCAAACTAGACTTGATTGTAAAGTTGGAGAAATTTTATGATTAAATATGAGATATTTAATAAATGAGGATCAATATGAGATACTGGATCTTATTTGGGTATAATTGGTCAAGTTTAATTAAAATTATAATTTAATTTCAATTAAATTACTAAAATATCCTAAACTTATTATAAATAAGCTTAAGCTCTAGTAAAGCTAACACTTCTTATTTAACCCTCTCTGTAAGAGTTACAGAGTTCTCTCAACTTATTCTGTAGATATCGCTAAAGGCCAGGCACTTATGCGGCTATGATGGTTAAGATGGGTCAATTTTGGAAACGATTCGAGGGATACGACAAGAATATGATCAAGATTCGAAATAAGGTATGAATTAAGATTTATGCTTTATTATGATTTAATTATTAATAATTTTATAGAATTAAAGTGATCTTGGTTTTTAGGAAATCAAAATTCAAAAAAGTTTTGTAATTATTCCGCTGTGGTCAGGATCAGATCCCTTCTTGATTTCCCAACAGTATTGTTATTTAATAATGTTAGAATTATATAAAGGCATATCCTATATATAAGTGGAATGTTATATGGATTAAAAAGAATGTAGTTCTTATACTAACCTTTTTAATTGATTTGTTAATTTATTTAGTTGTATGGTTGATTGATATCTCTCATTTTATATAAGTCTACACATGTCGACATTATATAAAATCTAGATATGCACATACATATATATGGCTTAATTTTTTCACTCTCTTAATGACCTATACATCGATATATGGTAGATCTATGAAGGTTTATGAGACTTTCTCTTACTAGAATTTGTATGGAGGTCTTGAAATTTGGATGTTGTGCTGTTTATATTGATTGAATTGTTGATCAAATAGATTGTTCAATATGTTAAAAAATATAATACAATTGCATTAACAAACTTTTGACATATATGACACGTTATTAGGTGTTAGGTTAACCTACTATATAGACATGACAACTTTTAGCACTTCTTCCCCCTTTTTTTTTCTTTACTAAACCAATTACCTTTCTGACTTTAAGAATTATATCTATAAACAGTCAAACTTATATCTATCAAACATCAGTAACACAAAATTAATTCAAAACATTAAAATATCATATCCATAAAAACTTCAAGAAAAATTAAAGATTAGCAACTCATCATATTAAAGTTGTGAATATCACAAATTTCAAAATTTTTCTAAAAGGCTAAGTTGAATAAATTAAAGAAAAACGGATCAACTTATAGTTTTATTATATTGGAAATGATAGTATAACACATTTAGACCTTTATGCACTAATTACATGCAAATAAAGACATTAAATAAATTTCACATATAATTATTTTCATTTTGATTATGTATCTTTAATTAATAGAAAGTCTTAAACTCTTGATAATTTACAAACATCCTGACTGAAGTTAAGAAATATTAGTTAAATAAATAAAGATAGTTAAATCTAACTATAAAGGGCAATATTGTAGCAAACATGGTATTTAGAATAAGAAAAAGTTCAATTTATATTGGAAAAGTATAGGATATTAATACATATTATGAAAATATGAAAATGGGTTTATATTAATAACCTAACCCAAAAAGGATAAATATATGTTCTAAAAGGAAGCATAGTTCTTATAATATGTATGCATCTTATATATACTGTAAAAGAGGACTAATATTGATGTATATAAACAGACATATATTTTAAAAGTATTTAACTTGGTTTTATGTTTAAACTATCCTTGTTTGCCCATTTCAAGTTACGCTTTTAAGTAATTGTGAGATGTTGTCTTGGGATGATCATTGTGAAGAATTGGAGAAGTGTTCAAGTAAAAAATATAAAGAAAAGATAATTCTTAGTTGAACACAGCCTTACATTCAGTCATGTGCCAAACTATATCCTTTTATGACCACCTAAAATTTAAGACATGACCATATACTCAACTTGGAAGGAGATTGTATCGCAAGGAGAATTTTCGAAGAGCAACATGACCTAAGCCATGATTAGGCATGGCAATTATGGCCCAGCCCGACCCGTTTTTGGCCCAAGTTGGCCAGGCCATGGGCGGGCCACGGGCTGGTTCATTTTTTCCGAAACGATGTTGTTTTAAATTTTTTTCTTTAAAAAATTAATGGGCGGGTCTGGTCGGCCCATTCCTACCCGTAGGGTCACGGGCCGACCACGGGCCACCGTGGCCTCCCATTAACATGCCTAAATATGATCGTGTCTCAGCTTATAGTTAGGTTGATCTTCAAGCTTAGAAAAGTTGTAGAAAGATATATAACCTACATTATAGGTGTGTGATAACTTGTGTCCTTTTCCAAAAACTAGAGACAGATATATGGACCATGATATAGTCATGTCGTAGATCGTGTTCTAGGTTGACAAAATGTATATAAAATATAAAAATCTATGGTTAGTAGCTGGGAGGTGCAAGAACCCTCAGACTAGTCATTTTTGTTAGAGAAGAGAATTAGAGATCATACTAATAGATTAAAAATGACTAGAATAAGAAGATTTCATTAATAATTAGTTTCGCTTTGATGTCTCTTATTTTTTCACTTTTATGTTTAGATAGAAGAGCCATAATATTATCTTTGTAAGGATTTATTCAACATTATCTACAAAGTATGAATTAATTATGTGAAATATCTTTCAAAATTATTAATGGGGATTTAATTGTGCTAGTAATTGGATCTAATTTTAATTCATGTGTGGAAGATTTAAGAGAACCTATAAATGACTGGACCATATTAGAAACTAGAAGTTACATAGGGTACTAAAGATCGACTTACATAAATCATCTAGTGTTGGGTCAAATCTTTCATTTAAATTCATAAATACTATTCTGCTAGCCTAAATTATAAAAAAAATTCTAAGTTATTAAATCATGACTACAAAGATGATGCTAGGGGGAATCATTGTCTAAACATTTCTTATATATACATTATGTACTCAGTTATTTGTTTTGTTTTGCTTTTATTAGTTAGTCATTTGCTTAGAAGATTTATCAATTTTCAATTATCTATCAGTTAAACTGTTTTAATTTTTTGACTAGTTAGTAGCAGGAGAGTTATTTAAACCATTTAGTGTTTTTCTTGGATTGACACCATATTCATTATTATATTACTTATCAATAATAAATACACTTGTCTTAGAGGTTTGATGTGGAAACTTTAGGAATAAGACTTGTAAAAATTCTTATTAATCTCTTTCAGCATCTTACCTTTATTAAAGAGCTCATTGATTGACTCATTCGCCAAATTTTAGATCAAAGGTCAAGTTTTTTAGAAAAAAAGATCCATTCAATCCAATTGGACCTATGCCTTTATGGGTTTCAAATAAAAAACTACCCTTTTAACTTGTACACTAAAAGGCCTATTAAGCAAATCAAGTTCATTTAACTTGCTGGATTATTTCCTTTTAAGAAGATATCATTGTTCCATTCTCTTTAGTTAAAGAGCATAGTCTATTAGAATTCCTCCTAGCTAAAATAGAAAAGTTTTTGTTTTTTTATCTCCACTTTTAAGCCAATCCACTCTATATCTTTGTTTGAACATAGAACTGTAATCTCAAGCTACTTTAATGAAATAGTCAAAAACTATCTTTTCTTCACTCAATTGTGAAGTTCCCATGGATGTTTGTTCAAAACCTCTCGAATGTTAAACATATTCATCCTTGTAATATTCACATTCATATTTATGCTCTTACCTTTTTTGAAATTCAATTACTTAAGTTCTTCGTTGATAAAGCTAAGCCTCTTCATATAGAAAAATGACTTATATCCACTATTATTATAATCTAAACATCTTAAGATGACTTTTAAGAATCCATCAATCTTTGCAATAAAATTATTGAAATCTAAAAAGGCTTTTTCTCTTCAGCATTAAGATCAAGTTTTGCACAGAAATGGGTTAATGATCTAAAAGAAAAGGGTTTAAGATTGTGTCTTTGCTTTAAGAGAACCTAAAGAGCCATTCCTCATTGGCAAAGGCCTTATCAAGCTTTTTCCTTGTGTGCCACCTAACAAATTGCTTATTACTCTAGATGAAGAAGCAACCATCAACTTTCAAGTTAGTAGCTCCTATCTTCTCAAAACAATCCCTGAAGTCATTAAAGAAGTTTCTTAAATAAAATTTTTCCTCAACTTCAAATATAAAAAGAGTGATATTAAAGTCCCCAATGAGTAATGAAGGATCCAAATTGGTATAAAGAACTCACTGAATCAAATTCCAAAGTTTGTATATCCAGAATGAAAATTTTAATCCCTAAACAAAATAGATTATTGTTCTTGAGTTTTCCTTAATAAACATAACTGAAACATTGATCATTTGGACACTATCTTTGATCTCACCTACCTTAACTAACCTTATGTAAAAAGCAATCAAAATTCACCAAGAGTGGTGTTATTGATAATTATACGAAAAGGCTCATTAGCTCCCTAAACACTTCGATCTCTTCATATTTTCCAAACTAGACTTAATCTCCAATAGTCCAATAGTTGTATGTTATTCTTAATAACAAAGTCTTTTAAAGCTTGTATTTTATGGCCTCACAATCCAAGAGGCTATTGATATATTAGGTAATTTTTGTCTTAAATCCCTTGGATCTTTTTTTATTGATTTCCTCCTATTATCAACATTAAACTCATCATCCTCTATATTTTCAAGAAATTTATCATATTCTTGCTCACTTATTTCCCCTTCCTTATTTGCTTCCTTAGCAAGGATCTTTTGAGTTGTTCTCTCCATTCTATAGTTCCCTTTTATAGCACAATGGACACTAGACTCCCTTATTCTAGTTTCAACTTGCCTAGGTTTATTCTTTTCCATCTCTAAAACAATATCATCCTCAAGGTCTTTTATATAAAGCTAACACTTGTTTTTGGATTTAAAGTCATAATATGTTTTATTATGTATGTCTCTATTGATTTTCAATCCCTATAAGTTCATTATAGTCTCCTCTAATGAATCTTCTACCTATTTCTTATCACTGCTTTCCTTGCACCTGAAGTGATGGTTTCTATTAATAGAAAACTCTTACTAAATCCTTTACCAATGTTTCATTTTCTTTTAATCTCATAATAGGAATGGTGTCAAGTAATTCCCTTAACATTTACACACTAACACACGTCCTAGCATATATAATTCTCTTCTTCAAAGTTTTATGCTCATCCATATAGATGAGCTACCAATGAAACTAGAACAAGAGATTAGACCTTTGATAGTATAACACTCCAATGGGACACTATGCATATTAATCCATATAGGGAAGTGCTCTTCTTTAATAAATTTTTAAGTATATAACCCAGGACCTTCCTCTAATTCAAATTGGAATTGAAAAAGTGAGTAGAAGAATAGGGAGGAGATAGGGAGGGATGACAGTTTTGTTGATGAGAACCAAAAGGAATAGTAGGTAATGGAGGAGCCAAAGGACTTGTAGTAAAAGAAAGGTTAGTTGGGGAAGAAAGGGGTGTAAAGGTTGACTCATTCAAAAACTTTTAGCCCCTCTATCATTAGGCAGAGTGTCATTTACTAATAAAGACAAAAACAACATTGTAGGAAAAAATATTTTAAAAAGGTGGTTACCTAAAACAATAACAAACCAAAGGAGAGGAAGAAAAATCTTGGAAAAGAATCAAATGGTCCCTTGTATAACTTTCCTCCTCCCAGAAATAGAACTAGCAAGAACCAAGCACTATCTTAAGAGCTATTTTGATGAAAGAAACTAAGAAAGCAATGTAGTAGAACTTTCTAAGAAGGAATAAGAGGTTACTGAGATATTAAATAAAGAGAAACATACAGGAATAGAAGGCAGAGAAACTCTTAGTTTGAAATCAAACAGATGATTAAGGATCAAATATAAGTAGGAGAAGAGGTCACTAAAGTGAATAAAGGAGGATGGAGGGAGCAACGACATTCTAGAAAATAAGATGTTTCAAAGAGAACTCAGACACTCTCTCTTAAGAATTTAAGGAAATCATGGTTCATACTGATGCCTTTATATGGTTTATATGTTTGTATATATTATTGATCTCTTGAATATTTGAATTCATTTTGGAGTGTTTTTATCAAAGTTTAAGTTTTGATTTCTTTGCACCTTCTACTAACCTATAGGTTAGAATCAACTAACTGAAGAAGTGGAACATTGATAAACAAAATGTGTCATTTCTTTTTGGTGACTCTGTAGATTTAAGTTCATCTAGTCCATTGTTTGATTTTTTAAACATTTAGTTTTTCTCTGCCACCTTACTTTTTGTTGTCTAAAGTTCTTTTTCACTTTTTCTCCAAAATCAGCATTTTTTAAGCTTTATTTAGGTCTAAAAGGTAGTTTCTTAGTTTCCTTCGATTTTTGTACCATAATCCCTCAATTTCTTTAGGGTTTTATTGAGTATTTGAGAATTTTTGCCATTTATTCTCTCATGACAAATTCTCTTCTTTGATAAATATCTCCTCCTCCAACAAATCTCAAGCATTAATAACCATTCAAAAAAAGCCCACTAACAATTTAAAATTGGTTTCCTCAACACCCAACCTTTAATTAATCATTTTTTAGTTAAACCATACGCCTTGAGGATTTTCTATTTTTTAAGTTTATTAATTGACATTTTTCATTCTCTTTGAAATTTTATGGATTCAATTTCACAAAATACATTTTAATTGTATAAATTTTAAATTTATAATATTCTAAGATTTACAAATAGGCAATTTCACAAATTCTTGAAAGTTTTGGAGTTTTCATAAATTTTTTTATTTCTTTGATTTAATTGAAATTTGATTTAAGTTTTTAAACTTTTGATTGCATTTATTGAGGTTCAATTTTGCATGAATTCGATTTTATACATTTTTCATAGTAAATTCGATATTTTCAAAATTGTTAAAAATTATATATTTATGTATGTGTGTTTATGTGTATGTGTGTGGGTGCGTACGTGCGTGTGTCTCTATGTGTGTCTATGTGATTATTTAGTGAAATTAAGAATACATGTGCTCTTCAATATTTAATTTCACTAAATGTTTTAATCGAAAATTTTCATTTCAAGCATAATGAGAAAATTTAGGGATTTCAAGTTTTATTGGATTTTTTGGTCAAATTAAACCTAACTATCATTCTAAAATATTAAATATTCAATTAATAATTTAAAATTTAAAATTTTTTTTATTATGGATGATCATGTTGGGTTTTGATCTTGCATCATATGCATCCAAAAAAAAACAGAAGTGGAAATATAAAACAAAACCCAAAAAGCCAAGAACTTTCAAGTGCCATTAGATGTTACTTTAACAAAACATAAACTCAAGATGTGTACCTTACAATCTCCTTCATTCTTTGTTTTCTTCACCTCTTTGTGTTGTCGCAAACCACAATGACCAAAGGAGGACGTCTTGAAACCTCTTAGGAAGAATGACTAGAACACACACAAAGTGCTAGCTTTGTGATGTATTCTTTGAGAGAGTGTTTATAGAGAGTGAGAGAAGATGATGAACACTTCACCAAAAAAATTCTCTTGTTCTCACACAATACTTGCACAAAAATTAATGTTTCTTACACCCTTTGGCCTTCCTCTAACCCCCAAAATCAATGAAGAGTTAGTGGTAATTAAGTGGCTTTTAATCCCACTTAATTTAGCATGAAACTTCCACCCATTCTTTCAAGGGTAATTTTGTCGTCTTGCTTATTAAAGAGTAATTTTTTCATCTTACCTAATAAACAAGATTTACATGTGTCATATAATTCATAATCAAATGACCCTAAACTACCATACTTATGTAGCTTAGTCATGCATCTCTCATATCTTTGATCCCCATCCAAAACCATTTTACTCATTCTTTGCATCTTCAATAGGTGTGACCCATTAGGTTCCTGGTATCTAGCAATACATCATGACCCCTAATTGACTGAAAAGTCAGTAGTTTGACTACAAACCCTTCATAGATAATGTTCTCGTGCAATTCATCCTTTCACCATCTATACCCCACTTGGTTCAGAGTATGGTTAAAGTGTCAACTCCCACTAGACTGACTACGTCACATATAGCCAAAGTGATGTTAGTTCTTGTCCCTGAGGCTCATTACTCAATTGGATATGTCACTAAAGACTGTCTTTATGGCATTTCCACTTTGGCTAAAGATTTCCCTAGTAATGACCCCAATAAGAGGCCATAGGTATCATCTCCTTCTATCAGAAGTGGTGAATCCTTTATTGGCTACTCAATTACCTTCAGATACCTCAAATTGTACCCAATCACCACCGTATGAGCAACTTCTAAAAGGCAACGAGGAATAGAGTCAAAGTACAGGATTAGTATCCAAGATATCTTTAAACACCTCAAGTTTAAGGTTATTTGCACCATTGTTATGATGAGACTATCATTGACACTAGAATATATTATCCATATGATTGTCTCATAGTAGGTCATCTAATGTACTTACTACTCTTAGCAAGCATCCACATGTTAACTCTAAAAAGATCTCCTTCTCCATATACCAAGAATACATCCTTAGTTCTTCTCAAGTACTTAAGGATATTCTTGACAGCCACCCAATGACCCTCTCTAGGATTTGACTGGTATCTGCTTGTAACACTTAAAGCATATGATACATCGGGTCTCATACATAACATAACATACATGATTGATCTTATAGCTAAAGCATAAGGGATCAAATTCATGTGAGTCCTCTCATCTTGTGTCTTTGGACACATAGGTTTCGAGAGTGTAATCTTATGCGTCATGGGAAGATAACCTCTCTTAGACTGCTCCATGCTAAACCTCTTTAGCATCTTGTCTATGTATGTAGACTAAGAAAGACCAAGAAACTTCTTAGATCTATCTCTATAGATTCTTATACCCAAAATATAAGTTGGTTCTCCAAGGTCTTTCGTGGATAAATTCTTGGACAACCGAATCTTGACTGATTGTAAAGTTGAGACATCGTTTGAGACATCGTTTCCTATTAGTAGTATGTCATCTACATACAATACAAAGAATACGATTGCATTCCCACTAACTTTCTTATACACAAAACGTTCATCCAAATTTGTTGAGAAACCAAACTCTTTGATTGTCTTATCAAATCAAATATTCCAACTCCTAAATGCTTGCTTTAATCCATAAATGAAATTTTAAAGCTTGCATACCTTTTCGCCATCATTGGATATGTAACCATTAGGTTATGTCATGTATACATCCTTGGTTAGGTTTCCATTAAAAAAAGTTGTTTTCACATCAATTTGCCATATCTCATAATCATAATGAGCATCAATGGATTTAAGCCAGGCTACCAGGCTAAAAGTTTTGTTATAGTCAACTCCTTATCTTTGACGATAACCTTTAGCTATAAGCCTAACTTTATAGGTAACTATATTACCCTTCATGTAGGTTTTCTTCTTGAAAACCCATTTGTACCCTATGGGTTTTATCCCTTCAGGTGGGTTAACCAAAGTCCATACCTGGTTTTAATACATGGAATCCATTTTGAATTTCATGGCTTGATGCCATTTTTCAAATTTTGAACTCTTCAGAACTTCTTTATATGTAGTGGGCCCATCCTCTTTTATGAGCAATACCTCACTATGTTCACTTATGAGAAATTCATATCTCTCTGGAACATGACGTATCTTACTTGACCTATGAACTTGTTGTGTGTCAAAAGCTTGAACTATTGTTTCATCAATATGAATAACAGTCTCAAGTTCAGGCAGTTAATTTATATTTGTTTGAGCATCTTAAACTTCCATAAGTTTAATTTTTCTCTCACTGTCTTCTTTTAAAAGAAACTCTTTCTTTAAAAAGACAACGTGTTTTGAAACAAACACCTTTTGTTTCAAAATTTTGTAGAACTAATATCTTATCATTTCTTTAGAATATCCTACAAACAAACACTAATTAGATTTAGCTTTTAGCTTATCTGACTGAATCCTCTTCACATAAGCTAGACAACTCCAAAATTTTATGTGAGAAAAATAGGGTTTCTTATTAGTCTACATCTCATATGGAGTAACATTAACTGATTTTGAGTGGACTCTGTTTAACACATAAACAACAATCTTAAGTGCATATCCCTAAAAGAATTTTAGCATATCTGTTAAGCCCATCATAGACCTCACCATGTCCAATAAGGTTTGGTTTCTCCTTTCTGCCACCTGTTGTATTGTGGTATGTAAGGTGGAGTCCACGGGGATATTATCCCATTATCTTTGAGATAACTTAGAAACTCTTGGCTTAAGCATTCACCACTTCGATTTGAACGAAGTGTTTTAATACTTCTACCCAGCTATTTCTCTACTTCATTTCTGAATTCTTTGAACTTTTCAAAGGCCTCATATTTGTATCTCATTAGATACAAATACTCATATCGTGAATAATCATCGATGAAAGTAATGAAGTATATGAAACCACATTTCCCATGTATGGACATTGGACCACATACATCTGAATGTATTAAGTCCAATAGTATAGTAGTTTGTTCACCCTTTCCCTTAAAAGGTAACTTTTTCATCTTGCCTAATAAGCAAGATTCACATGTGTCATATGATTCATAATCAAATGACCCTAAACTACCACACTTATGTAGTTTAGTCATGCGTCTCTCACTTATATAGCCAAGCGACAATGTCATAACTAAGATGATTTAACATTATCTCATTTTTATCTTTTATTGTCATTGATATTTAAAACTGGATTTGACATATCTAATATGTACATTCCACTGCATAATGTACCCATAGCATAAAGCATTCCATTCAAAATAATATAACAACCATTGTTATCAAAATTTAAATAGAAATTAGCTTTATTCAGACTCGAAATTGAAAATATTCTTAGTCAATACATGTACATAAAAATAATCATCCAATTCTGTTACAAGCCCACTAAGGAGTGTCAATACATAAGTTCCTATAGCTAATGCAACAACTGTTGCTCCATTGCCCACACGCAAGTCCGGCTCTCCCTTATTGAGTTGTCTACTATTCCGGAGGCCCTACATATCAGTACATAGGTGTGAGCCACAATCGGTATCCAATACCTATATGTTATTATTAGAAATAATATTAATATCAATAATAAACATACATGAAGTAGATGGGGCATCTTATGCCTTCTTCTGCTTCAGCGACTCCAGATAGGCTTTATAGTTCCTCTTTTAATGACCATCCTTGCCACAGTGGAAGCATGTTCCCCTAGGGGTGGTCCCCTTAGCTTTTTTCTTAGCCACACCTCCCTTAGGCCTTGTAGACTTCTTCTTCTTTTGGTTTTTCCTCCTTAAACTAGAAGAGGCCACCAGCATCACGGCCTTACTATCCTTGCGAACAGATGGCTCAACTATTTTGAGCAAGTTGATCAGTTCAGGAATCGTTATGGATATTTGGTTCATCCGATAGTTAAGCACAAACTGTGAATAACTATCAGTCAATCCAGTTATTAAGTCTATATTTAATTTATGATCCATCAAAAAACCTAACAAGGACAACCTCTCAATATATCCATTCAGTACTAGAGATGTCCCCTCAGCCATCTTGAAGTGAAAGAGCAACCTCAGGTCTTGAACCTTTCGGACCTAGCTTGCTCATCAAACAGCTCCCTCATATAACCATAGTGCATCCATAGGTTCATGCTGCTTTTGCAATTTCGGTGACATAGTGGCCAGCATTATGTAGCTAGCCATCTCACTATCATCGAGATGCTTTATGTATGCCCTCTGATCACTATCAGAAGCATTAGTAGCAGGGGATCGGGAAGTGGTTCTTCTAAGATGTAGCCTAGTTTCTCTTACTTGAGAACTATTCTTAGGTTCCCAAGCCAATTTAGGACGTTGGGTCCAATCAACTTATTGTCTTCCATAAGTGAGCGTAGGTTCACACTAGTGGTCATGGTGTTGATTCTTGCATCCTAATGTTAAAAAGAGAAATGGGGTTAGACTATATGTAAATGCATGTCAATTAGGACTTTAATAACATGCAGTATCGCTCCCACTATTTTCTTATGAATCCATAATCCTCTATATGAATCTGAGAGAACTTGTATAGAAGGTCTCCTAATAGGTTGATATCCATTATCCCTAAGAATGACCTTGGGTTTGCCTAACAAGCCACTTTAGGTCAATTAGTAGGTATCGATCATACTAATTACATTTACAATGCAGCTATCAAATCTAGTGCTATCAACTATTGATGTGTGCACTCACATTATGCTATCAACTCTTGAATTATGTGCATATCATGTACACTACCCAACTTCGCCTCTGTCCACGTTGACCTTAGATTTGCCCAACAAATCAATGCTTCTAGTTTCACACATATTCGTGTAGAGCGGGCTTAGATCTGCCCAACAACCCTAACTCTAAAAGAACTTTGTTTCTCACCATATTAATGGAAGGCGTTAGTTTTAATATTCTAAGTGAGGGATTTCAACTTAGGTCTATATATATATATATATATATATATAGCTATATGGCATAATATGGACACCCCAATCATCTTAAGTCCATACCATCCATCATGCAAGTCCAAACAATCATAATATGCATTCTCTAACGCATCAAATTAAACACATAAGTTTTGGTTGTGAAATTTATGGATTATAAAATTTGGAAGTCGATTCAACTCTTGAATCGAATTGCTTACTAATTTTAATCTCGGCTAAATTCAATTTTGCATGTCATTTCAATTTGGAATTTAATACTAATCAAATTAAATTAAACTCCAATTTCCATAAATTAATTTAAAAATTAATACACCTTAAAATTAATTATTTGATGACAAAATTAAACACTTTAATTTTGTCACACATGCCACTTTCTAGTCATGATATGATTGTTAGGATTGTTTAGACTTGCATGATGGATGGTTATGGACTTAAGATGATTGGGGTGTCCATATCATGCCATAAATATATAGCTATATAACCATCCATTATGCTAACATGCATTCTCTAACGCATCAAATTAAACACATAAGTTTTGGTTGTGAAATTTATGGATCCTAAAATTTGGAAGTTGATTCAACTCTTAAATCAAATTGCTTACTGATTTTAATCTCGGCTAAATTTAGTTTTTCATGTCATTTCAATTTGGAATTTAATATTAATCAAATTAAATTAAACTCAAATTTTCATAAATTAATTTAAAAAATAATACACCTTAAAATTAATACACTTTAATTTTGTCACATATGCCACTTACTAGTCATACTAGAAATTTTAATGCTCCATTTAAATTAATCCAAAATTAATTTCGAAAATTTTCCAGAAGAATTTCCATAACACCAAATCATCATTTCACACATCTCTAGGTCATTTCAAGTCATCAAAATAATTTTTGAATCACCCAAAATCATCAAGATAACCGAAACTACACCTAGACACATAAAAATGACAAATTTGACATCTAAAATTTTCCTATAAATCTAATTTTGAGAAAATTCATTTTGGCATGCATAAGACATCAAAATAACACATTTTTATCACATGAAAATATTTTTAAGGTTCTAGAACCAAAACATACAAATACAAAATTATCAAACAAAACAGTTCCATCAATTTCAACAAAATTGACGAGATTTGTTTATTGTTTGAAAATTAATTTAAATTTTTTAATTAATTCTAGAAAAATTCCAGAGGATTAAACACATTCTAAATATGTTTACATAATTTTTCTAGAATCAAATTCTAAGAAAAACATGTTTACATAATTTTTCTAGAATCAAATTTTAAGAAAAACATGTTCAACCTTATAATTTAGCCAACCAACATCATATGTTCTACAAGAAAACAATTTTTAAGCATGTTGTATAAAATTAGAAAATAAATATTTTAATCACATTAAAATCAATTTTCAATCATGAAAACCATCTAAAAATGTCTCATGAGCATATCACTTAAAGAAAAACGCGAAAAAAATTTCATAATTTAATTTTGAGTTTTTTAAGAACAGAACCTCAGTTGTCACAACCATGCAATCCTATTGTACATGTAATAGAAACTATATCTAATAGGCACCAGATGGCTCTGATACCACAGTTGGGTTTTGATCTTGCATCATATGCATCCAAAAAGGTAAACATTAGTGGAAATATGAAACAAAACTTAAAAAGTCAAGAACTTTCAAATGTCAATAGATGTACACTACAAGAGTTAAGACATTTAGTGACAATTTTTTTGTGACTAACTATTATTTCGTTACAAATACGAGCTTTTTTGTGACAAGACAATTTATTGACACTGTTGTTTGGATTATCTGTGATGATT
>JAOTAY010000008.1:32950440-32960667 GCA_025629805.1 Erythroxylum baracoense | reverse complement strand
AAATTATTTGTTTGTATGTATATTTAAATGCTTGCTTTTACTCATTGTGAATGTGGGAAAAATGTCTTATGAATTTGCTATCATGTCTACTTTGAAAGAAACTGCATTTTAGTATTGATGCAAAAACTGAAAAAATTCAAGAAGCACGAAACATATGAATATATTATGAAATATGTATGCATCAGAAAATCTGCTTATGTGGGTAAGAGAAATACCATTCTGTTCATCACATGCACGTTGACCTAAAGCTTTCTCCCAGATGCCCGCTTATAGCATATGAGCTCTGAAAAATGGACTCATTCTGTTCATGGTGTAAACTTCGGTTTCACCATTTTGTTTTATAGGATTCTCTCGAGCCATTATATTTGTGCATTGCATTTTGAATTGTTAAGTGTAAAGCATATTTGAGTTTTATGATTTGATTATTAATTGATTTGATAAATTGATTTGTGAGATGAAGTATTCATGTTTATGTAAAATTCTCAAATTTAGAAGGTGAATGTTGTGATCTGTTAAAATTAAAATAATTGATTTGTGTGCGGTTTGTTATCACTGGCTATAAACATATTATCCACTAAGCTTCTCGACTCACCCCATCAATTTCCACTCTTCAAGTACAGACAAAGAAAATCACTGAACCTTGCAAAGCTTGGCAAATCTAAGAATTTCATACTTTTTGTAACTAGTTAGTTTAGAGACTTTTGGTACTTAGAAGCATATCATGCATGAGCATTTAAGATTGTAATTTTTTTTGCATTATGCTACTGATGTGACTTTTAATATGAAGTATGAAGATGTGCACCATCTCTGTTTTATTGAGAATTGACAGTGAAAGTTGCAAAGATTCACTGATATATGTGTACAAAAGTTTTCTTTTCTGTTGAGTTGTCATTATGGTTGGAAGTGAGATTATTTGTTGTGTGATGATAGATTATTTGTTGTGTGATGATCTTTTGATGGGTTTTCTTTAAGTAAATTGTTTAAAGGGAGTTTCGTATGTATGAATTTAAATGTTAGATTCTTAAATTCAGGTCTTTTGGTTATCGTTAATAAATATATTTATTGACAGTGGAAAGAAAAGAGGAAAAATGGGGGAAAATGTGATCTAAAACTTTGAGGAATAAACTGTATTAATCTAGGTAGAATTTAACAAAATTGTCTGCATGAAATTTGTAAATCTTTGTCTTAACTTTCCAATGATATAAAGTTTATAATTTTTGAATTTATGGATTGAAAGTTTTGAAGTTTTGAAGTTGGAATATATGACTAGAAAGCACGATCGCAACAAACTTGATTTTCCGCGACTGTTCCCTGAACGTCGCGATCGTGCACCTCGAATTTCCGCCACTGTTCACCATTTGTCACGATCGTGACTTTTATGTTTTTTATAAGCACGATCACAACTCCTGACCTCTATCACAGGCATGAGAAATTTTCTCACACCCTTGACTCTTCCTCTTTTGCACTTTGCTTTTAATTCATTAATTTAATCGTTATTTATTCACTTAATGTCCAATTCAATTTATTTTCATGTTCATTTTATTCTATGTTATTTTATTTAAATTGTTGGGTATTTGTTTTTGCTCCTTCTATGAATTTTATTTATTTATATAAGTATTTATTCGTTTATTTATTTTATTATTAATTGTTTATATTAAAAAGAGTCCCTTCATGACTTTTTTAATTTATTTTAATGTCAAATTTATTCTACGCTATTTGTTTTAATTGTTTGTTTATTTATTTTTCCTCTTACCAAGGAATTAAATTTTGTTATTTTGATATTAATTATAAATATCATTATTTTTATTTTAAAAATACTCCAATTCAGGTGCCTTGACGCCATGAATTTTTTATTTTACTTAATCTGCCTTTTCTTCATTTTTACATATACCATTCCTTCCTAAACTATCTAGATAACTATATAAATAATTGCCCTTATCGAGGTCATGAAACTATTAATGACCATAATCAACAAGTTTGAACGGTCACAAGTCTTGAATAAGAGTCCCTAAACTTTGAAGCATCAATCATAGTTGAGGGTAATTGGGCAGTTCAATAATTCAAAGATGTTGTTGTAAGAGGACTAAGGAAGAAATATGATTGCCTAAGTCATATCTTTTTCTTCCTTTGCATGTGCTTACAAGTGTGCCTTTCTCTGCATGCCTGAGTTTGCAGTGACTGATTCGACAGAAATATTCACTCCGATTGGGCAAAAGGTTGTGGTTCATATTTGCTAACAACAATTTGAGAAATACATGTAAAATCATCAGTCTTTTGGAACATTTTGCCTCTCTTTTTCGTCCTCAGATGAGAATTCAACTTATCTCTATTTTGAAAAAAGTTAACACCATCTCAACCCGTGTCCAACAGCACAAGTGTACCGCTTCTCTTGCATATTTTGTTTTCATATTAAAATTAACTTTAACTAACTCAAATAACCTTCAATTGTATTATATTGAAAATTAGTTTCATTTAGCATCAATTAGTATTTGTAAAATGGCTTTGGTAAATTCTTAAGTTCTTGGGTGTCATTATAAACTATTGTTCTAAACCAAAACTAACTACAAACATTGTATGACTTGTGAGATAAAGATATTTTAATTTTCTTCTCTCAAAATTCCTATCTTTATTTTACAAACATTGTATGACTTGTGAGATAAAGATATTTTAATTTTCTTCTCTCAAAATTCCTATCTTTATTTTTTCACCGGACATCTCATTTTCTTGTTTCAAATTTTTATGACATTAAGATTTGGATTTTGAGTAGGTTTTAAGTAAATTTATAATCATTTCATTCCTAATCTTTTCTAAAATTTAATATAAATTAAAATAATCTCCTTTATAAAGTTAAAATAAGATATTGATTTTTACACCGTTTATAACATTTCAAGTTAATTTCAAAGAAAACATTATTATTTTTAAAAGAGTTAAATAAAAGCTGCATTAAATCTAATCGGCAAATATTTTGACTATTTAGTTTTAAAATTATTTTTTGATCAAGATTTTAACAATTGTACTTTTATTTGAATTTTTGGTTATTCCTTATTCCTTAAGAAAAGTTTTAATTAGTTCAAAAATCTTAATCTTCCATGTTCTTTGTATAATTGAAAGTAGCCCACAATTTCTAGTAACATCGGTTGCATGATGGTAGTATTCAGGCGGACAAATGTGCACTTTCAATCATATACAACAGTGGCGTGCTACAACATCTTGGTCAGCTAATGAAACAACTCTCTTAGTTGAATTATATTCATTGTTGGACAAGTTTAACCAGATGCATGATGTTGCTTACTCTGCTCTCAAAACCTAAATTTTATGAGTTTAATATGGCAATCAAATGGCAGATGGTAGATGGCAGATGGCAAATTGCAGATGGCTTTAAGTCCTTAAAACTCCATAGAATATGAGACTTTTTAATGTTCTTTCTCTCAAAATTTTTGTCTTTATTTACATCTACTGTAACTTTTACACGGGACACGAGGCATCTCAATTTTCTTGTATCAAACTTTTAGTGACTATAAGATTTCAATTTTGAATAGGGTTATAACCAAATTTATAATCATTTTATTCCTAATTTTTTCTAAAATTGA
This sequence comes from Erythroxylum baracoense, assembly GCA_025629805.1. Lineage (NCBI taxonomy): Eukaryota > Viridiplantae > Streptophyta > Magnoliopsida > Malpighiales > Erythroxylaceae > Erythroxylum > Erythroxylum baracoense. Next base: position 32,957,077 of record JAOTAY010000008.1, on the reverse strand, counting down.
ATATATTTTTTAACAAAAAAATTAAATTATTATGTATATTAAGTGTTTATTTACAAATTTAAATAACATGTTTATTATAAAAATAAAATGTTGATTATATCATACACTTTAAACTTAGAAACTCCTAATCTCCAAATTAATAGGAGATAATACTTTGATCAAAATCAGTAATAATAGAGAGAGAATTTTTATTAATGAAGTAAGTAAAAATATCAATCCTGCAGTTTATACATAGTACCAAGAATATTGGGGTGACAAACAACTTATCATTACTAATTAAAATTTCGTAAATTCTATCTCTATAACTAACTTTGTGTAAAAACATAACACCACATTGAAATACAAAACCAATAATGAAGACTGATGATTTTCTTGATCAATCATCATATAGATTATGATTTTCTTGATCAATCAACAGTTAATATATCCAATTGGTTTATTGATAATAGATTCGATCGAGAGAGTGTAGATAGAGAGATTCAAACACAAGATCTTTTGATCTTATACCCTTCACTCTACCAACTCGACTATCCCTACAAATTAAAGAAACTCTACAATTATATACTATTGGTTTATTGGTACTTTTACCTGAGACGATTAAAGATTATTATCTTGGTGGCAATTATAGTTAGAATTTAAATCTTCGTAATGGTTCATGGTTTGGAAGTTATTAATGAGTTTGGAAATGAAAGTCATTGGTTAGTCATATATTATCATTGTATGATCTGTAATTTGATATTTGAGCTTCGGGTAATACTCCATATCTACGAATAAGTGTTAGTAGTGTAACAGTGTCTCTCACACCCTTAAGAAAATTGTCAGTGTCATGGACGTGATCGTGATCTTTTATTTTCTTATCTTTTTTTTAATAAAATAATATAATTAATCAAATATAATTAATTAAAATATATTAAAATTAATAAAATTATAATAATTATATGCATCATCATTCTTTATTGTATTTATTGTCATTTTTATTATCATTGTCTCATATAAACTAACTGTCACCTAAAAAATTTAAATAATTCTTTACTGAACATTGTAGGTCCAATAGGCCCATTTGAAATAACAAGTTTTTATTTTGCTTAATGTTTCTGTTCGTCCATTTTACAACGACCGTTCCTTCCTAAACTATCTAGATCATTATATCAATAATTGTCAGTTATGAAACTATTGGTGAGTACACTCGCAAATTTGAACAGTCACAAGTCTTGAATAAGAGTCCCTAAACTTTGAAGCATCAATCGGCGGCTGGGCGGTTTAATAATTCAACGGTGCTGTCCGTAGGAGCACCAAGGAAGAAAGATGACTGGCCAAGCCATATCTTTTTTTCCTTGGCATGTGCTTACGACTTTCTCTGAATGCCTGAGTTTACAGCAACTGGTTCACATTTTCTAAAAGTATTTGAGAAATACATGCAAAATCATCAGTCTTTAAGTGTTTCGCCTCTCTGTTTCGTTCTCATCGGTTGAGAATTCAACTGACCTAACGTTTTGAAAATTGTGAACACCGTCTCCATCAGTGTCCAACCGCGCCAAAAATCTGACTCAAAGACTGGCAAGGCATAACCTTTTCGTTTTGTAAAATATTAAGGATCAGCTTGCCCCATTGGCCCTTGTACTTACCGTTACCTGGTAGTTTCACTATATAAGTGGTACTAGGATCTTCAGGGCCTCCCATGAACTCCTCAACTCATAACAGCACTTCTCTACTTTTTTCCGTCTCATGGATTACTCTTCAGAATCATCATCACATATATTACAAATTTTTGGGGCTCTGGTATTCATGCTCTTGTGTACTCTATGGTGGTCCAAAAAGTACAATCCTGGCAAAACAGAGAGGCGTAATCTTGTACCAGAAGCACCAGGTGGCTTACCAATTATAGGTCATCTTCATCGACTTGCTGGAACCAAAAACCTAGCTGAATCCTTCTCGGCCATGGCGGATAAATATGGTCCCATCTTCTCAATCAGGATGGGAGCACACCCAACGGTAGTGGTGAGCAGTACCGAGTTACTTAAGGAGTTTTTCACCACATGTGACAGAAGTTTCGCTTCACGCCCAAATACATCCCAAAGCAAGTACCTCGGTTACAATTCATCGGCAGTCGGTTTCGCACCGTATGGAAAATATTGGCGAGAGATACGTAAGCTGGCGGTGACGGAGCTTCTCTCCATCAACAGGCTCAAATCAATGAGACATTACCAGGTATCCGAGGTTAACCACTTGATTAACGACATGTTTTTGTTGAGCAAGAGGAATGACCATCGTCCAGTTAAGATTTTGCTGAGTCAATGGCTTGAAGAATTAACCTTCAATATCATTACCTTGATGGTATCAAGGCAAAGATTCTTCCAAAGGAACGTCGACGGAAATGTCAACAACCAAGATAATCACGATGCAAATGTGGGTAAAACTATCAGGGAATTCATGGAAGATATGGGCAGAGCAGTTCCTGGTGATCTCATCCCTTTCTTAGGCTGGTTTGATTTTGGAGGAGCAATAAAACGCATGAAGCAGATCTCTGAGAAATTGGACGCAATCATAGAAAAATGGATCGAAGAACACAAGTCGAAGAGTAGTGATTCGGAGAAAGATATCATCGATCTTATGCTCTCTACGGTGGAGGATGATACCACCTATGGCCATAAAAAGGATACGATTATCAAGGCAACAATATTGGTACGTTATATTTCATTGTTTGGATTGAGTGTACCTTAATTTTATAAATACTTTAAAATCAAACTAATACTCAACATAAATTTTACTAAAAATAATAGAGAAAAAAGTTAAAATTTAATCTATTGTTGAATTTAATTTGAGTTAAAACATTTGAATATTTAAAAAGGTAAATTTTTGTCTAAATTTTAAGAATGTATAATTCTAAAATATTCTTTGAACAAAGTTAACCTAAAGATATATTTTGATATATATATTAATCATGGGAAAAGTACATAATTACATTTTTCTCATTACAAAACATTACTTATAACCTAAGCTGAATAGAAGTAATAAGTTGTGAATATTTTTTAATAAAATTAACCTATATATATATATATATCATGAGAAAATCAATTATATTTTCTCATTACAAATAGCTTGAGTTGAATAAAAGTAACAACCTGTGAATATTTTTCAATCTTTCCTACAATTTTATCTTTAACTAACTATTATAGTATCTTATACATAATATTAAGCATTTTAATATTTTATAATAATTTCAGTGCATATTTATGAACTATTTTATTAAATTGAACATAATTTTGATCTTTAAAATTATTAAAGGCATGTCAATATCTTTAAGACTACAGTTATTTTACTAATTAAATATTTTTCTTTTATTAGTCTTGATACAATTAGTAATTTATCTTAAACTAAAAAAAGTATCTTATAATATTTGGCTATAACTTTATTACATATTTTTGAATCATTTAATAAATTAAACATAATTTAGATCCTTAAAACTATTAAATACTATTAAACTCTTTAAATCTTTAAATTATTTTATTAATCATATAGTAATTTTCTCTTTATTAATTCTGATATGTTGAAAACCAATTATAACACTTTTTAATTTAAATCATGTTGTTAGACTTTTATGGTTGCTGGCTCAGACACCTCATCTATGACTCTGACATGGACCTTCAGTAACTTGTTAAACAATAAACATGTATTGGAGCGTGCCCAGGAAGAGCTTGACCAGAAAATTGGTAGAGATCGATTAGTAAATGAAATCGATGCCGAGAATTTATTGTACATCCAAGCCATTATCAAAGAAACCTTACGATTGTACCCACCTGCTCCATTGGCAGTTCCACACGAGTCTATAGAAGATTGTTACCTTGGTGGGCATTTTATCCCAAAAGGGACTCGTCTATTTGCTAACTTATGGAAGGTGCAAACAGATCCAAAGTTTTGGTTAAATCCGAAGCAGTTCATGCCTGAAAGATTTCTGACAACAAAAGCAGATGTTAATGTTTATGGTCAACATTTTGAGTTGCTTCCATTTAGCTCAGGAAGACGGAATTGTCCTGGTATCAACCTAGCAATGCAAGAGATGTCATTGGCACTTGCAAGGTTACTTCAGGCATTTAACTTCCACAAACCATCAGATGAGCCAATTGACATGATTGCAGGCTTAAGTATTGTCCTATTTAAAGAAAAACCTCTTGAAGTTTTGGTGACTCCACGCCTCCCTCTTAAGCTTTATCAACAGTAGAAAATGAGGAAGATAATACCATGTCCATGTTCATGTTTTTAATAAAGAGCAGCTACAATCTCCTACCTCCTATAAATATAATATATGCTAAGAGTTAGCTTTTAAAACAATATGATCCTCTCAAAATAATATAGGTCTAATATTCATGCTTATCATTCCTATTAGCCCTTTTCTATTTTATATTATCTTATATTTCATTACCAAAATTTGTTATTTATGGTGATAAAAAGGTAAAGGAAAAATATATAATGAATTACTGGAGTTTAGAGATCATTTCTCCTAACTCATTCAAGGAAATCAAGCTCATTTTGTGTTATAATGTCCTATATAAAGCTATATCTAAATTGATTGCAAATAGATTAAAGAATATGTTATTTAATATCATTGGTAGCTCTAAAGGGGATGTTTTTAATGATAGACAAATAGCAGATAACGTATTGTTGGCATAAGAATTACTCAGAGGCTACTCAAGAAAATAAGCCCTTATGAATTGCACTATAAAGGTTGATATGAAAAAGGCATTTTTAAATATATAGATCAGAACTTCTTGTTAATACTATAAGGGCTTTTGGTGACATAGCACATCTTATCATTCCTCAAAATAACTAGATCTACAACTCTAGTAGTGGTAAGTCTAGGTCGATCCTACAAAGATTGTGTGTAAAGCTTTTGAAATGAAAATAATCGGTGCCTAGGTCTTGGGGGGTTGGTTTAGTTTAATAACAAAATAAAGTAAAACTAAACTAATGAAAACATTTGAAAATGATGAAGTTGATGAATTCGTTAGGGATTCGGTGTTAGGTTTTGATTATGCATCATATGCATCACATATCAGAAAATACATAGCAGAAATTAAAATGAAACCCAAAAAATATAAAATCAAACATATGCCATTAGATGTAGTAAAAAAAAAAACATAAACTTAAGATGTGTACCTTACAAACTCCTTTGTTCTTCGTTGTCTTCACCTCTTTGGGTTGTTGTAAACCAAAACAACCAAAGGAGGACGTCACTAATAATATCCACACGAAGAGCGAAGCCTGAAACTTCTTAAGAAGAATGGTTAGAACACACACAAAGTACTAGCTTTGATGTATGTTCTTGAGATAATAATTTAGAGAATAAGTGTGCGTAAGATAAACTCTTCACATTTCTCACTAGTTTTTTTACAATACTATGCACGAAAATGAGTAAGTTTCTACCAAATTTGGCCTCCTCTAACCCCCATCATGAATGGAGGAATAATGGGAATTAAGTGGCCATGAATGCCACTTAATTTGGCTTGAAATGTTTGCCGAAAAACTAGCAATTTTCTAGGCTAGCAGCCATCCAACATTTTCTTTCGTTCATTCCTTTGCAACATTTCTTACCGTGATTATATCGTGATACAATCTTGAAACGTTCTCTCATATCTTGGATCATTATCCAAACCCATTTTACTAACTCTTCACATCTCTAATGCGTGTGACCCATTAGGTTCCCGATTATATTGGCCACTTGAATTAACTCTTAATTTAATGCTTTTATAATGGCTTCTTCTAGAATGACATGCTGCAAACTAGTAAATTCCCATCCCCTCTTTCAACTTGGAAGAGAAAGTGTTCTGGTTATATTATCCTTCATATTTTGGCAATGTTGATCATACATTCTATAAGAAATGCTTAGGGAACACCATTTATTCTCTTTAGAAAGAAAGAAACATGTGAATTTTCTATCACCAATCCAAAAAGAGAGAGCTAGTACTAAAAGAGCTATTATTTTAGAAAAATAAGTACTTAAAGAACTGTTATTGTCCATAAGGGAGCAACTTTTGGTATATAAACTACATCTCAATTGTAATAAGTACATGGCCATTTGATGGAGCTTAATATAAGCTAAGACTTTCTTAATGAACTTTATGAACATATTGCTTCTAATAATTTCAATCTCCGCTGGTGGAAGAATTGAAAGAAAGGAGCTTTTGACTTTTACCTTTCACTTGAAAAGCTTTGAGGCTTAAGCATGAGTTTTTGATCTATATTCATTATTAAAGCTATGAATAAGTGATCTAGCTTTTATCTCCTTGGGTTCTTATAATCCCTTTAAATCTTTGGTTCAATGAAATTTATTTAATTTTAAAAAAAGCTATATTAATCTCAATTTTTCTTGAATTGTGTTTAACACAAACAAGCTCTTTGATTATATTTAACAATTACAAAATCTAGAATAATCTCTCTAGATTTAATGCAATAATGACATTAAGAATTAGAAAAATATGCTAGCCTAAACTGTAACATCCTGTCACCTATACATACGGCTAGAACACATAATTGTGAGACATTTATATGACTTAAGATAAATGAACGTTAGACATAAGTTATTTGTGACATATATATCGGTTGGCACATTCATCCAAATATATATGCTTTCATTTGGCAT
>JAOTAY010000008.1:32887741-32919699 GCA_025629805.1 Erythroxylum baracoense | reverse complement strand
AATGCATGTACAGTCATTTACATGTGCAAAATTCACTATTGTATGCATGAACATGTCAAAACAATTTTGAGCACTTAACCTATTCCAAATGATTATTTTACCCTTCTCATTGGTGAGGGGATGTTACAAATAATTTTTTTGAAAACCCTTACTGTTTTTGTTTCTAACTTCCGATGCTTAATTTACGATTAATTTTTGAATTCTAAATTAATTATACTATTTTGATTATTTGAGATATTATAATAATTAAATTGATTACCGAGTGAATTTAATATTCATACAGTTGTTGGAATTTTGACGTCAAATTTTGATTATTGATTGCATTTCTTTATGCTTGATGTATTGAGTTAGTTCAATTTCTAAGAGTGAAAAGAAATAAGTGGAAGCTAGCTAGTTGGTTTTTTATAATTAATTTGTTAAATCTCTTAAATTATCTCAGATATGTCAAAATTGCATGACTAAATTAAAATTTAGAACTTGCTTGTTCACTTGTAAATATTATGTAACACACCACTACCATAGAGCATATACCCTAACATCTAAAGGACATTCAAGAACATACCATAGGAAAATGACATGTTAGGGCAATCACATCAACTTATTATGACATTATACAAATCATAAGTATTTCTAAAGATCAAAACTTCTCATTTCATTCACAAAATGAAATTTACTTACATTGTCATTACATTTCATAATCCATATTTATACATAACATAACATTTGGGAGTTTAAAATTCTATATAAAAAGTTCAACATGAAAGGAGAAGCCAAACAAAAGTATTCTATCTAGACTCTGTAAGTATCAGCTAACTAGACCTTTGAGCCATTCTTGTTTCCAAAATTGACAGTACTAGACTTCTGCTAGAATGCCTTAGAAGCTAGGTCTCCCTTGTAACTGAAAATCAATGTTGCAATTTTGATGAGTTTGCGAACTCAATGAGTGAACCATCATCGATGTGCTCACTCATATCAAAACACAAGGACAATTCATAATCAAATTCACAAGCAAATCATATCATCCAATATTGAATATTTCGTCACATTTTATCATGCTTCAACAAGTACAACTTATGTACAATTATTCGCATCACTATTTTAGAACAATCCAATAATTCATTTCAATCATCCATAAGATACATATCAAGTTGTATATGCAAATGCACATATGACTCTATTCATTTTCACTTTGTTGTGATCAAGCGCCTATTTACTGTCTCGTATCTATTGTGGATACGAGGCTCATTTCATTTATTATCACATACCCATTGTGGATGTTGAGCGCATTAATAACTGAGCCTGTGGCTCTTTATGCACATTTCTGAGCTTTAAGCTCTTTTTCACACTGGTCACTCTGGTCACAACTCCTTTATCTAATCATGCATAATAATGTGATGGAATGCATCAATTCACATAATATGCTCTCAACATTTTCACTCAATGTGTATAGCTATTTATCACAGTCATCAGATCTTAGTCCAGCATTCAACATTCAGTTGAGTACACATTTTCCATATTCACATACAATTAGAAAGCACTTCCAATACAATCCCAAATACCAAACTTCTTGGACCATCAATGTTCAGAATTATCACAATCATATCAATTACAGTTCAATAACTAAAATTTAAATAGAAACAAATCAATCATAGTGAGAAAACATCTAGGTTAACTCACAGTACGCTCTAGATAAGCTATTGCCTCAATGACCTGGCAATGTCTAGATGTTGACGATCAATTTGTGCTTCTTTAGTCATACAATACACACATATTTTACACATTACGAAGTTGGTCAATCATTTGAATGTTCAATCATACACATATATATATGTCATGTTCAATGCATGCTTAATTGACTTTCTCGGATATGTATCTTTAATCACGAGTCTTGATTATTCAAACATTATAGTATATATGACTAATTTACAATTTAGGTTTATACCTTAAGTAAATTGGTTATTCTAAATTCATCAGCCATAAATTACCAATCCTTTTCTAGTATTATATAATCAAACAATATCTCGATTCTCATTTATTCATTCATAATGCATTACTTATATCTTTTAGATCACATTTCATAAAAACACCTTCATTCCTTTAACACTCATAAGTTCCAGATTTTAGATATATTAATATCAAACAATCCATTCCTTAAGTTATAACGTCAATTAACAACCTAAACTTATCAAACACTTAGCCAACTAATCCAACATCAAACTAGGTTCATTTCAAGCCTCAATCAAGTCCAAATGCACCAAAGTAAAGTAACTTATCCTTAGTTGGTTCAACAATCATACAAAAGAGAAATTTTTCATTTCAAAGCATTGCCCATGATCGTGGGATGAGTGAACCGAAGGTTCACCATCCATTTCCTTCAATTTTTTCCAAATGTTAACATTTTTATACTAAATTCAAAACATCCTCTTAATAGTCCATTAATTATGCCTCAATTATACCTTAATTATACTCCAATTGCTCATTAATTTCATCTCCAATTCCAACTCAAAATTATTCAATTGGTAGCTTATAAACTATTGTCTTTCATGCATCAAAACAAAACAGAAACTATCATTCACTATCATACATGTAGTCCTAGTTCTTTCTTATTTCAAGAACAGTACACTAGCACTTTTCTTTAGCATAAATTGACCTTCATTATACTTCAAATCCCAATCTAATTCGTCCATATAACAACCTATAACCTACAGTTTTTATACATTAAGAACAAAGCATAAAAGTATCCAAGGTCGTAAAGATCATACTTTACTTACTTGTTTAGCTTCCATTCCAGCTCAATTCATCAAGTCTACCTAGCCTTTCATGCATGCAAAATCATCCCAAATTCAAGGTGGAAATATATTGGTTTTCAGCAAGGATAAAAGACCACAACAAGAATAACAATGTTCTAGTTCTTTACATAACTTTATGAAGGATAAAAGTATGGATTTGGTGTGGCATTTTAGCAAGACTTAAACCAAAATACAGAGATATGAGATAGAAGCAAATTTTGGTGGAGGTAAAAGAAGAAGATGGTGAATGTTCCAGCAGAAACTCTTTCTGCATTAGCTTAATCCAACTAGGTACAAGGTGTCACTCTTTGACAATGGCATTTGTCACTAGGCATGTAAGTCACTTGCCCTCTAGATAAGCTACCTTTTTCACCATATTTTTAAGTCATTTGTCACACATTAATTGCTTCCATTTGTTAATTAATTAACCATGCCAAATGTCACTCATTAATCTATACCATTTGTTACTTGTGTCGTAGGCTTAGTCATCCTAATTTTTCATGTGTCAATTTATCTTGCCACTTGGCATTTTTCTTAATCTAAATACACATTTTAATTCATCAATTTCTAATGGTAATAATTAATTCCAAATTTACTACTTGTAACCAATCAAACAAAAATTCCAAACATAAACAATACACAATTCACATCATGATCATTTTAAACCTTTATACCTCGGAATATGTCAATTGAGTGCATATAATATCTTTGTAAAATGTACGAAATCATAATTCATGTGTGTATACTAATGATATGCATGTGAATGAAATGCATTTCATGAATGCTAAAATGATTTGAATCATATGCAATAATCTAAGCCTCTAACTCTTAGTATGGAAAATCTATTACATATTAGATTAGATTTATGTTTTATTTCTTTGATTTAATTTGATTCATCCTAAACACTAAAACTGAAACCCCCTCTTTTTTTATGAATTAGTTTAGTGTAATTCATAGGTTTTTGTCGTTGTAATTATTTTAGTTTTTGAATTTTTCCTAATTGATGAGGTTAATTTTATATGTTAATATAATTGACTGAAATCTTTATATATGCTTCATTATGTATGTTCAATCTCTTCTCAATTAAAAAAAACATTACTTAATGTATTGTGTTTATAATAATCATGTATAATAAAATTGGATTTTATTCTAAGAATATATGGTAAGTTTATTTTATTAAGTTTTGATGTTGTATCTTATTTATGTGGTTGAAAAGGACATTATGTGTTTATACTTTTATGATGTTATTTTCGTATAAACGAAGTTATTAGGATGTAATTATTTCTTTTAGAAGTGTTATAATTAATATACTAGATTAGTAAATTAACTTTCCTCGTAAGATTGACTCTTACTCGTTATATTCTACATTGTTTAATAAATTGAAAGTAAATAAGGATTTAATTTTGTACCCCTAATGACATGTACAAAATTTTGGCACCATTGCCAATGAAAGTTTTATTTGCTTGGTTTATTTATTGTTTATTTATTTGTAAATCATAACTAACAATTCTTTTGTTTTTGAAGTTGTTTTATGGTCATATTAAAGAAAATGATGTTTGAAAAAATTTTGCTAAAGGAACCTTGACAGCAAAGAAGGATGTCGAGCTAACGACATAAATCAAAGGTGCTACTTGGGAGGCAACTCAAGATAAGAAAAATCATAATAGAATTTCTTTCCCTTTAGCTTGTTTATTTATTTTTTTATCTAGTTATTTTCATTGAAAAATCAAAATATTTGTGCTATTTTATCTGTTTGTTTTGCTTAGATGTTCCTTTTTCTGCATTTAATTGTTACATTAAGGACAATGTAAAATTTAGGTGTGGGGGAGGAGAATATAAAGACATAACTAGGTTATTTTGTGCGTTTTATGTGCAAAAATTGAAAAATTGAAAAATAAGGATTGTCTAGGAAATTGGATTGCTTGCTTAGGCTAGTTGGCTTTGACATTATTTTTTTTTATATGCATGCATTTAGTTTTTATCATCATAAAAAAAGAAAGATGAAACAACAAATTTTAACATTATGGTTGATGGATTAGCAAGTTGCATAGGTTATTTTCTTTAACATAACATGTTTTAAAACTCTTTTGTTTAATTTTAGGTTCACACTTAAAAGAATAAACCCTCATCTAAATAAATTTAGTTTATATGCAATTGGAAGTCTTATTTTAATTTTACATACATGGAACTAAGGTCAGACTTTTACTCAATTTAAAAAATATCTAGTATCCTTGGTGTTTCTCATTTACTTTTGATTACTGGAGAAATACTTAGCGTGACCTTGAAATTTTAATTTTCTATAAAAATGTTACAGATCAAATGTCTCTTTAAGACCAAAAATAGTTACTAGGGAAATAGTTTATGAAGAAGTTATTTTTAATAATCAAGTGCCCCTTTAAGACTAGAAAGAAAAAAAAGAAAAGGTTAACGAGGAAACACTTACAAGGGATCAAATACTCCTTTGAGATCATAAGTAAGGTGAGAAAATAAACCAAGCACAAATGGTAAATTGTGTTAGAAGCTAGTTCAAAAAAAAACTTTAATTCAAGTCAAACCAAGATGTTTTGTATGTAGAATTGAAATACTTATATTGCTTATAGACTAACTTTATTAAAATAAGGTATTAATGTCTCTAAAGTTTGAGGTTAAAGTTGAATTTTTAAAGATATTTTAAAAGACGTTGTGTTGGTGATTAAACCAACCGCAAATATACTAAAACATTATGATTTTCATAAATAAATTTTCTGATTTGTTGTTCAGTTTTTCTTAATTTAATATCTTCTAGGTGAAGTATGGTGGTACACTAAATTTATATTTTGCATTATAGTGTTGTTTTAATCGAGGACGACCAAAAGCTAAGTATAGAAGAATTTGATAAGTAAAAATTATATATTTTACACCCCTATTTGATATTATTTTAAATCATTTATATAGCACATTTGGGTGAATAATTTTGCATTTTATTATTAATAACTCAAGATGTTTAATTCCATATTTTATCTAAAAATTGATTAAATTTGTATTAAATATTTTTTATAAGCTTAAAGGAGTCAAAGAAGAAACATATAAAGCAGCTAAGAAGAAGACTAAACGACGTAACAGCCAGGAGAAGAAACAAAAATGTCAGCAGAGGCAAGAGTAAAAAGCAGAGAAGAAAATCAGCAGAGTAAAACGCAGAGCAAAAGGAGCAACCGGACAAGCCAACACACAACAGAGAAACAGTTGGAACAAAAACGCAGCAGCAGCAGTCCACAACAAAACGACAACCCAAAAGGAGACAACAGCAGCCAAAACGCACAGCACATGAACAAGCCAGACGGCACAGCGAAGGAAGCAAAAAACTCGCCAGCAGGAATAAAAACGACGCGGTAGCAGGACAAAGAGAACAGAGCAAAACAAAACGCAACAGAGAAGCAACTGGGAGAATAATAAGCAGAAGCTAGAAAACACGCTACAGCATCGAGAAAATCCGTCCCCTAACTTCTTCATGAAATCTATTTTGAAATAGATAAGATTTTATCATCATCAAAATAGTTCAGATAAGCACCACATCCATTTGAAATGGAGTAAATCAGCAGAAAATTATATATATAAAAAGTACGTTGTTTGGAGTGTCTTGTGAGGCTATAAATAGGCAGCAGCGGGGAGGAGGAAAAAAAAATCAAACAATCACGCAAGGGTGAGATTTCGGAAAGGATTTTTCATCTGTCAAAGGCAGTTCAAAGCTAGGAGATGAGAGCTATCAGGAGTGTTTGGAGAGCTATAAGCGCACTAGAATCAAGTTGGTTCGTGATTAGAAAAATCATAGACCTTTTAGGGCTGTCCCGTGAGTTTTCTGAAAATCATTACTCTCTTTATTTATAGTTTCTTTGCTTAATTTACAAAGTCTAGTTTAATTATATTATTTTGATTATTTAAGATATTATTTTAATTAAATTGATTACCCAGTGAATTTAACGTTCATACAATTACTGAAATTTTGATCAAATTTCAGTTATTGATTGAGCTTCTTTATACTTGATGTGTTGAGATGGTTCAATGTTTAAGAACAAAAAGAAACGAGTTAAAACTAGCTGATTGGTTTTCCATAATTAATTTGTTAAATCTCTTAGATTATCTTGGATATGTCAAAATTATATGACTAAATTAAAATTTAGAATTTGCTTGTTCACTTATAAATATTAGGTTAGATTTATGTTTTACTTCTGTTTTTCTGTTATGATTTTTAGTTTTTGTTTTTCTTAAAAAAACAAAAACTTGTTTGGCTGAGATTTGTAATATAAAAAATAAAAACAAAAACCTGTTTGGTTAAGATTAGTAATTAAACATAAAAACAAAAACACGTTTGGCTTTAATATCCTGTTTATATTTTTGTAATTATACTCTTATATTAATAATTTTATATCATACATTATATTTTAAATTAATTAATTATCTTATGGTTAAAATTTAAGTATATGCAAATTAAATGTAATTAAAAATTACACACTAATTGTATATAATAAAATTCTATAAATTAGAAAATTATATCAATAAAAATATTCATTTACAAAAAGAAACATAAATTAATTAGAAATAATATAATCACTCTACATTTGTCTAGCAATTTCATTACCTCGAAGTTGTGCTGGAGTGATATTATACTCCACTTGAGAACTTGTATCTTCATTATCACTTTCCCTAATTTGTTCTTCATTTTCAGTACAACTGTCAAATAACTCATCGCTTTGTCCATACATTTTAATATAATTGTGTATAACACAACAAGCAATAACGTTGTATTTTTGTTTCTTCATATCATAACTCGGCATGTTTTTAAGTATAGAGAATCTTGCTTTTAAGACGCCAAAACATCTTTCAATAGCATTTCTTAACGAAGAATGCCTATATTTAAACAATTCCTGTGAACTTTGAGGTCTTCCTCTGCCTCTATAATCTCGCAAATGATATCTTTCACTTCGATATGGTGAAAGAAATCTAAGCATATTAGTGTAGCCTGAGTTAACCAAATAATACTTACCTAACATAGAAAGAACATTGTATTAACAAAAAGATATGAAAAATGAATCATAATTACTATATTTATTTAAAATAATACAATAGCTTTTGGAGGCATAGGAAATTAATTCGCTGGATTTGTCACTGTATCTAAAAGAACTCGAGAGTCATTTGCAGTACCTTCTCATCAAGCTATTACATATGTAAAACGCATGTCAAATGAGCAACAACACATAATATTTTGGGTTGGATTAATTCTTTTGCCCCTGTATGGTATTTGTTCATCAGTCGGAACATGTGCATCAATATGTGTACCATCTATTACTCCTATACAATCATAAAAATTAAAAATATATTTAAATAATTTTTAATCATAAGAACATAATTAAAGTAGTAATTAAATATAAGAATGTTCTTGAAACTATGGGAAGAATTTTGAATTATGTTGAATCTCAAGAGGTGTATTGGTAAAAGATGGTGGAATAATGACTCTTTTTGCAAGACAATTAACTGCATATAAGACTTTTCGAAAGTACTTCAAAATTGTCCAGGTTGAATGTTGAAAGCATTCTGCATTGACTCTAGTTGTTTCACTATGCCCTATAGTCATCAAGAAAATTGCTACTTATTCCTACACGGTCAAATGATTTGTTGCCTTTAAGCCTCCTAAACTCTTCAACTCATCACATAAGCTCAAGAAAATTATCTTTCTCATTCTTAAGTTTTCATAAATCCTTGTAGGATTCCCATTTAACAGTTCTAATATCTAATCATGACCTGATAGCACAAAAGTTCTACATGGTTGCTTTTGTAAATAAAAATATTTGTTCTCTCCCCCAGCTGCAGAAATAATGATTACCTTCTTCCGTTCATCGTCAAAATCTGATTCGAAATCTAATAAGAAATCCTTGTATCTACAATGTCAACATTAAATAATTAATAAAATATTCAATCAAGTATATTTAATCAATTATAGAAAAATATTCATACAAAATATAGACTTAAAATTAAGCACAAACTTAAAATGTTCAAAATATAACATAGTGCTTAATATAAAAGTTTCAAATCAATAAGAATTCGATATGCAATAACAAGAAAATATAACTAAAGCGACATAATCCAATCCAACTTCCTTGTTTGTGTTATCTTAAAAAAAAATCCCTATAAAGTGGACAATCATGTAAAGCCTTCACAGTAATCATGTAAAGCCTTCACGGTTTTTCCATATTGCACACCATCAACACCCAATTCATCTAAAGAATTCAGAAATTCCATCATTATGTTAGACTCTTGAGATTTATTCTCTGCAGTGGATGATGTTTCACTCAGTTTTGTCTCAAGTAAATCATTCTTCCTTTTTGATTATTCACTAAGTATAAGTAAGGCTTCTTCTACAATGTTAGGCTGTGTCTTCTTTGCCTTTTTATTCTTGGAAGACTTCTTTCTCTTAGACGGAAAACTTTTATCTTGATCTTCTTTTCCATTATACGAGTAATCTTCATCAACATCATTTCTATGTTCCTCTTCTGTATTATTTGATGGAGATTTAGTTAATGGATGTGCATACACACCGGCTGCAATAGTATCTCCAAAAATATGACACAAGTCTAAAAATTCCTTATATCCTTTTTCCTTGAATCTGTGAGTCATTTTATGCACCTATAATGATGAAAAAGATATAAGAAAATGAATATTATATAATACGATATATTAATAAAACAAAAGACATATTTTACCTTAAATAGATTTTCCCAACATTCATTTGTAGCATTAACTTCACCAGTAAAAGAGTTGTAACAGATTCCTATTTCTTTAAGTAAGTTCTTGAAATTCTTCAATTTAGCCCTTAATCCATTATACTTATTCTTCAATTGAATATCAGTATACTCCTTATTGAGTTTTATTTGAAGCCCTGCTTTAATATTCTTCCAACCAGATTTGGAAAAGGTAGTAGTAGTTCGATTTCCCTTCTTCACTTCTGCAACCATCAAGGAGATTAAATACATCTCTATAGTATCATTCCATACCCTATCTTTTTTATTTACTTCTATACGATCATCGTAATCATTCATATTGTTCAAGCCTTCCATCACTAAATGTAATAACATATAAGTGACATCAATCACAACAACTTCTACAAAGTATCAAAAGCTAAATATGGTTCAAAATAAACATGTGACAACCATAACAATTTCTAAAAAATATTTGGTGTCTAAACTTATACACAAATTAGATTTTCACTATATGTGAAAACCTGGTAGCAAAACCACTAGAGTAAATCATTTACACATTCCTTCATTTCAGCTTCAGCTTCAGGTAATAGGCCATTTCAACTGGATTCATGAGCAAAGGGTCGAGAAGCTTATAATATAATTGAGATAGTATAAATGGAAAATTTTCAACACAACATAAAATTGATAGAAAAAGATGGACTTTAATGTGCTACAATAGTGTCTTACACCAACGTGTTCAACTTGAATTCTAATTTATTTAATGGTCAATTGTTTGACATCTTTGTCAACATGTATTAACATTCACAACACAATTTGTGACTAGAAAGTCTCTTTCTCTTCTGTTTTCTATCATCAATATGTGATAGAAGGATAACCTTTTTCTTTCTTATGTTTAGTTAAAACATAACGAAAGATGACAATGTAAGTATGGCTACGCATATATCAAATTCAACTCACGTACAAATGCATTTAATGTTTCAATTCATTTATTAATTTCCATTCTTATAAGCAACAATAAATAAATTAAGCTACTTTTGTAAGGGATAAAGCCATATGGAAGAGTCTACAGTTCGTAATTATGCTGCAATTATATATTCACCTGGAGGAGCACAGGAAGAATTAGGATTATAATCATAAAACACTTGTTAATATATATTTTAACATATATGAATAGTGATTAAAGGATAAGCTAGCTAGGAAGTACATAAGTGTCGACTGAATTTGTATGCAATTATAGCATAACAATAAATTATTATTCTATGACACACCAAAAGTAGAACAAGAACAAAATAGCTACAAAGACGTGAGGAAGAAGAAAACAGTTATAGCTATCTCCACTTTAAAATGACGTGAGGATCAAGAAAACAGCTATAGCCTTCGATTTTAATAACATTATTTCATAGGTTGTTCACGATTTTGTGTTGGTTCTTTATAAAGGATCAGTTTGCCACAAAAAGATGAAGTTATTGTTATGTTTAGCAGAGGAGGTGAAGCAAAAACTGAAGAACTGGAACACATCGCACGAGAACTCATTCTAGCAAGAAAAATTATTTTTCAGAGGAAGAACGAGAGTGCATCATCTTCTTTATCATCAAAAAAAATGCAGAAGCTTATGCTCAAAGCAGAAGTTCTACATGGTTGCTTTTAGTAAGTATGGATACATCTATAGTACTGTTATTTTCTTCATATCTCTCTTCCTTTTCACGGTTCTGTGTTGGTTCATATCTCTCTTCTGTCACGCCTAGTTTCTCTATTTTGTTTTTTACTACCAAACTAATGTGACTAATCCTATCATCAACAATATACTCAGCCCAGAGTAATACAAAGAGAAAATAAGAAAGTAGTATTGATAGTCGCAAGAAGGATGATAGGTCTGATGTTATGGACAAGAGAGACAAGAGAAATCGCAGAAGCAACAGATAGATATAAAAACAAACCAGGAGATATTGCAACACTGGTGAAGACGTAGAAGACGAAGTCAGCGCAGAGGAGAGAAACCTGAATATGATTTGTTTTTGTGAAAAAAAACATTTCAAAATAGATGAAAACCTATTTTCAGAAATCACGAAAATGTTATTTTTACGCTTTCGTAAAATAGTTGTCTTTTTTTATTTTTAGAACCGAAATATACAAACGTGTTTAACCAAGCACGGTTTTAAGGGTCGTTTCTTAATTTACAAAAACCACATCAAAAATCCTTTAAAAACGAAAACAAACAGCCTCTTAGTGTTTAACACTTTGGGCTAGCTTGCCTGTGCCTTTTTTAAACAATATAATATAATTATACAAGCATAAATTTTCTAGTTTAAGCAACACTTTAACTTGTTTTATAAGAGTATTACTATTTATTAACCTTATTTATATGTCTTATTAAACTAATTTTTTATATTATTATGTTGTTAAATTTATATATATTATCAATGGGTATTTTGTGAACAATTTCACGAAGACTTGAAGATGAAGTTCTATTTATTTAATTTTTCAGGTTATTTTTATTATAATAATTATAAAAATGAGAAAAATTTTGAATTCTTTATATTAGTAATTTTTAATTGATTTATGTGAAAAATACAATCTGCAAGTTGTTTTTTGTATATAAAGAGTATTTAATATATGATTAAATCATTTAAACATAAGATTTAATATATTATTTAATCATTTAATATATGCAACCAAGTTTTTAAAAAAATGTTTGCATCCCTATATTATTGTCATTAGAAAATAACATTGCAAATGCACAAAATTAATCTTTGGAAAAGAATATTTCTAACATAATGGCAAACTTACAAATGCACATTAATTATCCTAATGGATAGTTAAATATATAATAGCAAATAGTTCATAAGAATTGATATGAACGTTAATCTCTCCTTTATAGATTTCACAGGTAAATGCACTTATCAAACTATAGTATAATGTCAGTGAATATTGAGTGTCAATCTCATAAGGACTATTAGTACTAGTAATAATCTATTTTCTATTATCTAATTGACAAATAGGATGATGATTTAATTAAAACTAAACTAAACTAAAATTCAACACAAATAATAAACCAAAACATAGAAAACACTAAGATTAATCAATATCAAATAACTAGCACCTAGGTGATGAATCTCCCTAAGATTTTTTAGATATTAATCTTTTATTATGCAATTCAATTATTGACCATTGGACCGTGTAAATTCATATCTTATATTAATATCTTTCTCAAGATTATTAATAACTAATCATTGATTGATTAACTAAAACCTCTTTCTGGTTAAAACTTCTAAGATTGCATTACTCGATTCATGAATTTCACTCTTAGATTTGTCCTTAATCTAATAGATTTATGTCAATCTATCTTTAGGTTTACATGCAACTCCTTCCAGGATCTATTAATACAAAGGACTTCTCAATCTCAACCATACAAAATCATACATTGAATTAATATCCCAATTATATATTAATTCAAGACTTAAAACACATAATTGAATAACAATGAATTAATTAATCAAATTGCATTAAATGAAAGATCAAATCACAATATCCATCCTAGCATAGGGTTCATCATACCTAGTCACCAAAGAAACTTAGTTCATAAACATAGAAAATAGAACAAACATCAAAAGTTCAAAAGAATATTTAAAAAAAGAATCCATAATATATAATCCCCTTTTCTCTAATGTAATCTCCTTAAAACTTCAATAAGAAGTTGTTCTCTATTAGATCTCTGAAGTAATCTTTGTTTTTTTCCCCATCTTAGCTAGGTTTAGAATTGTGTCTTAAATTCTAACTTTGCCTCTAACTCTGACTCTAATTGCTTCTCTCACATTTATTCTTCATAATTACCTTTTATAGTGCAAAATTAGGATTTTTGGCAGATACATGGCCAGTCACACAATTGTGTAAGTGACTGTATACCTAAAAAACACTTCAAAATTGTAAGTTTACACATTCACAAGAGCTTATATAGGTATGGGACATAACCGTATATGCTACTTATAGGGGTGTGTATCTTCATACAGTAAAGTAATGTCTTGAAGCTTTACATGTTCATAGTGATTTAAACAGTCAATTACATGATCATGTATCTTATTTACGTAGACATGTACTTCATCACATCGGTGTATACCTTTAAAATAGCTAAAGTTTTTCCATTTTCTATCTTGATTTCTCTCGAATTCTTCTCCTTTTGATCTATTGAGGTAACTGAGACTTGAAAACACACAAAAAATATAATAAGTACCAAAAATAATTAAAAAATCTCAAATAATCAAGCAAAACATACTAAATATGGGCATAAAAAGATAGGCTATCAAACATTTATCATTATTCCTACCCAACAAGAAAGGATTGTTGCACTTCATGTAAGGAAGAGAAAAAGACATGTTCAACCTTTTTTTTACCAAGAACAACTCCTAGAACTTAACCTTTAATCTGTAGTGCCTTATAATTTAAAAAAAAACAACTCATAATGTGGATATGATAATGATTAGAATGTGGAATGATGTAGGTGCAACATTTAATACTGCTCAATCTCATTATTACCAGCCTATGTTGGATGTTATTGCCTCTTATAGTTTAGGATATAAAGTTCCTTCAATTAATAACTATAGTGGTAATCTTCTGTTTTTGAAAAAAAAAGTTGTTTGGATGAAAGAAGAATGACTTGGTTAACTAATGGGTGTTCAATCATAAGTAATAGTTAGCAAATTAGAAGACAAGAGCTTATTATTACTTTTTTTAGTTTTTCTGCTAAAGGAATAATATTTTTGAAGTATATTGATGCATTTAACTTTGTCAGAAATGATGATATTCTATTTTAGATATTGGATAAAGATATGAATAAAATTGGGCTTGAAAAAATCATACAATTTATTATTGATAATGATTATGTTTATAGATCAATTAAAAAAAGGTTGCAAAGTAGGTATAATTCTTTTTATTAGACTTCTTATGCTACACATTGCATTAACCTAATGCTACAAAATATAGGAGATCCTAGATGTTTTCCTATCATTGATAAAAAACAGTGTAGAAAGTTAAAAAATGTGAATAGGTTCATCTATAATCCTACATAGGTCTTGAATTTGATGAGAAAGGATTTCACTAATAATAGAAATTTGTGTCATCCTACTATTACAAGGTTTACAACAAATTAGGATGACACAAATTTCTTATCACTTTAGTCCTCTGTTATAATAAAGAGGGAGTTGAAACAAATGTTTACAAGTAATAAGTAAGTTGCATCACGGTATGTCAGGTCTAATGCTGGAATAGATGTTTCTAGTATTATACCTAAAGATCATAAATTTTGGTCCCAATGTCAATATGTAATCTGAATTTGTGAGTCTCTCGTTAGAGTACTTTGTCTGGCTAATAGTGATGAGAAGGCAACATTGAGTTATTTTTATAATGTTATAGAGAGAGCGAAGGAAGCAATTAATACAAATTTGAAAGATAGGTCTTCTTTATATACACCTTATCTTGCAGTTATCAATAAAATATGGAAAAAAAAACAACTTTACTCTTTGTTGTTCATAGTTGAGGCATTTTCAAATCTTAGTGTCCATTTTAAACAATAAGGGAATGTTATTAATAATCACAACAATTATTAGACAATAAGATCCCCTTTACTCATAAATGGAAGTATACAAGAATTCATCTGGTGATTTTAGAATGCCTATTATAATTTGTCAAAGAGACAAGCTTATTTCAGACATATATTTTTTCACTCTTGTTATTTATTTGAAATTAATCATTACTTTATTTATGTATAAGGGTATTTTTATTTTCTTATAGTTGTTTGGTGAGACTAATTCAAAAGTAGTGTTCCAAAACTACAAAGGTTTATAATTTGAATTTTCAATCCATGTGTGAGTGTTGGGTATGAAGGAAATTGGAGATCATTTGAATTCATTTATTCTAAGAAAAGGAATAGAATGGAACCAAAATAATTGAACGATTTGATCTTTCTTCGATGTAACTTACAGCTTTGAGAAAAGTATGTTATTATCATTATTAAGTTGAATATAATTTTTAAATTATTTTATGTTATTTATTTACTAGGACTCTTAATAGCACAAGTTGTTCTATAGATCCAATTTACTTTGACCATATTAATCTTTTAGCATATTAAATTTTTGGGAACCAAGTTTAATAGATGAGAATGACTTGGAAGAAAATATTGGATAAGAGAGTATTGACATGTCATTTAGTGCAACAAATTTGAATGATTGCGATCATAAGACTTCTCTCAATAATGATGATTTTTTAAATAAAAATTGAGATCAATACGATATCAGTGGATATTCCATTAAATGAAGTTCTAAATTTTTTATTTTTCTTTTTTTTAATTTCACTCATATTTGATGTATATGTTAAATTCTACATTGGCAATATAAATATAAATTTTTTAACTGTGTATTTTTATTTCAAATTTCACTTCTACATTTGGCTATGTTTCTCAACATTAACTCTTGTTGTAAATTGTAATGCTTATGGAGTCATGAATTAACAGTATTCTTACTATATGATGTGGTGATGCAATTATTCTGTATTATATGATGTAAATTATAACATTTTAAGTATTTTGCATTATTTTTAGTTTCATATTTGTATGATAATTAAGTAATCTTTTTCTTACATTAATTATGGTTCTTGTTTATATGTGAAATATATAAAAATAATATTAATAGAAATAAAGAGATAGTTGTTATTTCAATTTTATATTATTATGATTTTTTCAAACAGAGTTGATATAAAATTAAAAATTATATAACACAATATATTGAGAGATTATTTTGCAATTTTAAAAAAATTCAAAGACTATTTTGTAATTTTTAAAATTACCTAAAATAATACTCGACATAGATTAGTACCAATACTGTAAACATATTAGAACTAAATTCAATACCAATATCAATATGATATTCATACGATTGCTCAAAAGAATCAGAACATGTCCTTGCCTTTGCCCTTACTGGGCATTATCATTTCAGACAGGATACACTATCCAAAGGAAAGCCTCTCGAACAATGCCATGCCTGTATATCTAAGTTCTAAGCTAACATGTCTTGCTAGTTTTTTTTTTTGTTGCGTTCCTTGCTAATGTTTGCTCTAAACTTAGGACAAAGGAGCAAGTTGCAGAAAATGTTTCCAGTTTATTCATAGTTAGTAATTAGATCCTCTCCCTCTAGTAGGAGTAATGAACATAATTTGATCTCTCAATAATAAGGGTTCCACAACTACTACTTATTGTTACTATTGGTTGAGGACTATCATTTTACTAGCTTACCAATGCGAATGGAAGCTAATGATCTAAAAATTAAGTAGCAGGTAAATGGGAAAAAGGAATGGCAATCAAATTAACCCACAGAATTGGCCAGTTACTCTCCACATTCACCTGAGCAGCTCTACAGTTTTCATTGCAGGATTATATTTGATATATTACCTAACCTATTCATTTTCACTCCTATATCTTACGTTTAGAAAATTCATTCTATGACAACATTTTTGCTCCCAACTTAATTGAATTATTTATAGAAGAAAGAAATCATTGGTTATGATAAGATTGTCCCAATGCATAACGCTCCCTGTTTTGCGAGGATCGGGAGAGAGTCACGAATCATTGGTTATGATACAATTCTTGAAATATACCGGGCCCTAGGAAAAGCCATCTTATTTCGATGATAAATGTAGCATTAACTGGTATATAGGGTTATATAGGGTAAGAGATAAACTGAATCTTTCCAAGTTTTATATATCTCATTTTTCTCATTTGGAGAGCTTTTCCTAACTCCTTAATGAACAATTGATGGATGTTCTTTAAATTTGAGTTTATGATTCAATGTCAATAAATAGCCTCTAGAAATTGAAATATTGATCTTGTTTTTTGTTCTTGTTTATTAATCTAATATTAAGAGTTGGAACCTAGTTCAATCTAAATGAAAAAAGAGGTTAGTGTCCAAGTGAATTGTGTTATAAAATTATTTTCAAATAAATTATTTCTTTTTTACTTACATCATGTGGTCGATAATTTGATTTTAAATTGAATTAATTTATTCTATATAAGAAATTCTCCTTCCTTATCATTATTAATCAAACTAAACTATTTAATTATTTAGAGTATAAATTCACATCGTAATTTTTATAAACTAGTAAAATTTGTCCCTTAAAATTTAACTCCATTAAAATTTTATTAAAATGACATCATGTTATTAGTAATTGAGGACATGCGACGTACAAGCTGATGTTAATAGGAATTCAATTTATTAATATCAATTACTTAAATTAATTACTCAAAAAATTACAAATTAGTTTTGGAATATGTGAATCATCGATTAACCAAAAACAATCTCAACCCCCACACTAGTCGTTGTAAATTCTAAATCTCCTTTTGTCCTAACCTATTTTATACTATTAACCCTAAAATGAGAGCCTAACTTATCATCCTAACCTCAATCAATCTTTAACCAACCAAACTATTTGTTATTTGGAATCGCAGGGACGGAAGAGTAATTCATAGTGAAATATTTAGAATGGCGAGAATCTAGTTCTTCTTTATATAAAAAGGTTGGGTAATTATCCTATAATCATTTATTCTTTTGTTTATTAGTTTTATCTGCATATGGATTAAAGTAAATGGTCCTTGTGTCTGTGGTTTCAGCATTTCAATATTAAAGTAAGTGATTCCTATGCTTTCAATATACCAAGTTAAGTGATCCCTCTTATTTAATTTTATAATGATTTTGTTGTATGTGCTATAATAAGTTATCATGTGAAATCTTTGATTATAGAAAAGTGAAACTGCGTACCCAAATCTTGATTTTTTAATTGATGCCTGCAGTACATAATAACACTATTTTATAATCTTAAATTTGGTGTATTATAGAATAGCTATCGAAGGAGAGATGTCACCGTACGTGTACTTTATACGAGGTCAAGTAGTAGTGCAATAGTAACTTATATAATAAATAGAAGACGCATCTAGCATATTAACTTATACATATCTTAACAGCTTTGATCTACTTAATTTTCAAAAAGATTTTTGCTCTTTCTTTGATCTATCCAAAAGTTAAAATGACAAACTCAAGGATTAATAACTTCTATTGTAATCCAGAATTTTTAAAGCACATTCTTTATTTTCATTTTTAATAGATAATATAATAAAATTTTCTGATTTCATTTTTAGTAAATAACCTAATGAAAATTTTCTGTTTTGATTTTTAATTGACAACCTAATAGAATATGTTTTGTTTGTCTTTATGGTATAGGTTCATTATGTAAATGCATCATCAAGGCTTCCAAAAATATATTGCTTGATGAATAATAATTTATCAATATGTTGTTTTCTTTCACTATGTTATTTTCCTATATTATGGACTAATTTACATTCATGTATTTTTATAGGATGACAATAAATATAAAAGCTAATATAAGGGTATTTAACAGTGGACTTTTTACTCAGGAAGGTATCGTGAAATATATAGGTAATGAACCTGCAAATTTTGATAATATGGACCTGGATTATGTTAGTTTGAGAGAGGCATATGAAATGATTGTTGAAATAGACTATAAAAATATTATCAATATATAGTATTTGATTATGAAAGGGGATAGATGATGGTTTAAAGAGGTTAGAGTCCAATTATAATGCATTGGATTTGATTAAATTGAAAAACTACATAATATAGTTAATGTTATTTATAAAATATCAATACACCAATGTCATCCATACCCATGTTAACATGGCATGATAAATGTCACGAAAAATAAAGTTGGTGATGCTAGTGGTGATTTGGGAGATGCTAGCAATGTTGAAGGTGGTGATTTAAGCGATGTTGGTGATATTAATGTTGATGGTGGTGGTGGTAATTTAGATTATGCTAGTGATTTAGGAGATGGAGAATCATTTGGTGATGTTGAATCAGTTGGTGATTATAACTTGGGTAATGATGATGATTTTGAATTAGGTGATGTTAAGAATGATAATGAACAAAATATGGACCAAGAAAATTTAAATGATTATGATTCTGATTTTGATATTAGTGTTGATACAAGTCATAACACCATGTATATTTACTCCTCAGATCTTGGGAGTTTTCTTTGCTAGTGATAAATATCCTAGTGCTAAAGAACCAAATGCAACTTTAAGGTAACCCATTCAAACTAATAGACATGTTCTTAGAGTTATTACAACTGAATGGCTATTAAGGATGGTATTTAATAGTACAAAACACTTTAAGTAGGCAGTTACTAATTAGAAAGCTATAATCGGATTTGACTTCAGGTTCAAAAGAAATAAAGAAAAAAGGATTATGTATTCATAAACCAAAGGATATCCTTTTGAACTATATGATTCATTTGATAGAAAACATTGGTGCTTCAACCTCAAAGCTTACTAGCTAGATCATATGTGTAGTTCAACCAATAAGCCAAGGTTGGTTATATCTAATTTCCTTATAAGACATTTCCAAAAGATTTTTTGGACAAATTAACCTTTTTAAATCAAAAAATGGTAAAAGAATGCATAGTAAAGCTTAATATTTTAGTTAATTCTAGCATGTGAAAGGAGGAAGGTTCTTAAAATAAATTTAAAGGAACAACACAATGAATATGGAAAGCTTTATAGTTATATTATTGAATTAAAAAAATCTAGATTCTATCATATAGTTTTAGGTTGAAAGATAAATTGGTGTTTAGAAGGATGTATGTATGTCTTGAAGCTAAAAAAAAGGTTTGAAGAAGTAGAGATATACAATATGTATAGATGATTATTTTTCAAAGATAAAGTATTAGGGATAATTTAAAAGTGCCATAAGAATTGATGGAAATTGTGGGATATATCCCATTGCATTGGTAATTATTAAGGTGGAGAATACTAAGAGTTAAATGTGATTTATTACATTGTTAGTCATTGACTTAGAGTTTCGAGATGGAACTAGAATCACATTAATATCAAATATGCAAAAAAATTATATCAAACTCACAAAAAAATTTACACATATTTAGTTATACGAACTTTTCCAACTTGTTTTTATTTTTATTTACATAGACAAATGAGAGCCAAGAATGTTTTGTTATCTTTTATTACATGTAGGATATGTGTAAGGCATATATATATCATAACTAGGTAGAGAAATGAATAAGGAAGAATTTTCAAAAAGTGTTGTGAAATTGTCCTTAAGCCACATTTTCACAAGAATTTATGATTCATCAAATTAAACCAATTTGCACCTAGTTGTTTTTAGGATTTTCTTAAATATCCCAAGGTAATATGGAGTAGGGCTTTCCAAACTATTAAGTCCAAATGTCCGATTGTGGACAACAACATTAGTGAGACATTCAAGTCTTGGACTTTTTGGTGGCCAGAGATATGCCTTATTATTATTATGTTGAAGATTGTTAGGACCTTGTTAATGAAAAAGCATTTAGATCTTAAGGAAAAAGCTAAAAGATAGAAGGAAAACATTGGACCTAAAGTAATTAAGAAAATAAACAGTAATAAATTGAATATAATGAAACAAAGAGCAATATTATAATAGAAACATGGAATATGAAGTGACAAATAGAGGTGATACTCACATTATCCACTTGGAAAGGATAATACATGCAATTATAAAGTGTGGAAACTATATGAGTATCTTTGCATTTATACCAATAGTGTTATAACCCATGCCAAGCAACAACCTGAGGCTTACATGGATGAGTGTTACTGTAGAGATAGGTCTATAGAAGTTTATGATAATCTCTTGTAACCAATTAAAGAGTAAAAAAATTTTGGCCACTAAACATTTATCAAGAAATTGTTCTACCAATAGAAAGAGTTATAACTTGTATATACAAGAGTAGCTTCCATGAATTTTATGTTATTTCCATAAAGAATGGATTTCTCAAGATTTTTCCCGAACTTATCAGTTAGAGTGATAAAGAAGACTACTAAATTACTTCTTAAAAATGGATAGTTAAAGTTCTATCAAATAAGGAAAAGAACCACTTTTTCTAAGTTGCCTTTACCTTTTCAAAAAAAGGAAAATAATCACTTAAAGTTACCTAATAGTCAAAAAAAAAAGGATGCATATATTTAAATATAAACTAGAAATTCCACTTGGTAACTACATAACTTGTTATTATAAACTTAACATTTATTCTTGGTTTTATTTATGAAATTCTAGGTTATAAGTTTTTAGCATTGGTATGTTAGTTAAATCAACATGTTCACAACAATGATTATACGAGAGAAGATCTAATATAGTTTACTTAAGTAATGCGCTACCTATTATACATGTCATTAAATTAGGATTCAATTTATAATTTTTATCATTAATTTAGGAAAAGGATTATATTCTAGCCAATTAGAGGGAAAAAATTCTAGCCACCAAACACTCATGAAGACATTTAGCCACCAGCAAAAAGAGTTATGCTTGGTATGCCTATGAAGAATGGGAGAAACCATAAAGATGAACCAAAGAGAATAAAGACTCCTTATAGGTTGCTATAAAAGGTGAAAGTTTGATTGCGTGGCCTTTAATATTAAGAAGAACAAGGTGCATGATCAGTGGTTTATTGAGGAAGAGGAGGTCTTGATCTTTGATCCTGTAATTGCAGCAAACTTCAAAGTGTTGGATGGTATGATAAAGAAAAACCAGACTTTAAGGGTAGGCACTCTAGCGGAAGAGTGGAACAAATTTTATGGACGGACATGGGAATTTGGACAACATTCATGTTAAATAAGGTTGTTCAGGACTATGTTTATGGTTGTGGACAATTTGGCCAAATAGTAAAAGTTGTAAAAGTATAGAAAACACTCCACTTCCTTGCAATAAACTTGGAGTTGAGGTTAGATTGACACTAATATGTGTTTATCATTTTTTTCATGAATACATTATTGATTTTATATGAATATTGAATAGTCCACTGCACCTAATGAAGATCCAATAATAGTAATATTTATATATCAACTACATAAATCAATTTCCAACAAACATCCTTATAAGTGGAAGGTGAAGATAGGTTGATATTAATATGTGCTTACTACTTGTCAACTTCTTCTCTATTGTTCCCTGAATCTATTAGGTGAATCTTATTTTAAAACATCATCGATTGTCTCTTGATGTAATAGGATGCGAACAAAGGTTTATGCATAATAATGAGCAGTTCTTTCACTTCTTTGTTTTATTGGATCTATACTTATTTATAATGTATTCTACATTGAATTTAAAGAAAGATTATCTCCAGAATTGCTAGTATTATTATTAATTCATTCAAAAAATTATATTATCATAAAATTTTCAAATAGCAAAATTTCAAATGCAATATTCAAAATAGAAGCCAGGATATTAAATTGCACAAAATGATTTTATTAAGCATTACAAGTAAAAAATACAATTCCTTCATTCTTTCATATCTCAATTCCATCTTCTCTATCTTCTGCTGCTAATCAACTCAATTTCATTTACCGCTTCCTTGTCACCAAGTATACTATAGTTTCTCAATATCATATTACAAACAAGTACTCCTCATATTAGCCTTATGGTTTAAAGAGAGAAAAAAAGTATATTAGGTATTCATAAAACTTACTTCCAGGATTTTTGTTACTTCAAGAAATGCTAAAACACTTGTTAAATCCACATGAATGTTGAACACCAATTTAAGAATTTCTATTAGTTGAAGGGTCAGAGTATGCCTTAAATATTATATGCTACATATTTTTGGTGTAACTAACAACTTAAACTTAGGGTGTATTTTTGTTGGTCAAGGGAATTAATAGTTGGTGTCTACTCAAAATGGATCTACACAGAATAGGTCTGAGTCATGACACAAATTAGGTAATGTAACTTGCAATCTCCATTTAGTCACCTTTTTGGCACAATTTTGAATTTATCTTGTATAAATAAGAGGAAGAAGTGAAAGTAAGTGCAAACAATTATGCAAATATGAATTGAAGCATAGAATAAAGAGAAGTTTTACATTATGATGCAGTCATTCTCCATATTGTAGGATATAAAACATAGATAAGTAATTCTTTTGATTATAACATAAACAATTTTAGTTTATAGCACTTAACATGTAGACATGTGGAATGTTTATTGGGATAATGTTTCTTGAACGATGGAAGACCGCGCAGACTGAGTAAAAATAAAAAATTATTGGCGACAACTGACAACAATAAAATCTTTATTTAAGGCTTTTAGTTTTTTATGTAATTATTTTAAAATAATTAAATATTGACAAAATAAAAATAAAAATAAAAATAATGAAAATATGTCAATATTCATGAGATTTTTATAATATAGTTGACATATCATGTGTGCTCAATGATGAGATGTTATTTTAATAAAATTTAATGAAATTAAATTTTAGAAAATAAATTGTAATATTTTATTATATTAATTAGTATAAATCAATAATTAAAAAAGTCAATCGATTCGGCTAATTCAATCGTAAAGATTTTGAAACGTTGAACTTTGTTGTTCATATTTTAACTTTTTGGTTTGATTTATTTTATTGTTGTAAAAAGACCAATCAATTTATTAATTAATCAGTTAATTTTTATAAATTAATAAGTTCTTATAAATTAAAATAAATTAATTATTTTTATTTAATAATTTTTCAGTTAAACTTGAAATTCTTCGATAGATAAAGATAATTTCTTTTAATTATATTTTAAAATTGTTAATTTCTAATACTAGTTGAACCTTTTAAATCTTAAATTTCTTATCTTATTGATTTAACTTTAATATAAATTTTAAAACATTAGTATAAAGCTACTTAAACATTTTACGATACTTTCAAAAATAACTCGTACCTCTTAGGTAATTGCCTCGTTTAGAAATACAGAAATTCACTTATTTGTTTGGGCCATGACTTCTTTAGGATTGATAAGAAAAAGCATTGCCTAGACTATTTGGGGGCAATCGATGGACTCATTTCTAATTTTATATTTTATTATTACTAACGAAAGGATAACATTAAGTAGCCCGTACAAGATACAACGTGAGCTTGGGCCTTGGAGAATGATTAAGCTCAACTTTTATTTCTTCTGGCTTGCACTATCTTATGCTCTTTCTTTTTCATTTTTTGGTCGTCACTTCCATTCCTTCCTTCTCTCATATCCTGCAAATAGGACATCAGATAATAACGAAGAAGATTTCTGAGTAGGAACTAATTTATCAAAGATTTGAAGATGTTAAGTTTCAGTACTCTAAAAATTATGCAAAATTTTATTGATATAATCACTAAAAATAACTAATTATTAGTAAAAATTAGAACCAATCGGATTTAATTTGAGCTCATTTTTTTGTGTGCGTTTGATTTGGTTAGATTCGCTGATCGGATTGAATTTGAAACATAAATTACCAACCTTAACTGCGAGCTAACGGATCCTTTGCTTAATTAAGACTTAAAAAGTTAAATTATTTGAGGCTTACCGAGTATATGCAATCCGAACTTTGCCAGCATCAGGATTTGCAATTATGGAGTAGGCTTCCTGGGAGAGATCTATGGTTCCGCGGCAGCTTCCAGGTGGACAGTAGTCGACGATGGTGACCACAACACTACCACTCTTGCATGGATGTGGGGTCAAGTTAGTGCCACCTACACACTTTATTCTATATCTTCGGCCACATGCTCCCCTGTTGTCCCATATTGCATGGCTTGCAGCTGCAATCATCACTCCTCTATCTTGATATCCATAGCATGAAGATGCTGCATCTCAAAAACCAGGCAAGCAATGATTAACAACAAATTTCATAACTAATGTTGTATCCAGTTCAAGTACTTACGGACATAAGGTGGAGTGTAGAAGGTTGCGGTCCCATGATCAGCACATGCGACTGAAGCAAAGCATGTTACAACAATTCCAACAATCAAAATGACTTTCTTAGTAGCCATATCTGCGCTATTGCAACTCAATGATTCGAATTCTCTAATTTGATGGTTCATGTCATGAGAGAGGCCTCCTTTTATAGCAAAATTCCCGGGGACTATGACCGGTGTTGTAATTATCTATTATTTTATAATGCCAGGATATAAGCCGTTTTGAGGTATTTTAGCTAGATCAACCAGCTTGGAAGTTGATTTCAGGATAGCTAAATGAAGTCTTCATCAAATACCAATGCTACACTTTGGATGGCGTTATCTCGCATTTTCCGCCAATGGAATTTATTGTGTGCCGTGTTTGGTCCAAAAACACAATTTTAAATTATGTTAAATGCCATTTTGAAAAAAAAAACTAAAATAAAGTGTTGAATTGTGAGAACATAAGGCAAGTAGTTTAGTATTAGTTGGGGAAATTGATATAAGTAGAACTGTTCGGTTTATCTTGGATTCCACATTTTTTCCGACATTAAAACGTGT
The DNA here is from genome assembly GCA_025629805.1 of Erythroxylum baracoense. Taxonomy (NCBI): domain Eukaryota; kingdom Viridiplantae; phylum Streptophyta; class Magnoliopsida; order Malpighiales; family Erythroxylaceae; genus Erythroxylum; species Erythroxylum baracoense. Next base: position 32,893,838 of record JAOTAY010000008.1, on the reverse strand, counting down.
ACAATGTGGTGTATAAGGACTTCTTCCTTCCTTGGTGTAGATATTTTGACTGTTCCAAAGATTAGATGATCTTGCAATTCATGATAAAAGAGGGTATATACAACTAGATAATCTCAAGGACATAGTAGTTGGCACAAGAACATTACAATTAAATCTAAATTTTAGACAATTATATATGTATATACATTATGTCTTCAGAGTGTCTAGTACATAGTTACTGCATTGGATGTCTAATTGAAAAGATGCACAGAAACTCAGATTAAATATGCATCGCAAGTAACCAAGTAACCATACGTAAGTATATTTTCCCTTTTTAAAGAGTAAGTAAATGATGATCAAAGCATGGTCATGATGCTTTATTCCTAATTTCCGTCTGTCGGTGCTTCCATTCTAGAACCAAACTGCTGAAGAATTTAACTAGTCCTCATCTGCAAAGAAGCATATAGCATTTTCTCACAAGGATTTGAGGAAACATCTACCCTTACAGGGACGCTGACGAGTACAGCCACCCCAAGGGAATAGTGTTTGCTTGGTGGAGATGAGAACATACACTGAGTCTAACGAATTTCTAAGGCATAATTTGACCTCCCAATGCTGCGAGTTTCCTCGTCAAGGCTCGAAGTTTCCTGAGAATTGGAAAAGTAAGATTGGCTTTGATGTCATACGTGTCTTAAATTGGTATCTTATTTATATAAACTCACGTTTTACTTATTTCAAATTTATTTGTAATTAATTCAAAGTTTATTTTCTATAAGTTATTCTTTTAATGTTAATATCTGAATTTGGTAAAATTATGATATCTTATCTTTACTTTCACTTGTACTTATTTTTGTGTATATAAATATATAAATTGTCCTATTTTAAAAATATGAGAGATTATTTTTTTACTATATTTTGCCTCTACTTTAAAAACAAATTATGTTAGGTTAAAATTCTATGTGCTATTTATTATTGCTTCCTTCGACAAGAAGAAGAGAGTCATCATCATTCTACACTCGTGAGGCAACTTTAATTTGTTCTTTTATTTTCTGTCACAATCATTCTTAAGACTTTAATCTATTCTCTTTATTTTGGTTTCGACACTTTCCTAAAGTTGTAACTTTTGTACTTTTTCTGTTAGTATAAAGTCTGAAACAGTGAAAATTCTCAATCTCATCGAAACCCATCAAGGATTTTAGGTGATGGATTCCTGCGTTTTTGCTACCAATTGCTGGCCAGGTCTTTACTATGGAAATTGTCCCGCTTTGGACAAGACTTTACCCATCTGCACCAAAGGCCGAGCTATCATACCCACTTCTGTTATCAGGGGCGGAGTCACATGGGGACAAGCCATGGCTAAACCTTTGTCGTTTCCACACTGCTCATTTCGGTACCAAGCTAAAATTTTGTTCTTGCTTTTTTTACAATGTTTACATTTTTTAATTAAAAGGACTTCATTCTTTCCATTCTTTTAACGGTAGGAAAAACTTCATTACAAATATATATATATATATATATATATATATATATATATATATATGTATATGTATATGATAGAACAAGTTATTCTTTGCTTGTTCCCAACGTTAAGATAGGAGGATGGCGTGTCTTTTGAATATTGTTGGCATGATGAGGATTTGGGTCTCACTCTAATAAATGATTTGTTTCAAGGTGGGCGGAGCCACATGGGGACAAGCCCGCTTGTTCCTGGCCAAATCCCTGATGCCTTTGAATTTTTTTTAAAATTATTTGAATGTTATATATATATACACTATGCTTCCATATTCATACTTATTTAGAAGGTCACCGCTAACACAAATTTAATATTTTATTAAAAATAAATCTTGCATTTAATGAAATTGTTATTAAAACATTGTTATTGTTATTGTTATTTACAAAACTTATGAGACTATTTTACAGTGGTTTCAAGCCATGGCGACTCGTTGAAAATAATTATCATCCATTAGCTCTAATGTCTCTAAAAATGTGTAAAGACATTGTAATTTGAATATTTTAGTTAACTTCATTTATGATGTGCTTTGTGAAATTATTTTTTGAATTAGTTTTGAATTTGTCGGAAGTCTTCGCCGTCAGTCCATCGCTGTCCAATCAGCCCCGACTCAAGGATATTCCTTGCTTTGCCACTGTAATAAAGGGGTTAATTAAATTTTTAATCTTTATTTAATTTTATAATATTAGTTTACATTTAAAAACACCATAATATTAAGTTTTTGAACATAAAAAGTCACATAAAATTAATATTTTTAGTATATAACTACTATATATCGTATCTGTGTCATATTATAATTATAGATATTTTAATTTATTAAATAATAAAATTCATACTTATTATATAAAAAATACTAATATGATGTAGCTCACTGCATCTTTCATATTAATAGAGAATTTATTATTATTAAAGTTATAAGCTTAATTTTTGTAAAATTAAATATCTAAAATCTTATAAAAATATTCAACGAAATATTCAGAAATATAATGTTCATGTCCTTATAATTTTTTTAAAAAATCATGCCCTCATAAATCATTTTACACATCAACAGCTAATACTAAATAACTAATTTTACCAAACATCTTTAATAAACAGTTGATATTATCTGCTAGTCAAATCAGCTGATATAATCTAATTTTTGTAAAATTAAATATCTAAAATCTAAAATCTTATAAGAAATATAATATTCACGTCCTTATTTTTTTAAAAAAAAATCATGCCCTCATAAATCATTTTACACATCAACAGCTAATACTAAATAGCTAATTTTACCAAACATCTTTAATAAATAGTTGATATTATCCACTGGTCAAATCAGTTGATATAATCAGCAACGACATCAACTGTTTATTAAATATGTTTGGTAAAATTAGCTATTTAATATTAGCTGTTGATGTGTAAAATGATTTATGAGGGTATGATTTTAAAAAAAATTATAAGGACATGGGTATTATATCTTAGTTTTTTTTGAATATTTTCATAAGAATTTAGAATTTAGATATTTATTTTTTAAAAAAAACTAAGTTTATAAGTCTAATAAAAACATAAAACATATAATAATAAAATTTGATCTATTTTTAAATTTAATTTAATATTTTTCTATAATTTATAAATTAGTTGTTTGCCTGTTAGCTGATAGTTGATTTGATCAGCGAATAATATTAACTATTTATTAAAGATATTTGGCAAAATTAGCTATTTAGTATTAACTGTTGATGTGTAAAATAACATATGAGGGCATGATTTTTAAAAAAATTATAAGGACATGAATATTATATCTTAGTATTTTTTGAATATTTTCATAAGAATTTAGAATTTAGATATTTATCTTTACAAAAAACTAAGTTTATAAATCTAATTAAAATCATAAAAACATATAATAATAAAAAATTGATCTATTTTTAAATTTAATTTAATATTTTCTATAATTTATAAATTAGTCGTTTGCCTGTTAGCTAATTCTATTAGCGGTTAGTTGATAGCTGATTATATTAGCTTATTTGACCAGCATATAACATCAGCTGTTTATTAAAGATGTTTGGTAAATTTAGCTATTTAGTATTAGCTGTTGATGTGTAAAATGACTTATGAGAATATAATTTTTTAAAAAATTATAAGGACATAAGTATTATATTTTAGTATTTTTTGGAATATTTTCATAAGAATTTATAATTTAGATATTTATCTTTACAAAAAAACAAAGTTTATAAATCTAATTAAAAACATAAAACATATAATAATAAAAATTGATCTATTTTTAAATTTAATTTAATATTTTTATAATTTATAAATTAATTAAATAATTTTAATTAATTAATCAAGTAAAATAAGTATTGAAATCAAAATAAATTATTCCACATATATAATATATTGTATAATTTATTTACATTTCACAAGCATTTTACACAGAAAAAAATTATCATAAATATACAAGATGCTTAATATTGCATGAATATGCATGCATGTTAATAATAATAATAATAATAATAATAATAATAATAATAATAATAATAATAATAATAATAATAATAATTAAAAAAATCAAATTTTAATTTAATTTAATGTTTTTATATAATTTATAAATTAATTAAACAATTTTAATAATTTAATAAATTAATCAATTTTCAAAATTTAAATTTTTATCTTAAAATTTTTGTTTAAAAAATTAAAATTAAAATAATAAAAAGAGAATAAGTCACACCTGTGACACAAATCAAATAATTAAAAAAGAAAAATGTGCACAAACTAATTATTTTGTTTTTTATTTTTATCATCTTAATTTTAATTTTTATAAAATTAATAGTGGCATAATTAAAATTACATTTTAATTTAATTTTTTATTAAACTAATATTAGTATAATTAAAAATAAAAAAGACTCACGAGTGTGACTTAAGAGTCACAAATTTAAGCAGAAACGACGATGTTTTATTAACTAAACAGAGTTAGACAGAATAAAGTTAGACAGAGGATCTGATTTCTATAAAATAGCTTAATTTTACTAACACTCAATTCATCCCCTTTTTTTGGATGTCATTAAAGACTAATAATATTGTATGATAGTTAATACATATCCCAGACTGTGTGACTGAGCGAGATTTGAAGTAGGTGTTCATGATGATGAGTTAATAAATAGGTAAAAATATCAATTTAAATTTTAATATTTTAATAAAATTTAATTTAAATCCAAATATTTCTTAATGTTTAAAATGAATATCAACGTCTTAACTTGTTTTTGCTTGTTCTTCTGACTTCTTGCTTAATTCTTAGGTGTTGTAATATAGCTGGAGATGGTAGTTAGGGTTATGTAAAATAGTTGTTATCAAGATCATGTATGATATTTAGGCAAATCCCATAAAAACACCCTTGTGTTATACTTAATCATTCAAAATACCCCATATGATATTAATTGAATCACAATAATATTTGTGATATTTGATTTGCTTCATTTGGGCCCTTTTGGCCCAATTAGGACACATTTACCCCTTAGCCCACCTTTTTTCATTTTCCATCATATTTTTCATATAAATAAAGGAATACAAAAATAATACAGAAATGGTATTATACGATATAAATACCAGAACTGGGGCCCACCATCTTAACCAAAAAAAAAAAGACCCCCTTTCAACGAAGACAGCGAAAAAGAAGCGCGAAACAGTGAAGTAGAGAATAAAGAACTAAGAGCCCAAAAATCTCTCTTATTTTACAACCAAACCGTATGAATTAAAGGGAAAATCTACTAGAAAGAGAAGAGTGAAGGTGACTGAATGTGAAAGTTGAAAGATTATGAAGAATCACGTGTTAGGCCAATAATTGAGAAGTAAGTTTCTGAATTCTTATAGGTCTACTATGGAATGTACAAGAGCAAAGGTAAACGTAAATAAGGTTTTAATGTATAGGTTTTGCATAACATGTGGTCCCATTTCAAATTAAATACGTTTCTTTCCTTCTTATGTTTCCTTCATGTCTGGTTAATGCAAATGTTGTGGTCCTAAAATGAAAAAGAAGGCGTTATGTGTGTTGTTTGTGCATAATAAAAAAAATCGTTTGCTCATATATTGTTATTTAAAACACGCAGGATGGATCTCCCATATACCGTGGAGATGCATTATGGTGGTCATTATGAGATTAAAGGGAGGACAAAAACATACGTTGGTGGTGAGACCTGTAACGTGAATTTCAGAAATCTTGACATGTTGGGTTATTACAGGTTTATGCAATAATAGAAAAATTGTGATTTTGTAAATGGTGGGCGCATGCATTTTTTGACTCTAGGCAAGACTTATATGGATGGATCGAGGCTGCTATGGGATGATGATAGTTGTCAGGAGCTGTGTAGGTTGTTAAAAAAGTATAAGTTAGTGTAAGTGTTTGCGGAGCATTCTATGGACACGCTTGAAATCATAGAGCATTTGGATGGACCAGAGGCCACTGAACATGAAGACAATGACACTAGAAGTTGTAGGAAAGAGAGTGAAGATTTTGAAGTTGATGGATATGCATATTATGATGATAAGGAAGATTTGGTGAATATGCATGTCGAATGTGAAGAAGAGGAAGATGAAGAATTCCAAGAGGCTAGAAGCAATGTTAGGCAGTATATTAAAAAG
>JAOTAY010000008.1:32868097-32883026 GCA_025629805.1 Erythroxylum baracoense | reverse complement strand
CTAGTAGCCAACCGTAAACTGAAGATTAGCAAACAGCAAATTGATCCTAACACTTCCGCACAAAGGTTAGTCCTTATATATTATTCTACAATCCAAAACGATATAGTAGTAGAGACGCAACCCATCAGTAAAGAAAAAGGCAAAAACACAGACGCAGAGAAGAAAAGTCCTAAACAGAAGTCCAAGCCAAAAATGACAATGAACAGTACTCTAAGGAGCAAAAAACAAAATGCACAGCCATGCAAAGGAAAATAAAACGCAAGCAGCAGCTGGAAAAAAATGCAACGTAAAGGACAACCAGTGAACAACATGAAAACGCAGAGAACCAAAGGAGAAAAAAATGCAGAAAAGTTAACAAGTCTAGCAACGACTTCATCTCCATAAAAGATAAGAGAAATCTCCAGATCCATTTGAAATGGATTTGATAAGAGTAAATCAGCGGAAGTTTATCAACAATTCAGAAACGTATGGGCTCTTGGAGTGTCTCGTGAGCCTATAAAAAGGCAGCAATAGCAAGGAAAATATAACAAGCAAGCAGACACACGAAGGCTGAGAGCTCTAAGAGGTCTTTCATTCCTCAAAGGCAGGCGGGTCAAAGTTGAGAATATAGCGAGGATCGTCGGGAGTAAAAGGAAAGCCAAATCCTACTTGCTTCGAGCTAGTTTGTGAGTGGAAATTCTAGACTTTAGGGCTGGTACGAGGTGGTCTTTGACGACAGAAAAATTCAATGAATTTTCCGAAAGCCCTTACTTTCCTTGTTTATGATCTTTTAAAGCTTTGACACGATTGATTGTTGAATACTAGTTTAATTATGTTATTTTGATTATTTGAGATATTATTTTAATTCAATTGATTACCAAGTGAATTAAGCACTTATGTAATTGTTGAAATTTTGAAGTTGAAATTTTAACAATTGATTGCATTTCTTTATGCTTGACGTATTGAGCTGGTTCAATTTTTAAGAGTAAAAAGAAACTAGTTAGTTAGTTTTCTAAAATTAATGTCTCTAATTGTCTCGGATATATCGATATTGTATGACTAATTAAAATTTAAAACTTGCTTGTTCACTTGTAAATATTAAGCTAGATTTATCTTTTATTTATTTATATTTTTAGATTTAATTTGATTCATTCTAAACACTAAAACTACAAACCCCCTCTTTTTATTCACACATTAGCTTAGCGCAATTCATAGGTTTCCATAATTATAATTATTTTATTTTTTTATTTTTTTCTAATTAATGAGGTTAATCTTATAAGTGAATATAATTGGAGGAAATCTTTACATGTGCTTCATTCTGTATGTAAAACTTCTTTTCAATTCGTAAAATTGTATAGCTTAATGTATTGTGCTCAAAATAACCATGTATTATAAAATTGGATTTTGTACTTGTTCTAAAAATTTGTTATAAGTTTATTTTATTAAGTTTTGATGTTGTATCTTATTTATGTGGTTAAAAAGGACATTATGTGTTTATGCGTCGATGATTTTATTTTCATATGAGCAAAATTATTAGGATGTAATTATTTCTTTTAGAAGTGTTGAAATTAACAAAATAGATTAGTAAATTAACTTTTCTCGTGGGATGGACTCTTATTTCTATATACTACATTGTTTAATAAATTGCAAGTAAATAAGGATTTAATTATGTGCGACTAGCAACACGTACCACTATGTATGATCACATTGAGGACAATGTGATTTTAAAGTGTGGGGCACAGGTTTTGTTTTTATCTTGTTTTGTTTACTGTGTTGTTTAATGTTTATAAGGTTTTTTTTTCTTGTTTTCAAATTGTTTAATGTTTAGATTGTTTAATGCTATAGTGTTTTTAATTAAATTCTTGATAGATGGCCTCAAAAATTTTTGAAGCAAGAGTTTGAGAATTAAATGGAATAAGTACTAATTAACAATTTAGATGGTCATTCTTTTGCATTACCTCAAAATATTTGATGAGAATTTGAGCCTTTAAGATTGAATCGAAAATGGTTATTCATCTGAGTGAAAATTCTTGATTGTTATATTGCTAGAGCTTGCTTAGGTATGCATTTCAAGATCATATGAAAATTGCCATTGAGCATGAAAATGATTAATGCAATTAGGTTTAACCACTTAACTTAAAAGGTCGACCTTTTATACATCTTTAATTAGCCAATTTTGAGCCTTTTTCCTATGTTCTTTCTTTTACATAATATTATGAGCCATAAACTGTTTTATCATTTTCTCTCAATTTGCTTGACCTTCCATTAGGAATAAGAGCATTTAAGGAATTTAGTGATTGAGTCATTGTGTAAATTAAAGTGTGGGGGTTAATTTGGTTATCCATATTGTTTGGGGTTGAAATTTCTTTTAAATTGAGTATCGTTGTTACAATTGTGAGTCCTTTCTTGTTAAATAAAAAAAGTATCAAAGAATAGAAAGAAGTTGTTCCACACGGCCAGGTGACAATGAGCTTAGCCGTGGTTTTTGCAATAATGTTTCGAAAAAAGAAAAAAGAAAAAATAAAAGCAAGAAAGAAAATAATATAAGAGGAACCCGATCCTTAAATTAAAGGATACTATAGTAAAAGGGTGGAGATGTTTGAAAAAAAGTGTTTGGGATTTGTGTAGTAGTAGTTATGCTTAATTGCTTGATTCTTAAAATTGCTCTTGTATCTAATGAGTAACTCACTTTTCCAATTGACATACCTTTACCCTAACCCCATCATAACCAAATAAAAAGACCTTCTGACTGGTGCCTGCTTGTGGTTAAAGATTTGATTAATAAGCAAGGTTATGGAGATATACTTTCATCGAATGTAAAGAGTGTAAACACTTCCATAGTCAAACTCTTGAGAGATGTTATGAGGAAGTGACATTTTTGGGTATGCATAGAAGGGCTATTGGATTTCGTTAGTATAAATTTTGTTTGATTTAGGAATAATTATGGAAATTATTGAAAGGTTCGTCTTCATTTTATCTGATAATTTTTAAACTTGATAAAATTCTTTCATGTTTTTTTCTGTTTGCCTTTAACTTTGCTTGGGGACACGCAAAGCATTAAGTGAGGGTAGATATTATAATGCATTTTTGTTAGGCTTCAAATAGTTTTTATTTAACTTTTAGTTTTTTTCTAATTTATTTGTTCAAGATTTTTGAGAGGCTAAAATGGATGAGAATGAATTACAAAATCTATCCCAACCCATTCTGACCTTCCCTTAATTTTTGGCCCATAAATTTAGCTATAGGGATTTTTTTAAGCAAAAGGGGATTCGTTGGAAAGCTGGGAGGTGGAGCTACAACTTATGTGAATTGATCATAATTCTTAAAAGATGACATCGAGGTTAGACAGAGGAGAGAAGTATTAGGATGAAAAGATAGCAGCAAAGGCAGAATCAATGGAGTTTTATCATCAACATTGATTGAGAGCTCGAGAATCCGAATAAGATTTTCACTCCCAGACATCATTCAAAGTTTCTTATGTTCTCTATTCTTTTGGGTTTGCAAATTTTTTTGTTTCAATTTCTTCTTGATACAATGGAATTTATTGGTTTGAATTCAATTGATATGAGTATTATTTTCACTTTTATTCTTACCTAGGGTTTGCATCTAGATTTAATTGAATTTGTTAATTCAATAATTCCCATTAATATATATCTTGCCTAGATTGATTGTGTTATGTTGAATGCTAGGTTAATAGATTGGCCACATATTATTCTTAAGATATTAAGTGAAGAATCAAAAGATGAAACTTCATATTGGAACTAAACAATCAATTACCCTAAGAATGAATTAGAAATATAAGCTCTAGGGATTGTTTAATTCGTAACTTTGAACGGTTAGTAATTGTTAGTTTATGAATGTGAGAACTATTAAATTGATAGTTGTTAATTTGATTAAAGAGAGAATAAAGCTACAGATTATATTAATGGGAAGTTTAAGATTTTAGGCTTGAAATTGGATCGAAGTGTAAACCCTAGGTTATCTTTGAAAGGTTTATATCAATTCTGTGCAATTCATTCTTTTTGTTTAATTTAATAATTTCAAAACCTGTACTGATTCTTTAATTTCTTATTTTTAATCAAGTTATTATAGTTAACAACTTCCTTGTGAGATGACCTTGAGGTGTCCACCATATACTACAACAACCTCGTATACTTGCGAGTGATGCGTTTAGGTAGTGTTAAGTAGATCGCAACAATAATTTTATATCATCAATAGATTTCTTCATGATCTTTTTTATACTTGATAAAGGTCATAAGTGAGGACCAATTTTTACATTGGTCCTAATAGAAAGTATCTATAGCTGGACTAACTAGTTATAGCCTATGCCTTGATGATGGCTTAAAGGTGAGTTCATAGTTGACCAACTTAAACCCACAAAATTCCTCAAAATGCTTGTATTTTACTTGTGTATATGCTATTGCATGTATTAACCAGCATGGTCCACTAGATGCTAACATTGGTGATTACTTGTTTGCCTCACCACTTTGAAGCTTTTTATCCAATAACATATTCAAAGCTTCAAGCAAAAAAGCTCCATTAAATTGGATTTTGGTTTATTAGGCGTTATTATTAAGATTGATGCTTCACATGAAGATCATATTAGTAGTTTTAGACTAATGATCTGCCTAACTTTAAAGTAAAATGGTTCCATTTATCTAAACTTAAATGAGCCACCAATGGATTTTCTCAGAATAATTTCTTAGGCTAAGGTGCTTATAATATTGTATAGAAAGGAAATTTTATAGATGGAACAAATGAGGAATATAGAAGAGGAAAAAAGCAAAATGAAGAAACAAACAGAGGCATTCAAATGAAGTGAAGGAAAAGAGGAAACAAACTTTAAAAATAGAGACAATGATATTCACAATAAGGTTAAGGGGATAACTATGTAGCCAACCATATTGGGCCAACTTTGGCCAACCACTTGCCACCTAAGTCAATTTAATTGTATTATAATGGAAAGGGGTATGAATATAATTATAATATTACAAAGTTTCTTCTTTTTCTACTATTACTTGTTGCTCATCATCATTTATCTTGCTTTATTTTTATTCAAGTTTCTTGTTATTATATTGAAAAATGAAAAAAATACAAATTTGATAAATTATTTGTGCTAATACTATTACTATTTTATAAAAATTTAAAAGAATGAAGAATTTCATGTTCTTGGCAGTTGAGAAAATTATATTCCAAAATAATGATGACATCTTTTTTGACCATATCTAATTTGTTTACACTTTCATTGTTATTAATCTTAAACAGTGGCACCATTGTCTTTGATAGACAGTAAGCTTTTGAGCTTACAATGACATAAGAAAAAGATGAAGCACTAACTTGTATTACCTTTAACATAAAGATTAAGTTTGTTTAGTTGATTTGTGATGAAGAGGTTTATATGAGCCTTAGAAACTTTCATTGATATACTATAAATGCTACGAGAATACCATCAATAAGTAGGAAGAATACCTTAGCTCAATTAAAACTATTCTAGATAGTCTTGCATCCAATACCACGATTATGTAAAAAATACCACCACTTATAATAGATAAGTCACACGTTCACCTTAAAATGAGAATATCATCACTTTGATATTAAGATATCAAACCTTAATTAAAACTATACGAGAAATTCCAATACTATGATTTCATATAAAGTACTAATATTGATGATAGATAAGTCAAACATTAACCTTTAAATAGGAATAACATGCCTCAGTATGGAGAATATCATGCCTTAGTTGAAACTATACTAGGCCTTCACATATCTAATACTACACTTATGTTCAAAATATACCACCACCCATTATAGATAAGTGATATGCTCACCTTAAAATAACAATACCATAATGTTAATATTAAGTAACCATGCCTTAGTTAATACTCTACCAAGCTTAACATATCCAATACCATGATTATATTTTTTTATAAAAAAATACTGACAACAGGCACATTCACCTTTAAATAGGAATATTATCACTCAATATGAAGTATTCTATATCTTAATTAAAACTATATGATATCTTCATATGTTTAATATAACACTTATGTTAAAAAAAACCACTTCCTATAATATATGTCATATTTTCATCTTTAAATGAGAATACCATCACTTTTATATTATGATACCATGTCATAATTAAAACTATAACAAAGCTTCATACATCCAATACCATGACTATATACAAAGATGCGACCATTGATAATATATAAGTCACGCATTCACCTTTAAATAGGAATATCATCACCTTTAAATGTTTAAAAAATACCACCACCCATCACTGATAATGACACGTTTATCGTAAGATGAGAATAGCATCACTCAGTTAAAAGTATAACATGATTTAGTTAAAAATATACCGTTACTCCATACATTTAATACGACGGTTATGTAAAAAAGAAATACCACCACTGATAATACATAAGTCACACCTTCACTTTTAAATGGGAATACCATCACTTAGTACGGAGAATTCCATACCTAAACTAAAACTATACCAAACCTTCATATATCTAATATCACATTTACGTTCAAAAAATACCACTAACTAACCAGCGTGTCGTAACGCTAGTCAAAATAAAATAAATAGCCTACTACTGTAGTAGTGGTGAGTCTAGGTCGATTCCACAGGGAGTGTTCGGTTAGCTTATGAAATGAAATTAATCAGTGTTTAGGAAAAATAGGGGGTTTAGATTTTTGGAATAAGAAAATAAAATGAATCTAACTAATAAAAACAAATTAAAGAAAATATACGAAAAATGGTAAAATTGGAAAATTCGGTAGGGATCTGGTTCTTTGGTTCAATCTCAGCCTACACCCTAATTAAGCATATTTTATTGATTTGTTGTTCTCAAACCTCTCCTAGAAACTATTAATCGTGGGTTAATAATTAACCCAAGTTTTCCCTTAGGTTTTGTTTAATCAAGATACAATCGTTGATTAAACCTAACCACCAAATAACCTAAGATACAATCTATAGATTTAATTAGGCAGTATCAATAAGAATTAGGAAAATCGATTAATTAAGGCAACGACCATATACGGTGTGTTATTGAACCTAGGTCATGTCATCCCTAATGATTACGAATCATTAGTCGTTGCACATGAATTTCAACATAACAATTACGGATTATATCAAAATTCTAGCAATGAGTATGCAATCAAACGATTCAAAGAATGCATTAAAATCATCTTTCCACAATCCCAATGGGTTCATACAATCGAATAATAACGAAAATCCGATTATCAATACACAAAAACCAGATCAATTAACACAGGATAATACAATCAATTTCTAATAAGAGAAAGAAACAACAAAAACAATAAAAAAATAATTAACCCGGGTTGTCGATGTCGATATTACCTCCAAACCTGTGTCAGGATCTTAGCCTTCCATGGGTCTATTCCAAGAAAAATGCATCAACCCCTTACTTATTTCCCCAACCGAAGACCCTTATCTCTTCACTGCCTAAGCTTCTCTTCTTCACTATTCACGATACTATTCATTGAAGTGACAATTTAATATCAACGGACTACTTCCTATTCACGCTCCTTCTCTCTTTGTTCTGCTATAAGCCCCACTCTTTTCTTTTGTTTCTCTCGCCACTCTTCTCTCTTCTATCGCCAAACCACTCTCTTCTTTATTTCTTTCTGCCGCACCTCCATTCTATTTTCTCTACAACCACTCTTCTCTCCACGCCCCTCACTATAGCTTGATGGGACGAATAAAGTCCCATGTTCTTCTCCACGCCAAAACCCTCAGCTGCTGTCCTTTTATACGTTTTTTTCCCTAAATGTAACGCTAGCTTTAACGCATGCGTTTAACGCTATGTGTAGCATTAAACGCATGCAACGCGTTTTACTTCCAACCTCCTGCATCGCGTTTTCTTCTTCTTACACTGTCGTTTTGCTTTTCATTTTCCTGTTGTCCATCTTCATTCACAGATCTTTGCATTTGTGCTCCAATTTGCATTAGAATCTTGTCTTTTTGGTCTCAAATATATATCAAGACATCCAACCTAGAAGTCAACACAATTTGAACACAAATTAAGCATTTTACCTTGAAAATAGGATTGAAATAACATGGAAATACATAAGAAAATATAAGATAATTCAATCCTATCACTGTGTTTCTTAATCCCAAAGGTAATACGATGGTGTGCATAACTACAAAGGAGAAACAAAACTGACCACTTTAGAATATAGCCCTAACATGGTGATGTGTAAGTGTTGTATTCAAGAGTCTTTCTTTGTTACCTTTAAATTTACTTCAAGTTACTCCAATTTTTGCTCCTTTTCCTTAAATAGGTAGAAATAATAAGAATACTTCTTATTTTAAGTACCAATTCTTCTAAATTCATCTAAAATACAAATAATGTGCTATGAAAATAATGCTAAAAGTAATGTATAACTAGCATACATCATGTATCAAAACTATGGATATGCAAAAATATCATACCAAAGACAATATATTAGATTTTGTGATTAAAAATGTCAACAGTGAAAAGTTTATTTTATGTTCATCCTTTTACAATATGACGAAAATATAAGAAACATGATAATGGCAAAGTGATTTAAAGAATGATTGGTTCTTAATCAAATCTTCATAAAGGAGATTGTTAGAAGAATCAACCAAAGTCCACTTACGAATGAAATTGTTTTCTTGTACATTAAAAACATTTAGTTAAACATAAACAATCATATATCAAAAGAAAATTTATCTATGAAAATATTGGATGAAAATAAATATGGTGAAAAATAAATAAAACAATCCTTGCAACTTATAGATTACCAGAAGATTTTATAAGGATTTAATCTTATAAATTTAAGTTAAATTAGAATTTGTAATTTATAATTGAAAGAAATGTTGTCTAACACATAAATAATATGTAGATAAAAAATATGATCTCTTATAAGTATATGCATCATTAAAACTTATCACTTACTTGAATGAGTTTCTAGTTTCCACAGATTAAAAGATCTTTCACAAAGAACATACAAGTAAAGACCAATTTTTGTCTGAATACTGTATTACTATTGTAATCTTATCTTTGGGAAGTTTTAAACTATTTTATATTACATTTAAAACTTACTATTTTTAAACATTTAATATTAAATGGCATATCCTAAATTATCACGTGTGTTCAATAGTCAAAATCTCCCAACACATATGATGGGTTTAAATGATCAACATTCTACAATTTCTCACTTATTCAATAAACCGAGCGACCAGTGTTTAACAAGAATTCATTGTCATACATCTATTAGGAGGATATGACATCTCAATTAATGAATCGATCCTGGGACCAATGTGTCCTTAAGTAGATATTATATGTTATACCTAGTCATATCTAGCATTAATATCCTTATGATCTCATTTATTTCATTATATCATGTTTTATATTCAATTATCTTACTAAGAGACGGTGGCCACATTTGAATACATTTTATATGAGTCTTTAAACATAATAACCTTTATCTGTTTTGAATTTTTTTAATTCAAATTTAATTTGCTTTCCTAGAATCATTTCATAAGATTGCACCATAACTTATATGCTGATAATATTCTAAAGTACCAAACTTTAAATTTATTCTCGAGAATTAGATAATAGTCTTAAAGGTATTTAATTAATAATGCACCTTAACCTTAAGGATCTCACACAATGTAAGCTGAGATATTGTAAATTACATTAATCCCTTTATGGTTGTATTTGCACATATGGTATCAGTTATGTGCTACAGTATTCACTCATAATTCATTTTATGCGAAGGTCTTTCATTAAGAAAATACCATATAAATATTAGTTCAAACATACTAAATGTTTATCTTGAGTTTACTTACCTACTTTACAAAGAATTTTTTAGAAATTGCACTAGCAACTTAAGATAGATATAGTGATCATCTAATCACTTTTTACCAACTTCCTTGTAATATAATATGACATTTATGGTTTAAGTTTCTTGCTCTCAATTATCATCTAGATAATAACCTTTAAACTTGCCTCATCTTTAGTAATCACAAATCACTAGAGGCAATTGCTTGTGTGAGAAAGCCAATTTGTAATCTGTATTACATACTTTTAATTTATATCTCTATATATATTTACACAATCTATATTAAATATTCTCATTTAAATATGATATTACAATATCAAGTATTATGCAATGTATAATCTCTATTAAATATTCTCATTTAAATATGATATTACAATAAATGAACGTATAAATAGAAATATTTCTTACTACATTTCAATATTACATAAGCCTGGAATATGTTGATTGGATAGAGCAAGCGCGAATTATCGAATCTAGAGTGTTTCCCCAGCATGGGCTGGCCCAGGGCCAATCGATTGGCTGGATCAAACCAATCTAGGGGTGGGTCAAACTGAACACCGATGGGGCAGTTAAACAGGCTCCACACCTTACCACTACTGGGGGCTTACTCAAGGACAACCAAGGCCAGTGGTGTGGTGGTTTTCTCCACAACATTGGTGGGGGTTCACCATTAACTGCTGAGTTTTGGGAAGTTCACTCGGGTCTTACCCTAGCGTGGGAGCGGTGATATCGACGTATCGTAGTCGAACTGGATTCCCTAGAAGTCATTAATAATTTATCATCTTCCAATCTAGTTATGACTGAGAATAACGTTTTGATTGCGGGTATCCTGGAATTGATCTATCGTAACTGGGAGGTGATGGTCCAGCACATACATCGTGAAGGGAACCAATGCGCGGATCGGTTGGCCGCGCTAGCTGTCTTCTCAACGCCAGGCTTGCATTTCCTCCAGGAGCCTCCAACTCTTATTACCGATATATAAATCTCTAGAAATTGGCCTTATCATTAGGTTTGCCACCATATCTCATGTAGATATATACTTCATTTTCACTTTTCCTTATGTGACTATAACTTTCATATAATTAAACTTGGTATCTATATGCTTGGTTTTACAAAAAATTTAGGATCTTTTGTATAAGTGATTGCTGCTTGACTATCATAATTGATAGTCACTGGATCAATTTCACTTTTAATGACTCCTAAATGAACCCAGAATCGTCAAAGCCATATAGTTCTTGTACTATTGTTGAAAATGCTACAAATTCAGCTTCCATTGTAAACAATGCAACGTAAGATTGCTTCTTGCTTTTCCATGATATTGCTCCATTATTGAGAAAGAAAACAAATCCAGAGGTTGATTTTCTTTTGTTTAAATCTCCTTCCCAGTTTTATCTGTATATCCTTATATACATAGGTCATCACTTTGATAGCATATTGCATAGTCCACTGGACCTTGTAGATATCTCAATATTTTGTTTACTTATTTCCAATAACTTATCCCATATTTGACTTATATCTACTCACCATTCCAATAGCATAACAAATATCTGGCCTTGTACATATCATTGCACACACAGGGGACTTCCAAATGCATTAGAATATAGAATATTCTTCATTTGTTCCCTTTCTTATAGCGTAGATAGGCAAAGCTTCTTGCTAAGACCTTCGTGTTTAGCAATAAGATAATCTATTGGTTTGCAATCTTGCATACAGAATCGTTTTAAAATCTTTTGAATATATGTAACTTGAGAAAGTAATAATATTCTTTTTGAACGATCTCTTGAAATCTTAACTCTAAAAATATATTAAGCTTCACTCATGTCTTTCATCTAAATTCAATTAACAACCAATCTTTGATTTAATTGACAAACTCATAGTTATTACAAGCAATCAAAATGTCATCTACGTATAAAAATAAAATTACAAATTTATCTTTAGATCTTTTAATATATATAGAGTGGTCTTCATTAAGCATATGAAAATCATATAGAATGATTATATTATGAAAACATATATACCACTAACTTAAAGACTAATTCAGACCATATCTCAATTTTAATAACTGACACATTTTATATTCTTGGCCTGCCTCTATGAAACCTTCAAATTGTTCTATGTAGGTTTCTTCTTCTAATTCTCCATTTAGAAAAGCACTCTTTACATTCATTTTATGTAATTCAAGATCCAAACTAACTACTATAGCCAAGATTATACAAATAGAAGCAAACCTCATATTAGGTGAAAATTTTTGTCATAATCAATTGCCTCCTGTTGTGTATATCCTTTCACTATGAGGCGTGCTTTGTATCTTTCAATATTGCCATCAACATTTCGTTTGATTTTGGAGAACCCATTTGTTTTCAATAACTTTACATCTATTAGGGAGATCCACCAAGTCCTATACTTGATTTGAGCTTAAAGAATTCATTTCTTCTTTCATTGCTTTCATCCATTTTTCTTTAGTAAGACCAATTAGAGCCTCTTGTATATTCTTTAGCTCACCATCTTCTTATGGGATATTCATGTGAATTTTCCCTTTGATTTCAAAATGACATCAAGGAACAAATCCTCAATTATTGAATCACAAACGAGGTTCATTGGAAACATATTCATAAATTTTTTCAGGTTAGATACCATGGGTAAACTTTTAGTAGGTTATAATATGTACTAATTTTGAGTCAATTCTTTCATATCCAAAGTGCTCCCACTAGGTTTAATTTCCCCATTTTTGATTCCTCATAACAAAAATATATTGATCAAGTGTCTTGTATAGAAATAGGTTTTTCCTATTTCACCCTGCTTTGGAAACTCATTCTTTAAAAATGTTACATCTCATGATTCAAATTCAGTTACTCTTTCACTACCTTATTCACTTATGAGCACATATATTTTTTAGTGTTCAGAGTATCTAATAAAGATACTTTTCCTCCGTCTTGGATCTAGCTTCTCATATTTGTAAGAGCGATCATGAATATAGGTAGCACATAACCAAGGTCTAAAAGTTGTCATGTTAGGTTTTCTACCTATCCATAACTTATATAAGGTACTTGTAATTGATTTAGTAGGCACTCAATTAAGTACATAAGCAACTCTTAGCAACACATCTCCCTAATGGGTGATTAGCAAATTTGCTTATGTCATTATGGACCTAATCATTTTTAATAGCATTCTGTTATATCTTTCTACTTCACTATTTTGTTATGGGGTTCTTGGAATAATTAACTATCTATCTATTCCTTTTTCATCATATAGAATTTTTAACTTATCAGACAAAGTAATCTTATCCTCAATTAGCTGATAATGCTTTTATATTTCTTTCTAATCAATTCTTAACTAAATTCATGTATTTGATAAAGCAACTCAATGCTTCTGATTTTTTGAGAAATTAAATAGACGTGACTATTCCATACATAGTCATTTATAAAAGTGATAAAATATAAAGTCTCATATCTTACCTTTACATTCATTAGACCACAAATGTCATAATGAACTAATAGCAACGAGTATGAAGTTTGTGCTCCCTTTCCAGAAGGTTTTATAACCATTTTACCAGCTAGACAATGTTCACACATAAGTAGATCTATTTGACTTAGATTACCTAATAAACCCTCCTTAGTCAATCAACTTATTCAATTTTGACCAATATGACATAGTTTAGCCTGCCACAAGATTGCATCATTATTAGAAGTACTAGATGATGTAACTAACTTATAACTAATATTATTATTTATAACCATAACGTCCAGTATAATAAAACCATTAAATATAGAACCACACTTATAACAAATAGATCTAAATTAAAAATCCATTTCATCATTGTGGAAGTTTAAATGAAAACTAAGTTTAAATAACATGAACACAGAAGGAAGATTCCCTTAGATATGTAGAGCATATAATACTTCATATAGGATAAGTGGTCGAGAACCACACATGTTTAATTTACATGCGCCAATCCCTTGTACAGCTACGTTGGAATTGTCACCTACATGAAGCCATTTCATTTCATATGAGATCTTTTGGAACTCTACGAAGGCATCTCTATCCTTCGCTATATGGTTGGTTACTTCTGTGTTTACAATCCATAAAGGATGTGATTTGGTTAGAAAAATAAAACAAGAAACATTCACTAAACAAATGTCTGTTCAACAATGTTGTACCTTTTAGGCTCGCTGTAATCATGAGCAAAGTGACCCATATTGTCACAATTATAACACTTGAAACGTTTCATATTCCTTTTCTTGAAGGGATGTTTACCCTTTCTATATTGATTCCATTTGGCCTTCTTAGAGTCCTAAGCTGAGTGGTGGTATGCCCACCATAATGTTTTCTCTTATTGGTCACAGCTCCATGTGAGTTAGAGTTAACTGCATATACCTCAGAAGACATCTTTGAGACTTCTAAACACTTTTCATGAGAAGTTAAACTGCATCTTCCACAGTCTTGATGCCCTTATTATGAGTTAGATGCATCTTCATACACTCCCAACTCTGATGCAAAGAGTGAATTACGTCTTACACTTATTGCTTATTAGATAATTTATTACTAACATCCCTCAGCTCACTTATCATATTTAACATTTTCCTTAAACACTTTTGCATTGTATGAAGGCGCTTCTTATATGTGTCAAGCTTGATAGTGAGTAACTGTATCTTGGTCACTAAGGTACTCCTAAGTAGTGCAGTTAATGCAGACCATATGTCCTTAGCAGTTTCATAATTTTTAAACCCATGCAAGATGTTATTGTTTATGATGTTCAGCAATATAATGCAAGCCAATGAGTTATTCTTCTTCCATAGCTCATATGCATCATGGTCCCTTTTATGTTGAGTCATATTTCCTGTAACATCCCGTTTCCATACTAAGGGTTAGAACCTTAAATTTCTATAAATGAAAAATAGCAATAAGAGATTAGAAAAAATGCATTTCATACTCATACATAATGTTAGTATATACACATGTGAATTTGAGTGTGTTGCACACATTTCAATGACTGTACATGCACTCATTTGACATTTTCTGGGTATTATTGATATTTAATATGATTATAATGTGAATTGTGGATTATGTGTCTTAAAAATTGAGTTGGTGTGTATAATTAGTGATTTAGAATTTTTGG
>JAOTAY010000008.1:32832337-32861346 GCA_025629805.1 Erythroxylum baracoense | reverse complement strand
TTTTTAATGGTAACCCTATTTAACTATCGATAATCAACACATAAGCAGAGGGTTCCATCCTTCTTCTTGACAAACAATACTGGTGCTCCTTACTGTGAATGACTTGGTTTGATGAAGCCCTTTTCTAATAGCTCTTGCAACAAAACCTTTAGCTCTTTCAATTCAGCTGGTGCCATGCAATACGGTGGTAAAGTTATCAGTGATGTCCTAGGGACTAAGTCAATAGTAAAATCAAACTCCCGATCAGGTGGCAATCTAGATAACTCTTTCGGAAAGACATTGGGGAACTCGTATACAATAGGGATATCTCTAAGTTCGATCCTCTGTGCCCAAGTGTCAATCACATATGTGAGGTATGCTCGGCATCCCCGACTAATCAATTTCTTAGCCTTAACCACCAATATCAAACAACTCGAGAACACTGTCAGTCAGCAGTAAATTTGATCGAGACTCCACCCTAAGTGTCAAACTCCACCTCTTTTCTATAATAATCAACCCTGGTGTGATGCCTCTCTAACCAGTCAATCCCCAATATCACCTCAAAATCTTAGAGATCGAGGGGAATAAGATCTGCCTTTAACTCAACATCATCGACCTTTAGCTCATAAGCCTTATATGCTTCATTACAAGCCACTTGCTCTCTTAGAGGAGTGACTATAATGAGGGAGAAATATATCAGCTTTAAGGGACAACTAACGTCCTCGACAAAGGTCACACTAACAAAGGACCTTTGCGTGCAATATCGATCAAAACTTTAGCGTCTCTACCAAGAACACGCATAACACCTTATAAATTACGAGTTAGCAACCGCAGGTTCTGCGACTACTTCAGTGATGTTTTCCTCAGGTCACAAAGGTCTAACCTTGAGAAGACTTCCTTTTCTTCGTCCAACCATGCTAATAATATAAAATCGAAAAAAGGAGACATTATTTAATAAAATAAATCAGACTAAGCCAATCTTATTTGATGTCCCTTACACCCCAAGGAATGTCGACAAGTACTTTGGCCAAGGTCGAAATCATCCGACTATTAAGGACGTCAACTTAACGATCCAAGACTCAACTTCTCGATTAAAGACTGTCGACACCCAGACTTAACTCCTAAGGCTTATGAATCTTTTGAAAATGGAAATAACACTTTTGAAAATATAAAACCTTTGCTCTGATACTAATTTAATTGTCATGACCTGGAACCACATCAGGCACATGACAACTGTCGCATACTCGAGCTAAAGATAATCACGATATCCTTAACCCGACTATGCAAGGCTAACTGAATATCAATCTCAACGATAATATAAAATGTTCATACAAAAAGTCATTTACAAATCATAAGAAAGAGAAGAGTTAATTTACAAAATTATAAAGCATATCGACATAATCATGAGCCACTACACAACAAAGTGCAAAACAGAGACTATCTACGTGCGGTAATATCTCGAAAATGTCAAAAGACCGCATGATCCACTCAGAACTTCAAACTCACCAAATTGACCTGCATGGTTGGGAAGCGAAGGGGGGGGGTGAGTACACTATGTACTCAGCGAGCAGGAAAAAACAGATGTCACGAATAGAACACGATACACACCAAAACAGTATAGATAACCCATAAGGTGAACATACAACATATAGAAACACATAGGCCTAGTCTATGACTTAAAGTATATTGGTTAGGAACCATATAGGCCTAACCTATTAATTTACTCATCCAGTGAACATAGGTTTCAGTTCCAATACACAAAGGCATAAAAACATCACATGTGTAAATTAAATCTCGTCAGAAAAAAATATCAGGGTAAGCCAAAACAATCATGTGTGACACCACTAGTTGACCAAACTAGCGCACACATCCACCGATCCTCGGTGTTGGCTCGAATTCATCCGTGGTGAGTTTGGACTACAGTCGACAAGAGCATTATAACCCTAGGTGATGACCTCGTCGGTGTCCAGACCCTAGGGTGGAATCACCCGCAACTCCCATAGAAAGGTGTCAGTATGGGGACTCGACTTCTATGCACCAGCATCAAGGGTAAAGGGGTCGCTTAATCAATTGTGCCTAGCACACGATTAGCCAATTGTTTTCTCACCAATCATCAAAAAATCATATACAAATGTTGAATACTAAAATCAAGTAAAGCACCATGCCTTTATTTATCCGTCCAACCCCTAAAATGGAACTGTGCTAAGGCTCTAAACCAAAGGAGAATACATGCAAGCAGTATATATGACTCGGTTATGCATATGAAAATTTCCAAAACATTATCTCATGAAATAAAAGCCAAATTTTGTGCTTCAAATGCATAGTTGTTCAAAACAATGTCATTTCATAAATACATAAATGTATTAGTGTCCATTTGAGATTCAATTCTACTAAGTATTACCTAGGTTCAAAATTCACGTACAAGTCATCATACATGTCGTAGGGTGATCTAATCCTATATGAAAAATATGGTTTCCCCAACTCACCTCAAAAGAAGGTATACACTCTCTTAACTTCAACAATCCTTGGTACGAGCTTCTTGATTCATAACTCCCGAGCCTTTATACATAAACAAACATACGATGAAAATTTATTACTTAAACATAAAATTCATAATTATACACCATCATATAAAGTGTATAAAACATAATACCACTCCCTTTAAGCTATAGAACTCAACCATTAACTATCTCACATGGTTACTTCCTTACTATTCACATTACTTTTCTTTTGCATTTCTAAAGCATTTATTGCTTTTAATCCAATGCTTACTCATTTCAAAACATAATTAAGCACATCTTTATCCAAGCACATTAGGCCATTTCTCGTCAATCCAAGCATCAATTCAAGTTCACTCTAAATACACATGAAAGTGTTTTCCAATACATACCATTATAAAGCCTTAAATCCTAAGCCAAGTTTACTTAGGCATTTTATCAAACACTTAATGTGCATGACTTTCAAGTCACATTTTCAAGACCTTATCATAATAATTCATGCTCCTATCATGTCATATAGTAACACTTCCAATCAATGACACCTTCCACCACTCCATTCAAACCAATTCCCTTCCTTTAAGCTAAATTTATCAATTACACAACTTATTACATTAATCCACTTCTTTTCCATCATTTTGACCCAACCTTAACCAACATACATCATCTTCATTCTTCGTCATCAATTCACATTATACATGTATAATTTCTATCATAGAATTCATTTAAATCATCAATTCCAAAAGGTATTCAAAAATTCACAAACTTTCACCAAAGAGGGTATTTTCGGTTTTCACTTAAAGAACCCTTTGTGTGACACATTTCATTCACCTAAACCATGATTCATGCATATTCAAGCATAGAGAGCAACATATCTTAACACCAAACTCAAAATCCTAATGTAGAGAGAGATGAGACAAAATTTTCCTATACTTTCCTTTGGTGATATCTTCAAATCCTTTAAGAATTTTTCAAATCTAATGATAAATTTCAGTTCCTTGACCCCGAATTAGCTTAGAACATCTTGGTTTGAGTTGAAAAATAAAAAAGAAGGGTGAATTTTGGTGATGTACGAAATCTTCTTCTTCTCCTCCTCTCTTCTCCTTTCTTTTAATTAAAACAAGATGTTTTAAAGTCTAAAATGAAGTGCACGGCCACACAGAAGAAGAGTCTAGAATTTTGACTCTTCTCTGGCCAAAATATGGTGAAATTACCATTTTACCCTTAGGTTATATGAAATTACCATAATACCCTCCAAACTTTTTCTAAATCTGCAATTAAGCCCAAAATTTAAGAATAACCAAAACTTTTATTTTCATTTTGGTCCTTGAACTTTTGAAAATTATAATTAAGCCCCTTAAATTTATAAAATTACAAATTGGTCCTCCAAGAATTGAAAAATTACAATTAGGTCCTTATCTACATCAACTTTTCCAATTAAGCTTTCTAAGTGTCCAATAAGTCTATAAATCGTGTCTAACCACCTCTAAGGCATTAGAACACATTTAATTCAACCACCATGGTTATACCCATCTAATGAACTCAATTTTACACACTTAGAAACCTACATATCAGAAATCTCCAAGATTTCGCATACCGATGAACTCTAAATTCATGTAAGGGTGTATAACATTTTATATCACTGGCATATGTACCAAAAGGATTCAAATATATCTTTAAACTCATATACAACCATGTATATGTCAATTTACAGTAATATCTCCCAATACAGAGCAACGCAAAAAGGGTTCAGAAAGTCCGGTGTTACAACAAGTACATGCCAAAGTTGCTATGAAATTCTCTAGTTAATTCATTCTCTACTTATGACTGTATAATCCCAGAAGCAACAGAAAACGAGAAAATTTTTCTTTGTTTGTTTTATTCTTTCTCTCATTTTTATTGAAAATTAAAAAAACAAGCAAAATAAACCAACAAAGAACACGCATGCAAAAAAAAAGAAATATGAAAATGTAAAGAAAAGAAATTTACTTCCCTTAGGTTGCCTCCCAAGAAGTGCCTTTGTTTAGGGTCGCTGGCTCGACTCCTTCTTCCCCTCACGTGACAAAATTGTGATCTTCAGTGGCATATGTGGTTCTTCAACGTGAGGTTCTTCATGATAGGGTCTTGGTTGATAATCGTTCCCATTTAGCTCCTTCCTTATCCCTAGACTTTCAATCTCGACTGAGTCTATACACTCGGGAAATTTTTCAAACATCTCCTCACCTTTTTCTTCCTCGTTTAGTTCCTTCAATATGCCATGTAAAGGTGAAGAGTTAGTTTCAAAAATAATTATGGACTCAGTACTTACCTCTGAGCTAAATGATATGTCCTTTTCAGCTTCGAGCTCCTTCTCAACTTCTTCGACACTAGCAACTCCTTGAGGGTTGACCTCAAAATTCTCAAGCTCCTCATCACTTTGTATAGTTTCTGATCAAACGTCCATATGGTACACCTCGGGTTGATACAACTGCTCCTCTTTACTTTATGGCTCCAGATGATTGATATCTCCCCATTGAGGCAATGCATCTTGCTGGAATTACAGAGCATCCTCTTGGATTTGTTATACAGTTTGCTGAAACAGTTGTCGCATATTCTATTGGAACTATTACATATCCTATCAAATTTGAAGATTGTTAGCAGCCATACTATTAAGCATTTCTTTTAGAGACGTACCCGAGTTGTGTTGGCTCTCCGAATCTTGGGCACTAGACCATGTAGTTTTTAGAAATTACCCTCTATCCTATTGGAATTGTAGAATATTCTATTACAATTACAAAGTATTAGCGTTTATAATATTACTCAACTCTTCCAGAGATGGACCGGAGTCATGATAGGAAGCTTCTAGTCTGTATGAGAATCACTGTGCTTCCTGCAAACTATCATGGAAGTAATTATGATGATTATCCCATCAATAACAAAATTTAGGTTGATCATTCCAAACATTGTTATAGGATTGATAATATGAATTAAAGAAAAAAATATTTCCATCCATATCATTTTTTTTAATTTTTATAAAACACAAACATGAAACAGAATAAAGAAAGGATCACGAAATAACTTAAAAGAAATCAATTACAAACAAATATAAACAAAACACTAATTAAATCATAAACTAAAACTAAAACACCGCACTCCTTGACAACGGCGTCAAAATTAACCAGTGTGTTGTAACACTAGTCAAAATAAAATAACTAGAATACTACTATAGCAGTGGTGAGTCTAATTCGATCCCACAGGGAGTGTTCGGTTAGCTTATAAAATGAAATTAATCGATGTTTAGAAAAAATAGGGGGTTGAGATTTTTGGAATAAGAAAATAAAATGAATCTAACTAATAAAAACAAATTAAAGAAAATATACGAAAATGGTAAAATTGGGGAATTCGGTAGGGATTCGGTTCTTTGGTTCAATCTCAGCCTACACCCTAATTACGCATATTTCATTGATTTGTTGTTCTCAAACCTCTCCTAGAAACTATTAATCGTGGGTTAATAATTAACTCGAGTTTTTTCTTAGTTTTTGTTTAATCATGATACGATTGTTGATTAAACCTAACCACCAAATAACTGAGGATACGATCTCTAGATTTAATTAGGCAGTAGCATTAAGAATTAGGAAAACTGATTAATCAAGGCAACAACCACATACGACGCGTCATTTAACCTAGGTCATGTCATCCCTAATGATTACGAGTTCAATTAGTACTTATGGAAATGAGTTTATATGATTTAGTGGTAGTCGAGGTTAATATCCTTGGAACTTATGTTTACCTTGCTCTGAAATGGAAATCACTTGAAATTAAAAGGAAAGTGCAAGCACTAACTACTTAGATGCAATATAAATTTGACATTTCCAAAGCATAGGAAATTTCTATTTTCTTGTTGTAGGAGAGATATCTTACTTTACCACCATAACACAGGTTCCCACAAAGAGAAGAGGCTTAAGGGACAAATTACTGTAAGTACCATAATACACGGAGTCACCCTACAAACTCATACTAGGGATTCAAGAATGTTATTCAAGATCAGATCCACAATGGAATTCTACTATTTCCTAAAGCTGATAAGACGATGTTAATATATGAAGATTTATTTCCATCAGTTGAAACTGTTAATGCAACTAGGTTTGATTTACGATTTTCGCTAGATGTTAAGAGGATTCCTAGAATCCAGTAGAAAGTAAAGATTGCAGGACATAATTACAAGATAGAATTCATCCAAATCTTTAAGCAAATATCTTTTGCTTAAATTACTAGCTTTTAGCATTGACAACCTCTATTTGTATTCCTACCTCAGATACTACCATCTTATTAATGATATTAAGTGAGGAATTATAAGAATCCAATTTCATTAACCGAAACTCAAAAGAGAAGACTTCAAGGGTAGAGAGTTTTTGCCTAAGTCTAAAGGAAGTAAACCATTATATTTTAAGAAGTCCATCTCAAGTAAGTTGTCTTCAACAAGACCCATTTTTTATGAGGAAAGTACTTCAAACCCAAAGAATAGGAAAGAACGTGTAAAAGTTATTGATGAAAAGTATATCATAATAAGGGAAAGGCGTAATCCTAGATTCCATAGGAAATCCTCCTAATTAAAAAGCCAAGATGAAAGTCCCAGTGAATTCTTTATAATAGGAGAAACTCTAGTCCAATTTCCAGGTGCCATTTCTTTTATGAAACTTCCTACTTCTTTTAGAAAAACCTATAGGAAGAAAGTATAACCCATACATGAGAAAAAAATGCAAAGTATTTGTGATGGCTATAGATCCAAGAATTCTAAAGAAGGTAGTTTTAGAGAAACTGGTTGATAATCAAGATATAAGGCCTTTATAAATTAATGGCAAGCCAACTTCTAGAAGCTTGGTTAATAATGGATCGAATGTAAATATTATATCGACTTAAATGATAAAATTTTTATGTAAAGATGATGTAAATTTGATCTTGACAGAGGTATTTATTGTTGCATTTACTAGGGAGACTACTAAGGCATGGGGAATTCTACCTGTGATTGTCAAAGTAGAAGGAAGTCTTCATTAGTAGCTTTCTTTATTGTGGACACATAGGCAAGTTATCAAGTTTCATTGGGGAGAGATTGGATCCATTCTAATTTCTATATTCCTTCATATCTTCAATAACATTTGCTTTTGTGAAAAGTAATAAGGTGGAAATTGTTTTGGCTGATTCTTAACCTTTTCATTCTAAAGTGAATATAGTAGATGCAGAATTCTGTGATTATCAAGTGACACTAGTTCAAATTTGAAATTTATCTAATAGAGAATGTTCAAAAAATAAGGGTGAAGAAAAGTTAAGGTCAAAGTCAAAAATTTTGGTGAAGAAGACTGTCATTGTGCTTGTTAATAGGCCGATAAAGGTTCTAATTGTAGAGGAACCTGATGAATAGACTGTCATATTAAAAATCTATAGTAGCTATAACCTCATAAGTTAAGTTTCAAATGTAGCAAATCATAGAGAATTCTGAAGATTTAGAAGGGTGTGAGAATGTCGAGTTGGTTTTTAAGGAAGAAGAATTCTTAATTAAGGATGAAGGTCAGTTAGAAGATTCGGAATTTTCCCCTGTAAATACTAATGACTTTGGAATTCAAAATCAAGAACCACTTAAATAAATAAATTTGAATAATTCAAGAGAAACTCAGAGTGTGTTTGTTATTAAAAATATTGATCTAAAAATAAGAATGGAATTAGTTGAACTTCTAAAGGAATTTAAAGATTATTTTGCCTAGAATTATATTAAAATGTTAAGATTAAGTAGAAAGTTGGTAAAATCTATGCTTCTTATAAAGATTGGTTTTGTCTTTACTATCAACCTCCTAAACATTGGTCCAAAGAAGACGAGTTAAAAATCAAAGAAGAGATTGAGAAGTTGTCTAACACTAGTATTATTAGATTGGCCATATATACTAAATGGTTAGCCAATGTTGTACCTGTAGTAAAGAAAAAAGGCAAGCTAAGAGTTTATATTGCCTTCAGGGATTTGAATGTTATCACCCCCAAAGATGTGTATATGATGTCATTTATCAATTCTTTAATTGATGCAATGACTAAACATTTCTTGTTTTCTTTTATGGATTGTGTTTCAGGCTATAATCTGATTTTTATAACTGATGATGATATCGCTAAAGCGACCATCAAATGTTTTGGATTAATATGAACATTTGAATAGATTATGATGTCTTTTAGCTAAAAAATTCTAGAGCCACCTATTAGAGGGCTATGAATGCTATCGGTCATGGTCTATTAAGGTACACTTTAGAAGTTTATATAAATGATATTCTTACTAAGTTTAAGAAGAGTATGGGCTATATCCATAATTTAAGGGAATCTTTTCAAAAGATGAAAAAATATAATTTGAATTTAAATACTTCAAATTGTGCTTTTAGAGTAAAAGCAAGCAATTGTTTAGGTTTCTTGGTCCATCAAAAAGGGATTGAATTAGACAAAAATAAGGTAAAGGCGATTCTAGAAGTAGCCATCTTAAAATAAGATAGAACTTTAAATGTTTTTAGGCTAATTAAATTATGTCAAAAGGCTTATTGTTAATTTGGCTAGTGAAATGAAAGAATTCTCATATCTATTAAAGTAAAAAAAAAATCTAAAGACTTGCATTGGGAAGAAAGGCATTAAGTGATATTTGATAAGATTAAAGAATGTTTGACTAAGCCTCCAATTTTGATGCTACCTTAGAAGGGAATACCTTTAAAGTTATATATCTATACCATAGAGGAATCCATTGGGTACTTACTGGCCAAAATAATGAGGCATGTCACAAGTAGACTATTTATTATTTAAATAGAATTTTGACGCTAATAAAAAGAAGGTATATCCCTATTATGAAATTATATTTGGTGTTGTATTTTTCCTACTCAAAATTAAGACATTATTTACTTAAAAATCAAGTTTGTGTGGTTTTACAAATTGATTTCATGAAATATATGCTGAACAAACTAGTTATTTTGGGGAATATTGGAAAGTGACTCATGACACTTATAGATTTTAACCTAGTTTATTATCCTCAAAAGTCAGTAAAGGGTCAAGCGTTGGCTAACTTCTTAGCAAGCCACTCAATGATAAAAATTCAAAAGGATGGGGAGTATTTAGTGTTTACTTGTGAAAGGAAACCTTAGGAGTTGAAATTTTATAGTTCTGACAAAGAGAAATTAACTGGTGTTAGGATAGTCATTACTTCACCAAACAAAATAGAAACTCTTCTTTCTCTCAAGATGTATTTCTCATGTACTAATAATCAAGCTTAATAATTCGGTTAGAACTTTTAGTAGATCTCAATGCTAAAAATGTACTTATTATAGGAGATTCTCAATTGTTATTATTATGGTAAGTAGCAAGACAGTATAGGTGCATAAGTTTAACTTTATCACCTTATTATAATATTGTCGTTCAATTATTAAAATTCTTTGAAGATATTGAATTACGACATATTCCTTGGGGAAAGAATTAAGAGGCGAATGAACTTTCTCAAATTGCCTCTGGGTTAAGGATGTTCGAGGAGCTCGTTCATAAATGTGTTATTATACAACAAAAATCTCATCAATCCATCTATAAAAGGGGGATTTCTTTATAAATTTTTGATGTTGATAAAAAAGTCCCTCGTGATTGGAGAGATAAAATTTAAAACTTTTTGAAGTACTCTAGTAAGAAGGTGCCTCATAAAATTAAATTACAAGCACTTTACTTTGTACTGATTGGGGGAGTCTTATTTTGGTAAGGTAGTGATGGAATTATTTTAAGATGTCTAGGGATGCCTGAGGCATTAACAATAATGAAATAGGTTCATAAGGAGGAATATGGGGCTTATTAGTTTAGAATTAAAATGAAGTAGCTCACTAAGCATCATGGTTACAATTAGCCTTCAATATTAAAGGATTGTATATCATATGCAAAAAGGGTGCCAACAATGGTAGAAGTATAGAAGAATAAAGTAAATTCAAGCCTTTGAGTTACAGTATATAATAATTAAGCTATGACCATTTAAGGTTTAAGTCATTAACCTTATTGGAAAAGTATACCCACCTTCCTCTAAAGGACATAATTTAAATTTGTTGGCAACGTATTATTTTACTAAATAGGTGGTGGCTTAACCTTTGAAAAAGGCTAAACAAGATGTTGTAGTAAAGTTCGTTAAGGAATAAACTATTCATCAATTTGGAATTTCATAATCAATAATAAGTGACTAAAGGACTATGTTTACTGGTCAGGAGGTTAAAGATTTTTTTCTGAATTATGGAATACAATTATTGAATTCGACTCCTCATTACGATTAAGCTAATACACGTCTTGAAACATCAAATATAGTCACTAAAATCTTAGAGAAAATGAGATATTGGTATAAGATTATCTGAGACTTTATGGGCATATCAAACTTCTAAAAGTGCTGCTATAGGGGTTAGTCCTTTTACTTTGATATATTGCCATGATTTCATTCTCCTTATAGAATTAGTGATCCCATCTTTGAGAGTGGCTAAGTAGAATACAAGACATTTGAGTATTTTAATGCCATGATGATGGAACTAGAGGATCTAATTGGATTTCGTCTTCAGGCTTTGAATAATATGATTAAACAAAAAGAAAAGTTGGCAAAGTTTTACAATATCAAAGTTCATAAAAGGCAATTCTACGAAGGTGATTTGGCGTGGAAAGTGATTTTGCCACTTGGAACGAAAGATATAAAGTAGGTAAAATGGTCTCCTAATTAAGAAGGGCCATTTAGAATTCATAGGGTTCTGGAAGATGACTCCTATTAGTTGTCTAGCTTAGAAAGCGAATTTCATAAATGTTTTATTAATAGGAATTATTGGAAACCATATCTGCCTACTCTGTGGGAGAGATCGGGTGTGAGAGAAGAAGAGTAAAATTCTCTAACAAATGAGCGAAAACCAAAATAATTGTTTAAGTAATAATTATTTGAAATTCAAAACCTAATAGGCCAACTTATAGCCAATAAATAGTTTATGAAGCATGTAGCCAATTCAAAGTTAATCCAAGTCAAAATACTGAATCTCACCTTATTGTTTAATGCAAGAAACTTAATTTTCTTTAGCTTGCTAGACCTTTTGTTTCCAAAGCTGATTTCTTCCTTTTGCAGCATCAATGATTTTCCAAGCTCTTTAGCCATTTGCTTAACCTCACTGAATTCCTGGTTAAGTTGTTAGCCATCTTGCTTTGGATTCTCTTACTTTTTCCTAATCAGATTGATGACTTTTTCATGCTCATCAACTTGATCCTCTAAGGAGTTGAATTTTTTATTTAGCTCTTAAATCTGTGCTATGAGATTTTTACCTTTAGCTTTCTATACTTTAATAATCTTCTAAGCATTTTTTAGAAGGCTTAGTTTCTCGAAGTAGATAACTTGGTCGTCATAGGATTTCTAAAAGGAGGAGATTAGTTTTTCAGTTTTGCTCAGAAGTCCTCCAATAGTAGGAGATTAGGTCACATAACCAATACAGGACAAAATGTTTAGAAAATAGCTACACTAAATTTCAGTTAAGAATAGGAGTTTTTGCGACATCGTAAGTTTCAGGTACTCCTTGACTCTTGTCAACTCTTTAGAATTAATTGATGGCATAACACTGGAAGGAGTGTTAGATGAGACATCTAAGAAACGTAGATCAAAGACTTTCTCAAAAGAAGTTGTTATTGTCCAAACATCTCTTACCTACAAAATATAAAAGAGCTCATCAATAAGTGTGGAGAATGTAAACATAAAGGAATTATTATTTTACCTTGAAATGACTTTTATGTTCTTTAGTGCTGGGGAACTTCTAATCTTCCCAGATTCTGGTTCATAAGAGGGCAAGTTGTGGTAGGTCTGAAGTTTGATTATCTGTGGAAGAAATCTAAAGGTTTGAGTGCGGGTTAAGAATAAAATAAAAGAAGCTAGGAATGAGTCAGGTATCATCACCAATGTCTTCTAAAAACTTCTCAGGAGAGGAAGAAATCTCATATTTAGCAGTAGTTTCTTCAGTAAAAGGCATAGTGTATTCAACTTTAATCAGCTCGGTAAAAGATTAGGTTGATTTTCTGGCATATTTCTCCGGAACTAGTGTCGTCCTGGATTTTGTTTATCTTAAGTTAGATGGCGAGCTCTCTTTGAATTTTCTTTTGGTGGCAAGGCTTCTAACTACTTCTAATTCTTGTATTTTCCTCTTCTTTAGCTTAGCATCTAGAACTTTGAAATATGAAGCAGTAAAAGTCAGTTATAGAGATTGAATTTAAATAATCTCTAAAGGACTAAGATAGGAGGAGTACCTTTCAGAACCGCAAGATTTGATGCATAACGAACTAGGTAGCACTTTTGCCACCAAAAATCATTGGCTCCTATATTAGCAACATTTACCACATAAATCGTACGTTTTAAGGTACCGTAGTGCTAAAAAATTTCATACAAGAATGTATCGTTAATGGAACCCTAAAAGTTGGACGATAGAAGGAATTCCTAGGAAATGACCAAACTACCGATTACAGAGATAAGATAAGTATATTTAAAAGCTTAAGGCCATAATAGCAGGGCTAGGCTTCACAGCCTTGTCGCCACCTACTATGAAAACTCTTGGATTGGTGTAAGAAAGCACGAGTTTTTGATAAACAGTCAAGTAAGAGAAGTCAGAAGGCTTAAAGATATTCGGCCAATGAGGACTTTTAGGAAGTTCTTGAAAAGGTTAAGTCAAGTCTGTCAAGCTAGACTTTAAAAACAATAGAATATTAAGAATATCCTTGGTGGATTTACTATATAGGTTTGTTGAAAGACAAAAACCAATAAAATTTGGGAATTTGGGGTCTGTAGAAGGAAGGCCTTCTTTATCCCTGATTTATGGAAAATAAGGGAGTTTCCAGAGTTGGACAATCTATACATTTAAATTCAGCCTTTAAAGAGAGAGATTGGATTAAAATCTTTCTAGATTTTTGCAAAGGAATAATAGAAAAGTAGAACCCAGACCAAAAAATCTACTTAAGGCTACAACTTTACAAAAAGGTAGGAATTCTATAGTTAGTTTATTGTTTACAGCGAAAAGATAAATCAATTTAACAAGACCAAAATAAGTTGTAACACCCAAATACCTCCTAGAAGAATATGCAGATGTTACCTAAAACAGGACTTAAACATATCAAAACAATACAAAACATTGCCAAAATTCAAACAACCAATCATTACTTTTCTATACATATTTGAGTTTAAATAGAATTTAAACAGTATACTGAATTTGTTCGAATACATGTTTCAATTACAACACCATCCTGAATTAAAGTTATTACATTACAAACCCTTAAACAAAACAATACATATCTTAAGTTCAAATACACTCTGTATTAGAATATTTACAAACTTTTAACAAAATACATCATGTCTCATATTATTACATACAACCCAAATATACATTCCCAAAATAAAACACATTCTTCGTTGGCCACTGTAGTTGTTATTGTCCCAGTCTTCAAACCCTCTAATCTGAACCTATACGGGGTAAAACTATCGTGTTAAGCATAAAGCTTAGTGGGGAATAAACTAAACAGAATATAAGCTGATAACTGTTTCAAACAGTAATCCCAACATTTACATATTCAAAAATCAAATCAAATTATAAGCAATTTTTACTTATCCATTTTCAAACCGAACCAAAATATCATGAATTTCATAACCAAACATAACATATTAGAACAGCTTACACATTTGCTTCATTGCAAAACTCACCAATTTCAAAATATATTATTATAATATTAGAACAAAACTTGTCTGTACCAAAACAGAATATGCTGATTTCAGAACAAAGCTCGGATGTTTCAGATTAAAGCTTATTTATATCAGAACTAAGCATATAACAGAATACAAAACAAGTTAGTTTGTTAATCCTTTATACAGAAGTAGATAATGGGACTAATACAGGAGATATCGTGATCGGTATTACAGAACATGAGAGATTTATGTATTAATAACAGGAGACATCGAAGTGTCAGTAATAGGAGACACCGAAGTGTCAACAACAGGAGCAGTTATCGATCCTTCTAGGCATGCCTATTTACTCACCATTTAAACTGCCATTCGTACAACTTTAACTAGGTCACTTGTCCTCATATTATGCTGCCAAATGTCACACATTAAATAATGTCTAATGTCAATGTATTAGCTTTTCCAAATGTCACTAATTCATAGGCTTAGTCATTCTAATTTTCATGTACCAACTTAACTTGTTACTTGGTAATTTTCCTAGTCTAAACATACATTTAAATTTATCAATTCTCTAATGGTATCAATTAATTCCAATTTACTAACTATAGTCCATTAATACCAAAATTCAAGTCATATACCTTTCACATTTAAATCATAGCACAATTTTATCTTTTATCTCACATGTACTTTCATAAACATGTATCGTTTCAACTAGGGTATCTTTTGGGGCCTTACATAAACTTAGGATGCTCTTCTTTAAAGATAAGATTCTTAGAAGAGGCATAACTATTGATTAGGCAGAGTAAGAAGAACATTTAAACACTTTAAAGTCTAAACCAGAAATTTCTTTAACCAACTAAATAAAATCATCTCCAATAATAGGCAAGTCAGTCAAAAAGAAAAACATCTTTGGGGGAGACAGAGACATGGACAAAAGGACAAATAAAAGAATTACAAGAAAGACTCTATAATTTCAAGACAACAGAAATTAAATTTGGTTAGTACTCTAGTGGGTTCCTAGACAGAGCTCTCAATTAAAGAAGTCTTTGCCTCTTTCAAGTAGAATAATAAGAGGATTATAATCTATCTGTCTATTTGACCCATTAGTCTACACTCTTTGGCCATGGTTTTAAGCATTCTAGAATTTATGATAAGGTAAATTCCAATGGGAACTTTGATTTACTTACATCTCTTAAGTATGGGAGAGACAGGAGAGGAGATCTAGCAAGCAAAGGTCTCCAGTAATCAAAGGTAACGTCCATTATCAAAATGTAAAATTCCTCCTTAAATGTTGTAAAAAGGAGATTCTAATGATAGAATTAGAAGAAAGTTCAAAAAGAGGGTTAAGGTTCAAGAGTTTCTTACCTTAATCTAATAATGGTTGGGAGAGGCTACACAAGAATGGATATTGGCTAGAGTTTTATAGCCTGCAAGGAGAATAAAAATGGGAAAAAAAACTAGTAGAATATTTGAATAAAGGATAAGGAGAAGTTGAAGGCTTACATCTGTAGCATTCAACTCGACAGATTCAGTGGAGGATGAAGAAGATGGATGATATTTGATAGCCATAATAAAGGGAGAGTTTATTGGGTTTTAAAGAATTTACAAGGAAGAGAGCTTGGAATTAGTAAGAAGATAGAGATTGTGCAGAGATTAAACAATTGAGAATGAGGAGAATTTATAGCAAAATGAGTAAAACTTAAAGTAGCAAGAGTTTGAAATTCAAATGGAACAAATCTTTTAGCTTTCAAAATGGGCGGGTAGTTAAAAGTTTGAAACACAAAGGATTCTTGGTATAACTATTATGTTGAACATTTCCTTTCAATCAAGGACTCTTTTCGGCTAAGGGTGGTATGAAGGTTATCTCAACGATGCTTCCAAGTTTCTTCTTCTAGTCGGATTTTTCTCGGTTCTTGAATTTCTCAAAACCACTAGTCTACCTATGAGAATCCAATCGCTAGCCTTGAACTCATTTTTCAAAAATTTAAAAGGTCTTTAATATGGAGGTAATTGTTGATAGCTTTAGTGAAAATTGGCCTGTTTAGCCCAAGATGAAAAGGGTCAATTCTTAAGATTTCTAAAAGTCACCTAGATTGTTTAGGAAATTATAGACACAAGAATCTGTTACGAATTCCAAGATTTGGAAGCCTAAGTGATTGATATATGGCTAACGTGCGTTTTAAAAATAATAATGCATAAAAGGTTGTTAGTTAGAATGTGACCATGATTGGAAGTGGGTTAAGGGTTGGGCAATTACATAAGAATTGTTTGGGGTAGTTGAATTTGAAAGGATTGTATATACAAAATGACATCATAACAACGAAATAAGTAATTAGGCTATTCAAATACACACAACCTATCATTGTTGTAACTTTCTTTACATCTTATACTCATCCTTTTAAGTAAAATTATCCTTTTAACTTAAATTTTAAGCCCCAATATGTTTTGGTATTTAAGAATTGGGTAATTTAAATTTTTGTTCTCTAAATTTTCCAAACCCACTTATATCACTGTTTGGAAATCAATTTATTTTTTTGGATAATTCCTTTCCGACATGTTTGAATTCCAAGTTAGTCATAAAGAAATAATCAATAAGTAGATATTTAGTTAGTAATAAATTAGATTATAATAAAAATATAAATAAAAATCAAATTTATTGATTTTTATAAGTTACAAAAATGAAAGAAAGTAAATTAAAAACCTTAACGAAATAATTTTTATTGAATTTAAATATAAAAATTTTAAACTAAAAATTGCAGTAAAAACAAATATATGCTTTTATAGAAAAAAATTTCTTAATATTGATATATTTTTATTTGCCCCTTCATTTTCTTATTGAATTAAGAATTGACTTGAGCCTTTCAATTTTTTTAGTTTCCTTTCTCTTTTCAAATTTTCATTTGAATTCAATTCAGTGCCTCAGTGTTGAATGTGTGAAAGTTTTGTTTTTTTGAAGTTTTTTACTTTTAAGAATTTACACAATAAGTTTAAAGTTTGTATTAAAATTTAGAATTAGGTACCCATTTACCATCTGACTAGAAGATTTAATAGGTACTTTTAAGTATGTCGACCATCGAAACCTTCTTGCATTATACCTTCAAACACTTAATATATTAGCTAGGTTGCCTTTGTAGTCATCAATTTCTAAAATTGTTAGATACAAAATCAAGACTTTAATTCACCTGTTCTATTAGATCTGTGCCAACCTGTTTCTCATAACATCCAATTATTTAAATAACTGGTAGATTGAAGAAATAAGATGAGTTAGATATCGTTGGAAACAGAGGACAAAGGTTTTTCAGTACATGTGATTTGGCACCCCAAAGCACCAGTTTCATTTTTATTATTTCAACGCTGTTTCAATTCATTTCATTCACGTATTTATGTAGGTTTTATATAAATACGTGAATGATATAAATTAGAACAATATTAGAACAGAAAAAATAAAACAGATAATCGCGTATTATGATTTGGAGCTCAAACTCAAACTCTCGCAGTGGAAATGACACATTCACTAATTGCCCTCGTCAAATTTCCTATTTCACTTATTTTATTTCAACTTTATTCTATTAAATCTTATTTATATATAAATTTAAATAAAATTTAATAAAATATGATATAAACACTATAAATAATTCAGGAAATCTAATTCCGTAATTGCGCGCATAAATTTTAAGAATAGTTGTGCCTGATAACACTACAGCTCATCCCATTATTCTGAGTTTGCTTCAAATTACTTTAATTCCACATGTAACTTGATGCCATGTTCTCCTTAATTCCACATGTAACTTGATCTCATGTTCTCCTAATGACTGAGGGTTTACCGTCTGACGAGATGTTGACGTCTCCATGGGTTAGACTATTTAAGAAAACCTATTTGAGAAAAGAAAACAGTGTTTATAGATAAATTTTAGAACAAAACCCAAATCCAATGGCTGGCTGGCGGCTTAGTTTACACACGGGAAAATGAAACTGCCATACAAATAGAATGCAAAGATTCGGACACATGAAACCCGGGATTTACTTCTTTATTTATTCCTCTCCTCTGTCTGTATACCGCCAAACAAATTCATCAAACGAACGAATTCCTTCTCCTTTCTCTGCCTTCCCTTTCCCTTGCTCTCTGAAAGAACCCAGACAATGCAGAGGCCTATTAATCAGGTCCAACGCTCCAGATCCTCCAGGCCCGCCACCGTTCACGGCTGTGCCCAGTCCGGAGATCTTTCTGGCTTCCAAAAGTTGCTCCGTGACAACGCTTCTCTTCTTAATGAACGAAACCCTGTCGTATGATTCCCCCATTTCTTCCATATCTTGCTGATTATTTTTTGCATTAAGGATGTGCGCATTTTCACGTCTGATCATTCTTCTATGTGGGTTTTTCTTTTCGTTTCTTGTTCCTAATTGGTAGACTTGTTGCGATCAGTCGTAAAGATTATACTTCTTAGGTTTCTCCTGGAATTTAATGGCTTTTCATATTTTTTGTTTATTCGTTGATTGGATTTCTGGGTTGTCGTTGGTTGAGTATAGATCCGCATGGTTTACTTGTTTGACCTCCGTTTACTTCGTTGCTTTCGTTGCGAAAATTCCGCGACCTTTTCCAAGACCAGCAAGATAAAGCTTTTGTCTTTTTCAAATATTAATTTCAGGATGCGGTTGATAACTTTCGTTGAGATAGGCGTAGTGAGACCTGTACTTCAAAGGACAAGGAATTGAGAAATGGTTTTGTTGACGCGATCAGGGATGATGGAAGCCAGATCTAGGGTACAGATAATTGTTTGGAGATGGGTGACTTTGTTCTCTTCTAGGCCATCAAGATTTTGGCATACTTTTCCAAACCTTGTACTTATTAAACCCTTGCTAATGGGATCTTATCTGTTGTATTCTGGAGAAAGCTGTCTGGATTCTGGTTATGTTGTCTGCATTACTTGGTTGATAAGGGTGTCGTGTCAAAGGGGTTAATAATTGCTTGCAATGCAGAGACTGCGGACAGGCTTTAGGACAAGCTTGATGCAGCAGAAGCCGTGAATTGTGGCTTCAGTATATTCTTGAGTGCAGTACACTTATGCTACATACTGATAACTGTTCCAATCTTAATTTCCTTGACTTGATTGTTATGAGTAATGAGAAGAAAGATGATGAATCTCTCATGTATTAGAAATGGATTCCGGTGCAGAGGAGTTACTTTTAGGGGTTAAGTTAATATCTGGAATGCCATATTGGCTTAGGGAAACTACACCAGCCAATCATCAAAATGTCATAACCATTAACAGTAAAGAGCTGAGATATATTGTTTTTTAACTAATTGACATTTTCTTATATTTCAGTGTTGGCATCATTCAGCATACATGACTCTTTTTATAGATTTTGTAATGTGTATGCTTTTATGGCTTTGACTCAACTTGATCCATGTTTATAAATGGTTGAACTTTGCCCTTCAATTGTTGTGCAACTATCCTTGCAACTCAACTGCACTAGGTTTAGAATCAAATGCACAATTGAGTGTGCTTCCTCATTTAATTTTCCTTTTCTATTTGATGTTTTATTTTATTGTTTTAACTGCAGATGGCCCAAACTCCACTTCATGTTTCTGCTGGTAACAATAAGGTTGAAATAATTAAATATTTGCTCAATTGGCAAGGAGCGGAAAAACTTGAACTGGAAGCTAAGAATATGGTAAGCATAGTTTGCATTTTATGTACACTTCTATAACAAGTGTTGTTTATTCACTCTTGAATATCAAATCCACTTCTGTTAATTCTTGTCTTTGATTGTGGGAGTTGATGGACTGAATGTTGCAGTATGGAGAAACTCCATTGCACATGGCAGCTAAGAACGGGTGCAATGAGGCTGCGCAGTTGCTGTTATCTCATGGTGCATTTGT
This sequence comes from Erythroxylum baracoense, assembly GCA_025629805.1. NCBI lineage: Eukaryota > Viridiplantae > Streptophyta > Magnoliopsida > Malpighiales > Erythroxylaceae > Erythroxylum > Erythroxylum baracoense. Next base: position 32,841,296 of record JAOTAY010000008.1, on the reverse strand, counting down.
TGAAGCTAAAGCAAATGTGAGTTTCCTTAGCTGTTCTTTACCCATTTTCTGTTGAGTTCAATTAACAATGGAGAGTATGGAAATGAGTTTTCTCATTCTGCTGCGTTTGTTTTTGATTGCATATATTCAGAATGGAATGACACCATTACACCTTGCTGTTTGGTACTCTATCAGGGCAGAAGACTGCTCTACTGTCAAAACTTTGCTCGAGTATAATGCTGATTGCAGTGCAAAGGATAATGTAGTTCACATTTTTATTTTGTTAAGGATTATTACATTAGTTTTATTTCTTTCTATCTTGTGGATTTAGATATATAGCATTGGATTGGCAGGAGAGGATGACTCCTCTGGATCATCTTGCACAAGGTCCAGAAAGAGTGGATTTACGTGAATTATTGCTCTGGCATTCTGAAGATCAGAGGAAAAGAAGAGCACTTGAAGCATGCAGTCAAGCAGAAGCTAAGATGGAAGAACTTGAAACTGCCCTTTCTGGGATCGTTGGGTTGCATGAGCTCAAGTTACAGCTAAGGAAGTGGGCAAAGGGGATGCTTTTGGATGAGAGGCGCAGAGCCCTTGGATTGAGAGTTGGAGTAAGAAGACCTCCACATATGGCCTTTCTAGGAAATCCTGGGACAGGTAATGTGAATTTGATTTGATTGTCATAGTCTTTGTAAACACTGCTGCATTAAAGGGAAGAAACTAGAAAAGGAAGAAAAGCCATTAGCCACTCTGTTGTGTCCTTTTCTGAGTGTCAGTTCTTCTATCTTTAGACTTACCTCGACGCAGAACATAAATTCATTTATGTATAATCATATGTACATTTTATTTTTGATTCTATTTGGCTCAGTAGGATTTGTAGTTGTTTAGTCTGGGCTTTTTTTAATGGAGGATTGGTAACTTGCAGTTTTTCAATTTGTTTTATTTGATACAAGTTCTAACCATATTAGAGAAACTTATATGAGAAGTAAAAGAAAAAGTACAGACAATACTTCCTCTTTTATGCTAGTTCATAATCTGTCTCCTCTTTATAAACAAAATGTTAATACTTCATACAAATTGGAAAGATTCAATTAATTGGTCAAAAGACTTAAAATTCTGGTCTAGAAAAGATATCTTGCAGAACTATCCAAATTTTAAATTTAACTATGGCACAAGTAGAATTTGATCCTCCTTAATCACTTTGCAGTTTCTCATATTGGTTCTATTTGTTTATTCTAATAGCCAGATTGTTTTTCATTTTCTATAGGGAAAACCATGGTAGCACGTATACTTGGAAGGCTACTCCATATGGTGGGAATTCTGTCTACTGATCGGGTGACGGAAGTGCAACGCACTGATTTAGTTGGTGAATTTGTTGGTCATACTGGACCTAAGACTAGGAGGAAGGTAAGGACAACATTTGGAATCAATATTTATCCTATTATTGGGAACCCAATATTGGTTTTCTTTTGACAGATTAAAGAAGCAGAAGGGGGGATTCTTTTTGTAGATGAAGCATATCAGCTTATTCCGACCCAAAAAGCAGATGATAAGGACTACGGGATAGAAGCTTTAGAAGAGATCATGTCGGTTATGGATAGTGGAAAAATTGTAGTGATATTTGCAGGGTATAGCGACCCAATGAAGAGGGTGATAGCGTCCAATGAAGGTTTCTGTAGAAGGGTGACTAAATTTTTTCATTTCAATGATTTTACTGCTGAAGATTTAGCAAAGATTGTTCACATCAAGATGAATAGTCAAGAAGAGGATGGTTTACTCTATGGATTTAAGCTACATTCTTCATGCAGTTCAGATGTTGTTGCGACACTGATAGAAAGAGAAACAACTGAAAAGCAGCGTAGGGAGATGAATGGTGGAATAGTTGATACAATGCTGTCTAATGCTAGAGAAAATTTGGACCTCAGGCTCCATTTTGACTGTGTAAATACTGAAGAGTTGTGTACAATAACCTTAAAGGATCTGGAAGCAGGCATTCGGTTGATCTCGCGGTAACGAAGAATATATCAATAGCTAAGCAGACTAGTAAGCAATTCATCATTCTTCGTTAATGTTCCTTTTCTCAATTTGAGAGTTTGCGTATGTACTACTTCTAGTGAGGGCCTTTTGGTTGATTTTTTTTTCTTCTCTGATTCATTCATTATTTAATTGTACCAAAAAAAGAAATTTCTTTAAATAGATTATCAGTTAAAATTTGAACCAAATCTACAAATGAAATTATTCTTGTTGTTTGAGTAACATCTCAATCAACATGTTCAAGCGTACAAGAACCTACTATGTCTATGATCCAGCTCAATTACAAAAGAATGAAAAGGCTTGTCTGTTTGTTTAATTTTATCATGGCGTTTGTATCAAATGCACAGTTCTTTTCCAATTGTCAAATCTGAATCACTAAATCCAATTGTTTTCCTATCTTCATGGTGCATGGTGTCATCTTCACCTTTGCGTGCAAGCTAAAGATGGGATTCTGACAATTATTAGAATTTTAAAAATGTCTCAAGCTTTTTAAAAATGCATTTGTTGTAAATTAAAGACATTTTTACCATCAATCCTATAATATTTTTTTAAGATATGGCTTAATTTAACTGTAAGTATAAAATTGAGAATGCGAGAAAAGAGAGATTTTTTTAGTGTGTTTATTTGGCACATTAGATCAAACGTACGTGTGCATGATATGATATGAGCGCAACTAACCAGAACCAGAGAGGCTTGCTCTTTCACCGGCCAAATTTTTCTGGCTACCCAAACACACCATCGTCTGTGTAACTGTAATTATGGTGTCAATACTCTCTTCTACTTCTTTCGCTTCAACTTCAAGGACCGATTCTTCATCATCTTCTCTTGGGCTTATCCAATTTAAAACTAAACTCAACCCCATCTTCCCAAGACCATCAATTTCATCTTCTTCTCTCCGCTGCTCTGCAAAAGCCTTTTCTTTCTCTTCCAACAACACCCTACTAGATGAAGATGTTTCGGCCTCTCATTTCTTGCAGAATAATTCGATTGCTGATTTTATGAGGTTCAAGAGAGGCTCTGGCAATAGCGGGGCCGAGTTGCAGACCGCTGTTGTTAGTTATAGAAAGAGATTCCCTTGGTCACTTCTCAAGCCTTTCCTAAGGGTACTCTCAACTGGGTTTGTCTCAGTTTTGATTCTCTCACTTGCCTGGTTTTAAAAATATTACTTTAATTATGCAGGTTGATTTGGTTTCAACCATTCACATTGCGGATAAAGAGTATGCTCTATCTTTCTTTAATTTGTTTCTCCTTTTAATTATTATGGAATTATCGATTGATTTATTACTGTTAAAACCTTAGCTTTGATGTGTTTTCTTTGGGAGTTTGCTCAAATTTGTACGTGATTTATCTGACTTTGTGATCTCATGAATTTTAGATATACCAGGAAACGCGTTCATGAGTCTTTTTTCTTTTTCCTATCTTCTGTCTTGACTTTCGCGTGCAGGTACTTTGAGAGACTGCAGAAGGAGCTTAACAATTATGACTGTGTACTTTATGAGATGGTCACGAGTAGGGAGAGCCTAGAGAATAGAAGAAATCCTGCTGCTGCAAAGAAACTGAAGGGTTCGCGCACCAAGGGATTTAGCATCATAGGATTTATTCAGCGACAAATGGCTAGAATTCTTATGCTTGATTTCCAGTTGGACTGCCTCGATTACCAGGCTGACAACTGGTATCACGCTGATCTTGACTATGAGACTTTCCAGCTGCTTCAGGTTAGATTGGCTGTCCCTTTTGCAGGAAATTGATGTTATGCGCAAAATTGTCTTCCTTTCATGTTTGATTTGGTCATCAACGTATCAGTTGGATTTGCGGTCTCGTGCTCTTCCAAGAAAGATGAGGTCCTGTCAGAAATGCATGGGACTTTCGTATGGAGGTTTCCTGTTTGACAATTTTGGAAGCTATGTTGCAAGAAAGCTCTTGTTCTTTTCTTAGTTCTCCCCACATAAAGTTGTTCCAAATGATTCTTAGCTACTAGTGGTTTTAAACTCAACCCTTTATACATGGCTCTTTCGTTCTCATTTGAATACATTCTTCAACATTTTATGGCATGGAGTTTATGAAAGATCAGCTTCTAGATCTGATGTTGTATAACAAAATTTACAGCTCGAAAAGGGTGAAAGTTTCTTCACATTTGCTAGAGATATGACACTTAAATCAACAAAAGCCTTGATGCAAACTAGTTCGGTCAGGGAAGACCTTGGTCCTTGGAGATCGAAACTTCTATGGGCTTCTAGAGTACTTCCTATGCCACTTGTAGGCCTTTTCATCATTGGAACCGTTTGTGATGTGGGACTTCAAGCCTCAGAATATCCAGAGCTAGAAGCACTGTCTAGGCTTGACTTTGGTGCGGCAATGAAGGTTTTCCTGGCAAGGCGCCTTACATCTGAGTAGGTGCTCTCCACTAGTCTGCTTTTCTTATATGATATGAACCTTGATTAGCTCTGTGCTGCGATGAGTTTACTTTGGTAAATTCTGGAGTTTTCTTCTTATACCTATTTATGGGGAAAGAAACTTCACTGTTATAGACCTCTGACAGGAATTACTTGGTGTCCTGTTTATAATAAGATATACAAGTAAAGGTGCAGATATGCCATTGGATTATAGTTTGATAATAGGACCATTTTCGATGATGATGTGTCTAGCTTAGGTAAAAATGAAAAATAAATGAACCGAGTAAGAACAGAATGTACACACCATGCCAACTGCAATTCTTGGTTGATTTTAAGCCAGACATTAACATTCTTGTCTTTAGGTGTATTGGTACTCTTTGTTTCCTCTTGTAGCTGAGGCAATTTTTGGTCACAGATGAATACCATGTTTGACGACTCATGAATTACGAATATAGCACAATCATTACCTGGAGAATGGGGAATAAGAAAAAGGATCACAGATCTGTACACACAGTCATAAATGACCTAACTGCTAAATGATGGAGGAGTTTTAGAAGCCTCCTGCCACTAGGTTCAAATTCTGGTTTAGCCATTTATCCTTCTTAACTTACCAACTAAGAAATATGTTGTGTGATGATAAACAAAGAAGCATTTGTTATCTTCTATGAATGTGTCCATTATTTAAGGGACTGAATGAAGGGATATTTTAAAGGTTCACACAGGAGACTGCGGATATAGAAGAGCAATCAGTTATCATTGGTGAAAGAAACAGAGCTGCTACTGAAGCACTTCAAAGAGCAATTGATGAGGGTCACAATACAATTGCCATATTATACGGCGGTGGCCACATGCCAGACTTGGGAAGGCGTTTGCGGGAGGAGTTTGATTTGGTCCCATCTCGCGTGCAGTGGATGACAGCATGGTCTATAAGGAACCGAGTATTGAACACCAGTTCCCTACCTTTTCTGAAAACAATAGCCAAAGTTTCAGGTTGGCCATTGAACCGGTACCAGACATTGGCATTGCTCATCTTTTCATCAGTACTTGCATTAGATCTATGGTTTTGGGAGCTGTTTTTTGGCACTTCATTCAAGTGGCTTTCCTTAGTTGCCAACGAATTCAATCATTACATCAATAATATACAGATGATGTGAAACGTCATATTGTTGATATGAACAAAGTGTAGGAAGGAAACCTCCCTGATGTACAGATTTGAAGCTCAACATTGTATGCAAGAAGCAAGTTACGTCCTAGCCATTTTGCAAGGGAGATCTCAATTGTAGCATGAAGCCCACCTTTGTGTTAGGTTAAGTTCACTAGATGTTTTGCTAAATAGTGCGATTACTTGTATTTTTTTTATATTTATTCCTCATCTACAGCAACACTTCTCAATCATTATATTTCCATCGTTGGTTTGGATGAGAAAATTCAGGTTCCATGGCACCAAAATTAGTGCATCTTATTTGATAGTTGACTGCTTCAGGTCGGGTTGGTATTATCTAGTCCTTGTGCCAGCTTTTATCCAAGACTGACTTGATGAGCCTCCCTTCTTTTTTTGCATGTTGATTAGATTCATGTATTTGCCATCTTTCCACGATTAATTTGGCTACACTCATAAAAGCTTCAGCACAACACGGTGACCTTCTGAAGATTACCATTCCTTGGGGCTAAGCTAAGCGAAGTTAATCTAAGCCAACGCCAACACTTGTATGATTACACATACACAAGTATAGAAAACGGAGATATGGAGTTATACGGCCAAAAGGGAGTCATTTTATTCAAACTGACATTTGCCGACTCAGACTCTTCTGGAGATGGAAACTCATAGTGTATGACTTTCCAAAGCTTGCTGTTCCTTTTTCCCTAACCAGCCAACAATACCATGAAGAAGCAACGGCAATTAGTATCACCGTTTGAGGTCCAGCTAAGAAATGAAATACAAATAGGGCAGGAATAGGGCAGAGGGCAGGAAGGTGTCTACCCTATTTTTTGGGAAAGACATCGAAAATATGGACGCTGCGTATAACTGAAATTCTAACTCCATTCTCTCCCTAACTCCCGCCTCCTCTCCTCGCGGAATGAGAATTCAGTCTTTTTTGTTTTAATTTTAAACATTATGGATCATCTCGAGATCGAATTGCAGAAGAAGAAGCAATGTTTACTTTGTTAGGAAGCGAACTAGTTAGGTCAGGCAAGTTTCGTCTTTTTTTCCCATAGCACGCATGAACACGTTAACATCTTTCTTCCATTCTTCTGTGTTTGCTTCATTCCATGTCCACGCTGCTTTTACTCGACATGCATGTTTATGCTTGTTGGATTTGAACATTCCTAAGTGGAAAGATAGTCTTAGTCCTTAACCATCAATCATGTAAAGAAATGGAAATCAATATCCTTGTCATTGGATTACTTGCATTTTTTCCTTCCATCTTCGACCAAACAAAAAAGAATGATTAATAAGGGATTACTTGCATTTTCCTTCAGTTCTTACCATACATAAGTCGGATGGAAATAATTGTTTGAAGTACAAATAAATCAGTAACTTCTTTCCTCATGAAGAAGATAAATCCTTCAGCATGCTATAAACGTGGGCAACCAATTACGTTGTCAAATCTTCTTTTCTTTTTTATTCTTATCGTTTTGCCAAAGTAGTCATGCTCTTGTTTAATTTCAGAGTGATTGAACATTCGTATGTGGGAAGTGCAGAACCTACTCAAAGCTTTGATTAAGAAGTGCAAGGCCTAATGCAAAAAGATTGAATATATACCCAAGTTCTCTCTTCTTCATTGAGTCTTTTGCGGTGCGACCAAATGATTCAACCACCAAGAGCCCACACCCAGGTACGAATGTTCTTCAGGAATCCCATTTCAATATATCCAATTCAGATCCAGATGCTGCATATAAACAATATATCTTGTCTCGTTTATTTCTTAAAATCGTTTTTCCGTCTAATCATAGTACTCACAGTATACAATATAATTCCAGTTACAATGATATAAAGATCATAAATTGATTATGAAACTGAGCTCATTAACGTCTCCTTGCTTATGAGGATCTTTTGTTTACGATTCTTTACTCTTTAATTTTGTTTTCTTTTTTGCTAACTTGGTTCACAAATTATTTACTTCTAATTATAACCGCGGCACAAACTTTTCTTACGATTTTATTTATTTTTTAAATTACTCCTATTATTTTAAATTGTTAAAATTTTTGAAAAAGACCTTCTGTTAAGAATTTATCAAATTATTTCAATAAAGTCTTCATGTAATTATTTGCATATATAATAGCATAATAGTTAATAATATAATAATTTATGTTAAAAATTTTGATAAAAATTTTAATGTACATCTTCCTTTAAAAGATTTAAGAGTAAAAAAAACCGATTTAGATCAGGTCTAAAATATTTCTAAAAGAAATTAGAGTCCAACGAAAACGTAATTGGGATTAGGCTTTCGAGCTTAAGAAAGTTCTTTTTATTTACATATAATAAAAATTTATATTTTTAATACATTTAAAAAGATATTAAATTAATTATTTTATACAAATTTTATTTCATTATATAATAATACTAATAAATAACATGATTAATATGTTATAATAATTTTATCTAAATATATTTATTATTTATACATAATTTTAACTTAATAATAAATTATTTATATTTTATAAAAATAATATGCTAATAGTAATTATTATTCAACACAAATATTGAATCTAATAGAATGATGAGATAAGATTTTTTTAATACTTGTGGTAAGTCTAAGTCTAGTGGGTCAATGTAATAAAAAATTTAATTAATACTAGTACCAAGTTTACTAGACCAATAAGATATAAAAATTGACTAACATTAGCATTAAATCCAATAGGCTAATATAATTAAAAATTTAATCAACATTAACACTAATGTTAACAAAGGGTTATGTCAGGAAAAGTTTGTAGTTGTTTGAGCTAGACCAAAACACATTATACGCTGCTCAAAATCTAACTGATCCTAACACATATTGGCCAAATTCAAATTTGATCAGGTTTTAGTCAGTCCAAAGCTTGCCTAAAGCCTATATCACCCAACCCTAGCCTAATTCAACACACCAAAATTTTTTATTAACATCCTTTCTGACAATTTGTTGTTAAGATGAGAGTCACCATTGTTAGTCCCTATTGACACATAAGAGGGAGGGAGTGAATTGAGTTTTTATAAAATTCAATAATTTTTCTAACCATTATACTAAATTAATAACAATCAATAAAGGATAAGAAAATTACTTAGCAATAAAACAATTGAGCTATAATTTAAATAGGATAAGGAAGATAGTATGCAAACTTATTTATAATAGTTCGACAAACAATCTTTGCCTACGTCTACTCCTAAGACTTTTCTTGAAATTTCACTATAATTATTCTTTCAAGGTCGAATAACCTTTGTATAATCTTTCTCGATAAAGAAGAATCCTTTTTACAATTGTCTTCTAAAGTGAAGCAGAATTTCAATCTCACTTGGATTACTCTCAAGTACAATAATATATTCGCCAAACTAAGTATCATAACTTAAATTTCCT
>JAOTAY010000008.1:32790629-32807576 GCA_025629805.1 Erythroxylum baracoense | reverse complement strand
AGATGTTTCGGTCACAGTAAAAGAAGTAGAAAGTCAACTTAAGACGATATGACGTCATCACAGACGATGTGATGTCATCACAGACAATACTATCTATACTCCTCAACTCAAAAACCTTTTTCTCAAACATCTCTTCGTCTTCATCAACTTTCGTATAAAAACATATATATTCATACATGCTCAGTGAAGAAATAGAGCATATCACCTTCCCATATCTAACTCTCTACACTATTCTTATACATCATTTTATTTCTATTTCAACTTCAAGAACCATTTCACAACACCTAAGCACTAATAATTTATCAAAACCCAAATAACATCATATCCCCAATTTTTCATCCCCTTATCACAGAGATCAAAAATGTAATGATATGTAAATGACATTCACACGCAGATGACAGTAACTCATCAGATTTATTTCAAAATCTTCAATACTAAAGAATTTATTCATTACCTTCTTGTTGAAAAACTCCAAGATCTTTAACTATCCACAAAGCCTTAATCTTCATGCAAAATCACGTACTCCTCTGTGAACACTAATCCACTTCTCGTTTTTCTTAAGGCAGAAGAAACACTTTAGGAGTAAAGGAAATGGTAAGGGATATGAAGAACTAGAGTCAACTCTCAGAAGGAGTTTGATGGAAAACTCTACGTATGGGAAGAATTTCAGAGAAGATGATAATAGGGATAAGAACTTTGGAAAAGTACCAATCCCCTTTTCAACTCTCGGATTACTCAAACTTGCTTCTGACACATAATAAAAGCAACTTTACACATGTTGCTTTCCTAAGGTCTCAGTTCTAACTTAGTTTCTTTTGAACCAACTCCATCTAACCCTTATCTTTACAATCCAACTATCTCCAAATCTTCATTTGATTTCTTCTCTTCTTCTTCCTATTTTCCATAATATTTTATAAATCACAAAATAAATCCTAAGTTCACCAAAATTCATAAATCTCATAATTCTACTAACCAATAAAATTTTCAATGCAGAAACATTCAAAATTCTCAAAAATTCACAATTCACTCTAATTATACCCGGAATTATTCATGAATGCATGTACGCTTAAATTCATGTACAGAAAAGTTCACTATTCACTTGTATGAGTATGTTATATTATACATGAACATAAAAATGCATCTCTAAGCTCTTATTTATCACTCATATTTACTATTCTAACCTCCAATAGGTAACGGGATGTTACAATAGCTATCTTTGTGCAAGATCTTGAATGGATCTTAGAGTGGCAATGAACAGAATTAAAGCAAAATTTCAAAGTTGTGAGGGTTATGTATGTGTTTCGGTAGTGAGAGGAAGGAGAACAAAAAAGCATGCAGAAGAAACAACTAGAGAGAACATGACTCTCCATTTGCTTAAGCCATTTGGTACAAGGTGTCTTTGTTTTAGAAGGACGCATGTCATACAAATAGAGTAACCTGCATGTATTCTTATATGGCTGCCAAATGTCACCAATATCGTAGGCCATTTGTCACTCAATCCCTACCGCCATTTGTCACTTAATTTTTCATGCTAAAAGCCACTCATTTTATAGGCTTAGTCATCCTAATTTTTTATATGTCAACTTGTCTTACTATTTGACATTTTTCTTAGACTAAATGTACATTTTAATTCATCAAATTTTCAATTGTAACAATTAACTCCAAATTACTAATTATAATTAATCAAACCAAAATTCAAGACATAAGCAATACACAATCAAATCATCATCATTTTAAACCTTTCATACCCTGGAACATGTCAATTAAGTGCATATACTATCTTTACAATGTTTTCTACATGAACATTCATGTGTGTATATGATCATGCTATGCATGTGAATGAAATGTAACTTATAAATTCTAAAATGATATGACTCAAAATTCTAACATTTTAACCCTCAGTAAGTTTTGGAAACTGGCTATTGCACCTGCTATGAGACAATCATATAGATAATCTATTCTAGTGTCAATGATAGTCTCATAATAGCAATGGTACAAATATCTTTAGACTTGAGGTGATCAAGGATATCTTGGATACTGATCATGTACTTTGACTCCATTCTTTGTTGCCTCTCAAAGGTTGCTTATAGGGTGGTGATTGGGTACAACTTGAGGTATTCGAAGGTAATTGAGTAGCCAATAAAGAATTCTCCACTCCTGATAGAAGGAGATAATACCCACGACCTCTTGTAGGGATCAGTACTTAGGAATCTATAAACAAAGTGGAAATGTCATGAAGATAGTCTTCAGTGACATATCCAATTGAGTGATGAGCCTTGAGGATAAGAGCTAACATCATTTGGGCTAGATGTGACATAGTCAGTCTATTGGGAGTTAACATTTTAACCATGCTCTAAACCAAGTGGGGTATAGATGGTGAAAGGACAAATTGCACGGGAACATTATCTATGGAAGGGTTCATAGTCAATTCACTGACTTTTAGGTTAATTGGGGTTATGATGTGTTGCTAGATACCGCTTATGACTTGCTTGAATTAAGTGTTAATTTAAGTGGCTAATATAACCAGGAACCTAATGGGTCACACGCATTGGAGATGTGAAGAATGAGTAAAATGGGTTTGGATAGTGATCCAAGATATGATAGAATGTTCTGGGATTGTATCGCGATATGATTGTGGTAAGAAATGTTGCAAAGGAATGAAAGAAAGCAAGTGTTGTATGGTTACCAGCCTGGAAAGCTTCCAGATTTCCAACAAACGTTTCAAGTAAAATTAAGTGGCATTCATGGCCACTTAATTCCCATTATTCATCCATTCATGATGGGGGTTAGAGGAGGCCAAAAGTTGGTAGAATACACTCATTTTCATGTATAGTATTGTAAGAAAACTAGTGAGAAATGTGAAGATTTCATCTTACATACACTTATTCTCTAAACTATTCTCTCAAGAACATACATCAAAGCTAGCATTTTATGTGCATTCTTGTGTGTTCTAACCATTCTTCCTAAGAGGTTTTAGGCTTTGCTCTTCGTGTGGATATCATTAGAGATGTCCTCCTTTGGTCGTTGTAGTTTACGATAACCCGAAGAGGTGAATACAACGAAGAACGAAGATGTTAGTAAGATACACATTTTAAGTTCATTTTTTACTACTTCTAATGGCACATGTATGATTCTATATTTTCTGGGTTACGTTTTATTTTTTGTTGCGTATTTTCTGATATGTGATGCATAATCAAAACCTTACATAAATGAATCAACTTGTGTATTACGTAAGGAAGTTGATGAATATGGAAATCACCTCTTTTTTCTATGTAGATATTCGAAAGTAGTTTGGAGCAGAATTCTACATATGATTGTAGTGGACAATTAAACATATAAATGGGAGGAAACTTTGAATTGGTTCATAAACCACACTAGACATGGAAAGCAAAATGAAATATTACTCTAAACAGTATTCACCACCACCATTTACACTATTTGGAAAGAAAGAAATAGCATATTATATAAGAATATTAAAGAAGACAAGTACCAGCTAGCTGTGAAGATAATCAACTGGATTAAAGCTATTGTCATTACAAAAAAATGCCCAAAATTTACTCTCCCTTGACATGAAGAACAAATGGAACTTATAATTAATATGTTATACTGGTCTTATAACTGATTTGTAACTGATCTGAAATGTTTTATCCTTTATTAGCTTTTCCAATGATGATGTAAACTAAAAAATAGTTAGTGACTTAATACTCATTGTAATGTTGAACTAGATTTTGCTAGTGTTAATACAATTTATTCATTTTCCAAAAAAAAGGATGAAACCAATCTCTAACAGTGATTTGGAGAAGTTCCAAACTTTAGATGCAAAGTGCGTCTAAAATCTAAGTGTTAATTGATGAAAATTGCAAGAAAGACAAGAATGGGTGTTACAAATATTATGAAAACCCTAAGTTAGGTTAAAAGCTGGATGCATTAAGGGGAGAAACTGTGGAAGAGGACGAAAGTGAAAAAGAAGAAAGGGACTAGGGTTTTTAAGGCCTTTACAGACTTACACAGTCAACGTATAAGATTATAACCCTTACTATATAAGTACATATCAATGTGTGGTATAGGGACAGAGTACGTCCAAAACCAATGTAAGTTATTGTAGCTGTGGGAAATATTTTAAAATTCACAGGTATGAACATGATCATGTCTTGTAACTGGGTAAGTCACTATGATCATGTCAAGCACAAACTAGCATAATTTTTGTGGACATAGGCATGGACATGTGTATGTCTATGACCATGTGTTCCTTTTCCTTCTTGGAAAATTAAAAATTTTCAGTTAAACTTAAGTAAATTAAATAAAATACACCAACAAAACAAGATTTAGATACTCATGAACCTAATATAAAATAAACCAAAAATTAATAAAATCCCAGCACTAAACTATAAAGTAATCAAATTAATTGAACTATCATAATTCTTGGGTTGCATATCATGTAGCATATGTTTAATGTCTTTAGCTAAATCTATAATTTGATGCTACGTAAGGGGTCATAGCCTACACATAAGCCACATGTTGTGATATAATAAAGACATAAGGTATCAAATTAATAACATCAAGTGAATGCATTGATGTCTTTTTATTAATATAACATTGACTATTACAATTTATTTTGTGGGAAGTAGAAGCCCTCCTATTTAAAATGACTATAAATAATTTCTTGATAACCTTTGTATTTGGATCCTCCTCTTCATCATCCTTTATCTTCTTTGCCTTCCCTTCTTCCTTCCCTTCTTGAACAGTAGCTTCCTCCTTTTCTGCGACCTCTAGCTCCTCTCCCCTTTGTAAAGTTATTTTATTAATATATTCTCTTAAATTTAGCTTGATGCATCCAAATAAAACACTTATTTCTTTGATTTTAAGGAGGCAACCTTGTTTGAAGCAATGAATTTCATATGGAAATCCTCAAGAATTTGATACTCTTATTGCTGCTATTATTGTAAAATTTGGACGAAGTGTAATCATTCCATATATAATTGTAATAATTGCTCCACTTTGGATTACAAGCATTCTTGTATGGGGTATCTTGAGGCCAGATCTCTATGGAAATTATATGCTCCCATATATAGCCTGGTGTCTGAAATTTATGACCTGGGTGGTTACCCCATAAATTTTATAACAGGTCATTGATATTGATTGAGCTTCTGAATAAATATCACCATGCCTTTTGTTACAAGCTTTCAAAGTTGTCAAAAGTGATGGCGTACCATACCTCTTTAACAGTAATGTCCTCTCCATCCTTCCACTGTGTTTAATGGTTATGACAATGAGTTCCAAATCCTAAAAATTGGCGAAAAACACAAAAACCTCTTTTCTATTATCTAACTAAAAACATGATGATGGTTTAAGTAAAACTAAACGAAAGTTTAACACCACCAACAACTAAAAACGTAGGTTGCAATAAGATTAATCAAATGCAATAAGAAGTAACTACGTAATGAATCCCCATAAGATTTCTTAAGCTACTAACCCTTTATCATGCACTGTAGTTTATTTGATCGTGGAAATTCCTATCTTATGATAATATCTGTCTCAAGGCTATTATCAACTAATCCTTAGTTGATTAATTGCAATCTCTTTCTAGTTAAAATCTCTAAGATTACATTAATTGATTCGTAAATTTTACTATTAGGTTTCACCATAATCTGAAAGATTTATGTTTATTTATCTCTAGGTTTGCACTCCTTTCCATTATGGTAAATATATTCAAACAAAAAGATTTTTCAATCTCAATTGTATGAAATAATATTATAGATATATTAATTCTAGAATTAAAACACATAATTGAATCCAATAAATTAACACGAAATTGCATTGAAAAGAATTAAATCACAAGGTCCATCCCAACTTACGGTTCATCCTACTTAGGTACTAAATAAATTTAGTTCATAAATATAGAAAAATCATGATCCATTAAAACTTTGATGGAAGAATGCTCTTTTTGATCTCTGAGTTAATCATCTTGTTTCTGTCATCCAAAAGTTAGAATTGTGTTTAGAACTTAAACTCTCTCCATTTCCTTTCTTAATTGCCTTTTATACTTCAAAATTAGGTTTTATATTGCCACAAGGCTATGTGCACGACTGTGTCTCCAAAAAAAATCTTGAAAACTTAAAAGTTGTGTCTAAAAATAGTTTAAAAGCATAATACGGTAAAAATCCCAAGGAAAAAACTAAAACAGAATGTGTGTTGGCAGCTACATCAGTATCAAAGAGTCAACATAATTAATTAAAAGTAATCAAATAAGAAGTAAGAGTTGAATGACCAATAAAGGAGATCAGATAATTGTTATCACAAATGGGCATCATAGGCACAAAAAAGTTTGAAAGTACTGGCCCAAGCGTATTAAGTCATTGGATACCTAAAACAAGGATAGCCCCTTGAATAGGTAAAATGAAGAAGGGTATTGAGAACTTACGGCCTTGGAGATAAATGGGAATATGTAAATAAAACCTAGAACAATTAATGCATCGGCCATTAGAAAAAAGGGAGCAACATAAACCAAAAAACGTAAAAATTTTGCAACTCAAGGTTGGGTAATATTACGGGGGCTACCAGAATCAATCAAGATAGAGGTAAAATGGGTATTGATTTTTTAGCCTAATTGCATCATTTTGGATGTTAGCTCACCCAAAATTGCATAAGGTAACAATTGAAAATGCTTAAGAGTGAAATAAAAGGTAGGATGTGTAAGAGCAATAGTATCAATAGGTGGAGAAGGGTCTGTAGGATTTGGGGTATATGTTAGGATCAAAAAGTGGGAGCTCCGAATCATGATCCACTGCAAGAGTTAAGGCATTTAGTGACAATTTTTGTGTGACTAACTATTGTTTCGTCACAAATATGAGATTTTTTGTGACAAGATAATTGATTGACACTATTGTTTGGATTAATTATGATGATTTATTTTTTGTCACTAATACAATAGTAATTGGGACAATTTAGTATCTTTCACAATTAATTTGTTACTGCTAATATATTAATAGTGTCAAATTTTCTTTTATCACCAAATTTTGTCATTAAGAGCCTATGCAATTTAGTGCCAAAATAATTTTGGCAGAAATAAATTGTAATTGTGACAGAACATATGTTAGTAACTAATATTTTCTATTTGTTCTGACAAACATAGTTTGGTCACTAATATTTTTTTCTTTTTGTTACGAAATGGTTAATCGTCACACAATATTTTACTTGTTGTGACAAAAAATTTTGTCAATAAATATTCAATTAATTAGTGTCTACTTCATATTGTCACAATAACTGAACTATAACTATGGTTACAACTATTCGTAATTTAGTGACAATTTGTTTGTGACTAACTATTTTGTCATCACAAATACGAGATTTTTTAGTGCCAAAACAATTGATTGACATTATTGTTTGGATTATCTGTGATGATTTATATTTTGTCACCAATACAATGATAATTGTGACAATTTAGTATC
This sequence comes from Erythroxylum baracoense, assembly GCA_025629805.1. Lineage (NCBI taxonomy): Eukaryota > Viridiplantae > Streptophyta > Magnoliopsida > Malpighiales > Erythroxylaceae > Erythroxylum > Erythroxylum baracoense. The sequence goes on along the minus strand of JAOTAY010000008.1, from coordinate 32,800,128 downwards.
TTTCACAGTTAAATTGTCACTATTAATATATTAATAGTGTTGAATTTTATTTTATCACTAAGTTTTGTATCTAAAAGCCTATGAACTTTGGCGTCAAAATAATTTTGGCAGAAATTAATTGTAATTGTGATAAAACATATGTTAGTAACTAATACAAAATTAGGTATTCATTTAGATTAATAGAAAATATTTAATAATTCAAATATAAATTGTCATTATAAAATATTTTATTTTGTTGTTGCATTGAATTTGCATCTTAATTTTCCTAACTATATTTTTTACATGAGAGTTAAGACATTTAGTGACAACTTTTCTGTGACTAATTGTCATTTCGTCACAGATATGAGGTTTTTGGTGACAAAACAATTGATTGGCACTATTGTTTAGATTAACTGTGATACTTTATGTTTTTGTTTTAATATAATGGTAATTCTGACAATTTAATATCTTTCACAATTAAATTGTCACTATTAATACATTAATAATGACACATTTTCTTTTATCACTAAGTTTTGTCATTAAAAGCATATGCAATTTGGCGCCAAAGTAATTTTGGCGGGAATGAATTATAATTGTGACAAAACATATGTTGGCACTACTTCAAAATAAGGAGTTTTTAGATGCTTATGCCTAGACACATATAATAATTATCTTAAATAATCTAAGAATTGGTAGAGTTTTTAGACATTTATTTAAGACAACAAAATTTGTCTAAAAAATATACTAAAAAGAGTCTAAACTTCTAAAATTTTCAATTGGCGGGACAAGAATTAGCATCTTTTATAATTTGTAGTAAGTATGCATCTAGAAATAACGATTAATTAATGTCAAAAGACGATATTTTAAACAAAAAACAACTTTTAAATATTTTTGTAAAATATTTAGAGACAAATCACACCTTTTGTTGGTTGTTGTTTTAACATTGTAACGCACTTGTAGCTATATTTCTTGATAAAATTATTTAAATTAAAAATGATATGATATATTTAGTGATATAACTAAAATTTTAAATAATTAGTGATAAGGCAAATTCCCTCGAGATAAAGATTTGGAAGATTTGGGGTGTTTCTTACTAATGTATTTCAAAGTGAAATGAAAATTGTGAATTTAATGTTTCTACATATTTAAATTTGTATCTCCTGGGTTGGTGTTTCATAAAAGATAACCTAACTACAGTTAGCTTTTAATGTCATCATTGAACCTTAGGCTAACACTACATGTTTCTCTTACTTTGAATTCTGATTTAAGCAATATATTAATCAGAGTTACATATTCCTAAATTCACTCCCCCTGTCCCTGTATAGAACAATTATTGGATTTTGTGAGGACAAAAATTAAAATAGGGTAATGCAAACTGAATTTACCCTTTTATATAGATCGTACTCATAATCGAATCCCTCATGCATTCTCTAGAAGTATATGCAGATACTTCGTCTCTAGTCCATCATGCTCTCTCTCTCTGTCTCTAGAAGTATATACAAATACTTCGTCTCCAATCCATTGCTCTCTCTCTCTCTCTCTCTCTCTCTCTCTCTCTCTCTTTCTGTGCATTCTAAGGTATGCATTTTTATCTACTTTATCGATCTATCGTCGCGATCTTAGTTTACTTGCGTGTCGATTACGTAAATGTTGTGTTAAGAGACGATGATTTTCTTCCTCGATTGGAGGTTTAAATTCATTTGCTTGTTGCAAATTCTTTATAGGTCTGTGAATTGTGTACTTGTTTGGCTATTCTTCAATTTGCTTGTTTTATTTCATTTTATTTTATTTATCCTTTTCATGGATACGTGATGCTTCTCCAAGGTTTGGACGGGTTGATTGTGCGGTTCCCTCTTTTTTATAATTTGATTTGGCATTATAATATGTCTCTAAATGTTGTTCATTTTGTTGGATCTAAATTTTGCTCTTTTACGTTGCCAATAATTTGGATCATAGAGTTAATTTCCTTTCAGTTTATGTTTTTCGTGTCCAATAAATTTTTATCTTCTCTGACAAAAATTGTCACTCCTTGATATCTATGAAAATGTATAACTCTGAAATCTCTGAGCTTGTTAACTTCTTTCGTTCTACATCTGATTTAGAAGAGTTTTGTGGTGGTTCTTTCAATGGTCAACGAACAAGTACTCCAATGTGAAATTTCCAGAAAAATTATGCCAATTAGGACTCACTTACGTGGGCAAAATGAAATGCCAATAGTATTCCCTTTTGCTTCTCCGCTCAAAAAGTTGGATCTCCTTTATGCATTTCTGGACACAGAGGACCTCTGTCACTTGATTCAAAGGTGCCCAAACTTGGAAATTCTTGAGGTATTGGCACAAATATCTTTTGTTATCTATGTTTCACTGATGATATGTCCTTATATGTTGTTTGATAGGGTTTGCGTCTCATTTTATCTCCTTGTTTATACAAAATCTCTTTGGCCTTCATTTCTTATTCGCCTATTATTATGCTTTTGATGCAAAAGTTGATAGCATGTTAATATTTGCAACTTATTTTGTATTTCATCTTTTCTTAGCTTATTTTGGGATGACAGTTTTATACTAGTTTGGGGATTCAGTTTTAGAGCGTGCAAACTTCAATAAGTTTTGTATAATTTACCTTTTGCATTCGCCTGGGTTTGACACTAAGGAGATAAGAATTAAAACTAATTTTGTCTCATTGCAGCACTAGATACTTTTTTTGCCTTATATATGAACATTTTAGTGAATTTACTTGTGCTGGCAAACAAAAAATTGTTATTGGGGATAAAGGAATGGAAGTCCTTGCCAGCAGTTGTAAGCATCTAAAAAGGCTTAGAATTGAGCGAGGTGCTAATAAGGGAATGGGAGATGAAGAAGGCATAGTTTCACATAGGGGATTAATAGCATTGGCCCAGGGTTGCCTAGAACTCGAATACGTAGTTGTTTATGTTTCTGATATCACAAACTTAGCTTTGTAAGAGATTGTTTATTACTTAATTAAAGAACATAAATGATTTTCGTTTGGTCTTACTTGATCGAGAAGAAACGATAACTGATCTGTCACTTAATAATGGAGTTCAAGAACTATTAAGGGGTTGTTTTAAGCTTCAAAGATTTGGTATGTATCTCTGAGTAGGGGGTTTGACTAATAAAGGTCTTCGTGATATTGGGCAGTATATATTAGTCTCAATTGATTTTGCCACTCACAAGATGAAGTATGTGAATAGTGTACTTTTTTCTATAGAAATGGACTCTAGAATGGATCTATTTTAGTTAATTTATGATATTATATGCTTATAAATCTGTATAATATAATATTTATTAATAAAAGTGTTAATTTATTACAATAATATGCAGATACATATTTTAGATTAATGTGTAAAATTTATTATAATAATATGCATGTGAGTGATCTTAAAAAAGATGTATAAAGCAAATTGTAACCTTAATTTTTTACTAAAAAATGGTAAAGTTTTTCGATGTAAAAAGTTATCTAAAAGTGAAAAATATCGACAAAGAAAAGTATCTAAAAACTTACACAGAGCAGCTAAAATAGCGTTGCCCCCAAAAAATTATAAATGCAGGAAATAAATTTCGACGCTTAAATGCTTAAAAAATGTATATTTTTTCGACGCATCTATGTGTCAAAGAAACCGTCGAAATTAGTTTTTATGATATTTATTTTTTGACGCTTTATACGGTGTCTAAAATTATTTTTAAGGCATAAAAAATTGTCTTAAAATTTTACCTTTTTTGGTCTTTAAATTCCATATTTTCTTGTAGTGCTTCGGATAGATTTTTACTAGTGGAACTTCTCATGTGATAGGTAATGTGTACTTTGGATTTCGACACGATGGTGGCTGCCTAGATTATCCTAGAGTCCTGCTGCTCATTGTTTCTTGTCTGGTGGACTGATTGTCACCTTGCTGGTGCTTTGGGATTGCTTAGGTATATTGGTTGTTGTTGTCTGCATAAAACGGGTTTTACAGGAACAAAGGAACCGGGTAATGCGTTTTGCACGAAAAAACAATTTGAGTTCTGGGTGATGGTACAAACTGGGTAATATAAGATCAAAAAATTGTATTATTTTTATAAATATTAGAGAATAAATTAGTGTCAAAACTAATAATAAAGATTATCGTAAACCTTTTGTCGAAAATTGAACAACTCGTACCTTTTGTCTTGACACTAATAACTAAATAATTTTTTATTTTAAAAATAGAAAATTAGAAATAAAAAACAAAAACCAATCAATTATAATTAAAAAATAAAAGTGAAACCAAGCATTTTTTGATTTAATATTAATTAAATATATTCTATTTTATTATTAAATATGAATTATCAATTATAATTATAATTGATATTATTTATTTTATTTTAATAATTAATTTAAAATAAATTAATTATTTTTAATATTTTATTTTCATAAAAAATAGAATTTTAATATGCATTATTAATAAATATTATACAAGATAATAAAAATGAAATCATTTACATAATTAATATTTATATCTAACTTTTACTTAATATTTATTTATTGTTAGAAATAAAAAGGTAAATACATTGACATTTTTATTTAAAATAACATCAAAATTAAAATAATAAAAAACAAAATTGTAATGAAAATTAGAAGTGGAACCAAAAGATCCTTAAACTATTTCCATGGAGTAGTACAACATGGTAATTTTTTATATAGAAGGAATTGTTTAGACAAAACTATAGAAGGAAAATAAAAAATCAATTGGTCAAATTTTTCATTTATGTTAAACAAAAATAGCGACATGAACTAAATGCCCTGTTCAAGCTAGGAATCCGAATAGCCTGACAAATGATGATTGAGATGCGATTCGACATTTTTGAACTATGAAAGGCTCAATTTTCATCTCGATTGTAGGTGTAATCAACCCACTAGTAGAGATATGGCAGAAAGAAATAACATAAAAAGAACTTCAATAAAAAGATCTTCGTTAGTACGTAAACCGATTGTATACCACCACTGATAAATATCCTTGACTTTTTCAAATTTCTATAACTTGTGAAAATTATAAAAAATATTTTTATTTTTAATTTTAATTTTTCATAACTTGATTTATCATTAATAAATATATACTTTGAATTATCTAATTTTAATTAATAAGAAGAATTATGACTAAGATAATTCAATTATTAAATTTTATTTTAATATTATAAATAATTTATAATTAATTAAAATATTTTAAATTTGAATAATCATTTAATACATATATTATACATTGAACATATCTTTAAAATAAAATTTTAAAATTGTAATTTATGATATATTTATTACAAATATTTAATAATTTAAATTTCTATCACAATAAATATTAGTTAGTAAATAAAATTTTTTAATTTTAATTTTTATTATTTGCTTAATATAATATAATATTAATTAATTAATATTATATAGGAGATTAAAATAAAATTATTTTAAACTAATTTAGAAAAGTAATTTATATCTGAATTTTCTTTAATATCATTAATAAAAATGCAATTACATCGATATTAACATTCTAACAACTTTTTGTTTTTATTTCAAAGAAAATAAAAACTAAAATAAAAATAAAAACAAAAACAAAAACAAAAACATAAAGAAAGAAGTGCAACCAAATAATTTCTAAATTATTAAAAGAGCAAGGATGACAATAACAAAAAGTCATCACTCATCTCCCAACCTCAATCTGATTGGTTATTAATTAAGGGTTATTTTGCTACCAATTGGTCAATTCATAAATAATAGAATCATAAAATTATGGCATGCTTTTGAATTTTATTTAGATCTAGTAGATGACTTGGTTTAATCTTTGATCATACAAAAAGTATGAAGTTGCTTTGATTTTAGGTAGAAGGTTGAGATTTTGTCCATAAAATAAAACACTAGAGTTATATAGAACATAGAGTTAACAGTGCAAAAATAGAAGCTAAAGTATCTCACAAATTGTGAGTTAGGATAGGAACATGGTTGAAGAGATATTTGATTCTGTTAGGATAAGAAGAACACATTTGAAGAAATATTTGATTTACTAACTATAAGATTGGCTTTTGGTTTATGATCGGAACATAGTTGAAGAGATAATTTGATTTAGTAACTATTAAGATGCTTTTCAGTTTGGGATATGAACATGGTGATAAGGTCACCCATAACTCGGCTCTCCCACTTGCTGAGATATTTGATTTGGTAAAATGTAAACTGTAGTCATGAAAGTGTCTTTTCAAACTTTCCTGATACGTTGTTAACTTCACCTTCAGATCCGTTTGGCAGCAGAAAAGTTACTTCCATCTAAGCAAACGACGGCTCTATGACTATGTCTATCCACATAGAGAAACGTGTCCCATGGATGTGCCACAGTAACTTAACACACTTGGATACATATGCAATAAAACAAATCCTTCGCTCCTTGAAATCTGAGAGCTGAAACATAAAGACTATGGCAGGGGCTCCAGTGGAGTCTTTTGAAATCAACTCACGTGAAGCCGACGGCGACAAGAGTTTTCTGGGTGGTGGTCCTCCTAGAAAGGCTCCGATGAATAGAGACGCACTTGCTTGTGCTCTTCTCGCCTCTAGCACCTCTGTCTTATTAGGCTACGGTAAGTCCCCTCCTTTTCTTTAGTTTAATTGAATCGACTGGTGAAATTCCCAGATGTAGGCTTGGTTATATTTGTTTTCGTTGAATGGCATTGGTAATTGGTGGGGCAGATATTGGGGTGATGAGTGGAGCAGCGGTATTCATAAAAGAAAACCTCAGAATCACATCGACCCAAGTGGAGATTTTGGTGGGTATCCTCAATGTGTGTTCCTTAATCGGTTCATTAGCATCAGGCAAAACCTCGGATTACATAGGCAGACGCTACACAATAGTTTTAGCCGCAACAACGTTTCTGGTGGGTGCACTTCTAATGAGCCTAGCCCCGTCGTACACATTCCTCGTAGCTGGTCGCGTCATCGCTGGTATCGGAGTTGGCTACTCACTTATGATTGCCCCGGTGTACACCGCCGAGCTCTCTCCCACCAAGAGACGTCGCTTTCTGACCTCTCTCCCGGAGTTTTTCATCGTCTTTGGCATTCTTTTAGGTTACATTTCTAACTATGCCTTCTCAGGATTGCCTGTTCACATGAACTGGAGACTTATGTTAGGTCTCGCTGCAATTCCTTCCATTTTCATTGGTTTTGGTGTTATACCAATGCCAGAATCGCCTCGTTGGTTGGTGATGAATGGTAGAAATGATGAAGCAAGGAGGGTTTTGATCAAAGTTTCGGATACCAAGGAGGAAGCTGAATTCAGGCTATTTGAAATAACAAAAGTAGCTTCAGACTTGCAGTCCAAACAAATTAATTGGCGCGGCCAAGGTGTTTGGAAGGAGCTTTGGTTAAGGCCGTCTAAACCGGTCCGGCGAATGCTTGTTGCTGCCATCGGGATCAATTTCTTTATGCAAGCTTCAGGCAACGATGCTGTTATATACTACTGCCCGGAGGTGTTCAAGGACGCTGGAATCGAGAACAAGAAGAAGCTCTTTGGTATCAATGTGGTCATGGGAATTTCTAAGACTGCTTTTGTGCTGTTATCTGCTTTTTTCTTGGACCGGTTTGGTAGGCGGCCTCTATTGTTATTGGGGTCTGCAGGGATGACTATATCGTTAGCAGTGTTGGGGATGGGGTCCAAGTTTCTTGAGCATTCGATTAGCAATAACAATAGCAAGCCTGTTTGGGCTATTGCTGTGTCCATTGTGGCTGTTTGTGCATTTGTTTCATTCTTTTCTATTGGTCTGGGGCCAATTACGTGGGTTTACTCATCAGAGATATTCCCTATGAGGTTACGGGCCCAGGGTTCAGGCTTGGCCATATCGGTAAACCGGTTGGTGAGTGGGGTTGTGTCTATGACGTTTTTATCCATTGCCAAGAAGATAACATTTGGAGGAACCTTTTTCTTGCTTGCTGGAATAATGACGGTTGGTACAGTCTTCTTTTATTTGGTTATGCCGGAGACTAAAGGACTGGCCTTAGAAGAGATTGAATCTCTCTTTGAGGACAAACATACAAGTAGTGGCATCGGAAGGGAAACAAAGACTGAAGACGGACCCAATTAGTTTAGGAATCTTTATCATCACAAAGCCAACTACTGAGAAAGTCAAACAATTCGAGCCAGCATCATGCATTGCGTTCTCAATGCAACTAGTCAAAATCTAGATCTTCACTTTGTGATTTAGAGTTTTATTAATCCTCGTGTTAAGGGATAATTCATTTTATCATAATCATATGTGTAGTTTTAGAAATGTGAATTTTCATAGATATTAGTTAAGTTTTATCTATTCCTTTTTCTCTATTTCTTCTATTCAATTTTCATCTTTTTATATCAATCTCTTTTCGTAATCAATGTTACTGTCATCCTTTCATTTAATTTCAGTAGTTTAGTTTTCAATTTTTTTAATATTAGGAACTCTGTTTTACACAAATTATAAAGCTAAAATACAATGATTTTTTATAAAAAAGTAATTAATCAATTAAAATTTAATCATTGGCCTATTTGCATTTACAAAAGCTATATTTTAATAAATTTATTAAATAATTGTGAATGATTTTTATGTAATTTGGAGTAGGGTCCTTAGGAGTAAACAAGCTGGGCTTAAGTCCCCTAAAAAACCACTATTTGCGAGTCGAGTTGTTTGGGGACGGCAAATTTCGTCCAAAGCTAAATATGGGATTAATCATTTCTTAATTTAAAAAAAAGTGACACCCTGTTTGGAACAATAGGAATTGAATTCAATGTTGGAATTGAATTCAATTTCTATGTTTGGAACCGAAAGAAACAAAAGAATTCAATTCAATTCTTTAATTACAACTAACCATCTTCAGTAATTGAATTCTTGCTAAAAATCACAAGAATTCAATTACATTCTCGCTGTAACCGCTGCTTTTTAATGTTAGAAAATTATTTCCCACAATACCCTTATTTCTCTCTTCAACAAAGCCCTTATTTCTCTCTTCAACGCATCCCCTCACTTATCTTCTTCAACGCAGCCCTCACTTCTTTAGCCCTCATTTCAACGCAGCCCTCACTTCTCCAGGCCTCACAACTTGTCTTCTTCAACTGATCTCCAGCGCACACTTCTTCAACTTATTTACAATACCTAGGTTTTGTAACTTTTGGCTCTGTGTTGTTGCCTTTTCAATTCTAGTTTGTTCCGTTTTCTTGTATCAACCACAAGGAAGGATTGACAATTTTCCAACTCTCACTTCTGTGTTATTGATTGTTTCTTTGTTTTCTTTTCTTGTTATGGAAAAAGATAAATTTGTTTTCTTTCCTTGTTTCATTTTCGATTGAATACCAACTTCTCCAATATTGGCCCACTTGATACTGTTTGGAATTTCAGTTAACATTTTTCAAGATGCAGTGGGGTGTGTACTTTCTGGAATTTCAGTTAACATTTTTCAAGATGCAGCGGGGGTGGGCTTCTCACATTGAGTTATAATCTTCTTTTGCTTACTATTTATTGATTCTTTCTGATAATCAATTAGCACTTTC
>JAOTAY010000008.1:32750878-32766665 GCA_025629805.1 Erythroxylum baracoense | reverse complement strand
AAAATGAAACTAAACTAAGAAAAACAAATTAAAGAAAACATGCAAAGTGATGAAAGTGGTGAATTTGTTAGGAATCCGGTTCTTTAATTCTATCTCTACCTACACCCTAATTAAACATATTTTGATGATTTGTTGTTCTCAAATCTCTCCTAGAAACTATTAATCGTAGGCTAATCTATCAACTCGAGTTTTCTCTTAGGTTGTATTTAATCAAGATACGATCGTTAATTATACCTAGTTACTGAATAACCTAGGATACGATCTCTAGATTCAATTGGCCAACCGCATTATGAATTAGGAAAATCGATTAATCAAGGCAGCAACCACATACGATGCATCATTTAACCTAGGTTATATTATCCCTAATGATTACGAATCATTAATAGCCACAAGTGAATTTCAATATAATAATTACGAATTACATTGAATATTCTAGCAATGGGTTTGTAATCAAACGATCTAATGAGAGCATTAAAATCATCTTTTCACAATACCCAAATCCATACATATCAGATAACATAATCAATTTCTAAAGAGAGAAAGAAACAACAAGTACAAGGAAGGAATGCTTAACCAGGTTGTCGGGGTTCGGTGAGCTATCGATGGTCATACCTGTGACTTGGTGTGTTATGCACGACTGTGCATGGCCCTCCCTTCTATTTTTAAAAACACAACATCCCAAAACCTTTTCTACCAACTCTTTTCTTAAACCCATGTCTCCAACATCTGCATTTTGTCTTGGTTTTCCCTTATGTTGCACATTTTTCTCCTTCATTTCCCAACTGCTTGAGTTTTTGACGTAGACTGCATTTTGTTTTGGTATGCTCTGCATTTGTTGCTCCTGCATATGTTGCCTGTGCTGCACTACTATGTCATTTTGGCCTTCGCGTGCTCCCAATCTGCTACACTACTGATTGGTGTGTCTTATCCTTCTTGCCTTGGTTGTGTTCTTCATTTGCTTCTGTCCATAAATTCACGTTGCATAGGCATAAGGAATAACTCTCGCCCATGCAATTGGTTACATAGCCATGACACATACACTCATAATTGTGCAACTTTTCCATGGGTATGAGATATTTTAATGATTCATTCTTTATTTCTTTCCATTTTCTTACCTTCTTTCTTTAATCTTCTTCTTCTTGCTCCAAAAAGACAAAGGATTGTGAATCTTCAGAAAATGACTCAAATGTAGTACTTTCGACTCACTTTAGCTCTTTCACTTTCGAAATGTGCCTAAAATCACATATGAGTCAAAGTGACTATCTTAAGCACTTTTATAGTAATATTCGCTAAGTGTTATTGAATAAGTTCAATCCTTAATTAAGCACATATCAAGTAGATGATATTATGATTGTTTATAGTGATTGTGAGTTTGTTAAGCAAATCAAAGACTGGTTATCGTATAAATTTGAGATGAAAGAGATGGGTGAAGCTGTATATGTTCTTAGACTTAGGATTTCAAGAGATCATATAAAGAGATTGTTGTCACCTTCTCAAGCTACCTTTATTTACAAGATTTTATAATGATTCCATATATGATTGCAAACAAATCAGTAATCCTATTAGCAAAGGCAAAGGTCTCGCTAAGAAATTTTGCCCATCAACCCCATAAGAAAGGAAATAAATAAAAAAGTTCGCTATTTTAGTGCAGTTGGAAGTCACATGTATACTATAATGTGTACAAGGCCATATAATTATTATGTTGTTGTAATGGTGAGCAGATATAGGTCAAATCTAAGATAAGCACATTGGAAAGGAGTAAAGAGAATATTAAGATATCTAAAGGTACTGTTGATTGTACATTATGATATTAAAGCAATAACCTACATACACAAAGGTATATGGTTATAAATTAGGGAGGAGATTTAAAAGAGAGAAAATCTACCTTTGTATTTGTTTTCTTACTTAACAATGATGCTATACCATGAAAAGTAAAAAAATAATCTTATGAAGCAATATCTAAAATCGAAACTAAATATATAACATTTTTAATAGCAGTTACAAGAAGTCATGTTGACTTCAATGATTATTAATTAATTTAGGAGTCACTAAAAGCAAAAATGTTCTAGTAATAATCAACTATGATAGTAAAATAACAATTACTTATACTAATGACCCTAAATTTCAATATAAAACCAAACAAATAGATACTAAATACAATTATGTAAAAGATATAGTTGCACAAGGTGATGTGAGCATGAAGTATGTATCTACATGAGATATAGAGGCAAACCAAATGACAAAACTCCTTTCTTACAATACATACATTGGACATATGAAGTCACTAAGATTACATAGATATTGAAATGTAATTGGTTAACATTTCTCATTTTATTTTCATTCATTGTATTGTTATGTTTAAATGCAAATATGAGTTGACATTATTTATTAAGTAGTAAACATTGCATAATATGTGATTATGAAATAGCTTATTTTATATGACACATTTTATGTATGAATCAAAAAGTATATCTAACAGATAAAAAATTGGTTCTCTCGTATGGACAATCACCTCTAGTATTTGTGATGACTGAAGATGAGACAAGCTTTAATTTTATTATCAAGGTGATAATAAAAAGCGAAAGTAAGAAACTTAAACCACAAATGTTGACTTAGATAATAAGTCAAAAGGAAATTGGTTTGAAGGAATCAAATGACCATCATATATGTCTTAAATTACTAGACAAGAGTTTAGAAAAGATGAGTTTAAGAGTAGACTAGTGAACTCAAGTCAAACAGTAAGTATGTTTAATCCAAAATATTTACAATATTATTCCTAAAAAATCTTTTTAACTTTCCAAAAAAATACATGTACAATATTGCAATAATGAAAGAAATATGCTCTAAGAGGGAGTTAATACCAAAGCATATGAATCTTATGATGTATATACAAATGGCCATAAAACGAGATTAGTGTAACTCAAAAGATTTCAACTTATATTGCATGAGAACCTAAAGGTTAAATGAGTCTTATTACATATCTTTATGGCTCTCGTCTAATTTTAAAAAATTAAATCTAAAGTTTGCTACTTTAGAATATCACCGAAAGATCATGTTTGATACAATTTTGTGGAACAATTCTAAGAAAGCAAATTAAATTTAATTCAAGAGAATTTTTCAAGAGAATTTAGAATAGAATAAGGTCATTTTGTTTGGCAACTCTCATAGTAATAAAAAAAATATATGTATTCAAATGTGGCTACCAACTCTTAGTAAGAGAATTAAATATATTTGTGACATGAAGAAGTGAATGAGATAAAATGAGATTAAAATGGTAGATAGAACTTAAGGTATAACATGGTAAATCCACTCTTGATTCATTAGTCGAGATGTCATATATTCCTAATAGATATATGATATTGGGCTCTCGTTATATAATGATTGCATGGGTTATTGAATAAGTATGGGAAATTGCATAATTCTAGTTGACTAAACTTATTATATGTGAGTAAAAGATGATAAAAATAAGGCACAACTGACGAGTTTGAGCTTTACGCTACGTTTGGATCTGCGGTGCGGTAGGAATAAGTACTAATTCACCGCAGTTTTCAAACGCAGTCACATGTTTAGATCTGCGATGAACAACCAGAGGTTGGTGAAAACTGCGGTGCCACCACAGAAATCAATAAGCAGAAAGAGGGTTGCTGTAGGAAACTGCTTCTGCAGTAGAAATTTTACTTTCCATTAATAACTTTCACTACAACTATTATTTTCCATTATACTCTTAATTAATATGGTTAATAATATATTTTTATAAAATATTTTATTTACTAAATTTACTTTCTTTATATTTTATTATTTTATTATTTATAAATTTAAATTTATATGACTAATAATATATTTTTTAATTATTTATACAACAATTAATATTTTATTAAATCAATGGGCTTTTTATTCATTTTATCTCTTTTCAGCAACCGCAACCGTACTTGCCAAACACCTATTTTCACTTTTTAACAGTTACCAAAACAGCAATTCCAAACACATAAGTACTTATTGAGAATAAGTACTTATTATTTCAGCAGGTTGTCAACCGTCACTACTCCCCCAAACTAAGCTTTAATATTTGACTCCTAATTGTTAAAGAGCAATTGACAATTTGAAGTTTCCTACACGAGAGATTAATTCTAATTAAATTATTGAATGATCATTGATTAATTTTAAAAAAATATTCTTACCAATGTTCTTTAATTAGCAAAATTCAATCATGTTCAAATAAATTATATAATTAATAATACATATACATATAATAAAATGCTGTTTATCTATGTTTAAATTTCCTACATTGACAATCCACTTGAGATTGAATTGTCATGTTTCTCGATCGAGACAAATGCCATTTCTTTTGTTAAAAATCTATTCATATGTTCCCAAAAATAATCCGAAAAATTCAAGGGAAAAGCCGAAAAGTACAGTGGGGAATGACGTTAATGGATCACATTTTTTTTATTACTGGTTTTTCTTTATGTAGTTGACATGACCAAATTACTGGGGACCGAAATGACTAGATGGTACAAATGTACAGCATCAGACGGGACTCAGACATTGTGTTATTGGGTGATGGGTCATGTGCATTCTATCTAGTGCAAATATTTGATTATATTTCATATTTATTTTCTTTATAAACGAAAGAACAGAATTATTATTATTATTATTAAAACCAAGTGTAAAAGGAAAGGCGCACATGAAGATGAAGGTGAAGCCAAATTTCAACTGTGAAAGTCAAAAATCCCAAGTCATCCACCACATTCCAACTAGAAAATGGCAGGAGACTTTCAGAGCCCTCTTTTTAATCAGAACAACATAGCAAAAGTGGCGCTTAGGAAATCTATGCCAAAGGGTTGCTCTTGTCAGGAAGTCAATTTTCAAAACTTTGAAAAGCTGAATCCAATTAACCCACAACTGTCTGTTAGCTTTTGTTGGCTCACTTGAGAGCATAGAGGAAGGAAACCGTAGTTTTTGAGGTGTTGTTTTGCTGTTGGAAGCTTCTTCAACGGCAGGGATGCTTTTCATACACAATGAGGGGAGAGACTATAAGGCCTTGACGTCAATCTTGTTTTTTAAAATTTAAACGCCTTCCAATCCAACTGAGGTTAGGGTTAAGTAGTAGTCGCTAAGATTCAATTTCTTGGTGCGGGCAAAGGTTTGGGCCTCTTTACATGTCGTTTTAATCCAGACGTAGGAATATTGACAAAGTTTATGGATATTATAATAAGTCTGTATTTTGATAGGTTTAGACATTGGAAAGGTGGCGGAGCAAGAAACATGGAAAAGGTGACAAACTTACCTTTGTCCTTCACTCTGAATTCCACATTTCAAAACACTCAATTTCCCACTCTCTCTCTTTTGAGTTTTGCCTTTTGTAATTGTTTACTTGTTACAGATCTGCAGTGTTCTTCTAAGGCGCATCTTTTGGGCGCACCTTTCAAATCATAGTTTTCTTTCTTTCCTATTTTCCGGTGATGGTAGCAGTTGAAATACAGAAATAAGTAATAGATATATAATTGGAAATTGTAATGAATATTTGACTTAAACTCATTCTATAATTTGTGTACGCTATAACTGGAAAATTGCATACACTATAATTTGTATAAATATATATATATATATATATGGGTAAAAGATACTTGGACAAATTGGATCTTTGGTGCCCTTTTCTTTTGGTCTTCCGTCATATAAGTAACAACCCAATAACATACAAGTGGAAATGGAATGTTCCATACGAAGTTGATATAAGTAGGTAAGACTTTAAGTAACTAAGTTAAGCAGCAGGGAACTAGTATAGGAACTATCTTCCATTTCAATTTTTAAAGCACATACGTCCTTTTCAATTTCAAGCATATTCTCGAGGTGGTTACCCTAACAAAACAGAGGAAGTAGACAGCACAAGAAAGGCCAAGACCCCGAATTGGATATTTGGACATAATCAAAACCACACTTTGTGTTAATATAAAGATCAAACTACATTTTCGGCAAGATATACGTAACTACAGCTAGGAATTGATGATTAATTTATAAATTATCTGAAAGCGAAATATTATTAAATACCCCTAATTTGTTACGGTGTGACTCATGTCCCAAAAGTAAAATCTGTAACTTTTCGGTAAAACTGACGAGTTTTATTTGAATTTCAAATGCTTTACCAACTACCTAATTAGGTATGCGCCACCTACACGTGTATCGCATATGGGTCGTTTCGGTTGGCATTTAGTCGTTTACTGAATAACTGCATGGAATTGAAGGGCTTTACCTGCAGGTAGTTCACTGATGCAACAAAATCCTACAACAGAATGTTTTGACTTCCTCCATTATTTTCCACCTATTGCTACTTCAAAGTTCAAACAGAATAACACTTACTTTTTATACGTCAAAAAGGCATCAAACTGAATAAGAATGTAAGATGAGCTGTTGCATTCTGTAATTCATCTATGCTATCAATCAAATTAAAGATTTAACGGTTAAGTGGTTAATAAATTGGACCCAAAATATATTTGTAAAAATTAAATGGTCATTCCAGGAAGGGAATGAAAAGATGTTAAATTACTAGGGTGATATAAGAGCTTAAGCCTGTGAGGGTTTCTAATTTAAAATTATGGTTTAATCTGGACTAGAAAGGTAAGAATATTTTCTCCATCTTTTAAATTTTAAATTCTGATGAAGTGTGGAGGGTAAGAAATACGTAAATGTTTTAACATCGTAGATTCCTTCTCCAGGAGCACTTGACAAAATAAAAATGGAATTGTGAAACGTGCACGGATATCTTTTGTTCCTAGAACTTTAATAAAATAATAATTTTTTCGCAAAATGTTGTATCAAACAAAAATGGAAACGAAAGATAAATTGATAAAATAAGTGGTATTTATTAATTTATAAAAATTAACTAATTAATTAATAAATTTATCTGTATTTAATAGAAAGAGTTATTAAAATTAATGAAACTGAAAAAATTAAAAGATTCAAAATTTTTAATTAAATTTATGAAAAAGGTTTTAAACTTTCTTATTAAAAACCCACTAATTATCATGAGAAAGAAATGACAATATTTAATTAGTTAATTATTTGATTGAAAGGCATCTCCTAAATCCGTTGATTTCTAGTAATAAAGACAAGGAAGAAGACGAAAGCATACCCTTTTTTTTTCTCTCTTTTTGTTTCTATGTCTAAATATACAAGTGGAAAATGTTTATATATATTCTTAGTTTCTCTTTCTCCTTCTCATGTACTTTATATGCTCTTCCTAAAATATCATAATCTCTCTCCTCTTAAAGACAATTCCACCTTCTGCAAGATCCTCCATCACCTCTATCTAGCTCTCTAATGGATCAAAATCGGTTCAAAATGCGAATCTCTCGCATGTTTCGTAGTTCTTTCGGGTCATGTCGGACGAGAAATTTATCGGACGTGATCGAAAAGGCTGTCTTTATCCCTCAAAGCACCCCAAGTCCAACCCCAAGCCAACGATTTCAGACGATGATGGAGACTTTGCCCTCGAAAGCTCGTCCTTTTCCTTCTATTTGCAGACCAAACTGCCCTAAAACAACCACCCAAGTCATTAGCAACTCTATTGTCTCAAGGCCAAAACTATCGGGTCTATATCCTTCTGTGTTTAAACCGGGCAATAAAAACGGACACGCATGCCCTCCTGTTT
This sequence comes from Erythroxylum baracoense, assembly GCA_025629805.1. Classification (NCBI taxonomy): domain Eukaryota; kingdom Viridiplantae; phylum Streptophyta; class Magnoliopsida; order Malpighiales; family Erythroxylaceae; genus Erythroxylum; species Erythroxylum baracoense. Next base: position 32,759,017 of record JAOTAY010000008.1, on the reverse strand, counting down.
CTCCTATGGCTCCTTTTAACCCGTTCAATGAAGATTATAGCTTGAAAGAAGCAAGGAAGTTTTCCATCAGAAGGAAAGAGAGGAAAACGAATAAGAAGAAGAAGAATAGGAACAAGAACAACAAGAGTTGTTACATGAGAGACCGGAATCTCCTTAGCTCTTCTTCTCATGATAGCAAATATTTTGAAAACAACTACTGGTTTAGCAATGAAGACGACGCGGATCCAAGAGAAGACGAGTCAGATGCTTTCTTTTCATCGAGAAGTCTCTCCTCAGACTCATCTATATCTCATCAATGCCGTTCTCGCAGAAAACAGAACAGTAGTTCTCGGCGGATACGAGCTGCTTCTAAGAGTAGTTCAGGAAAAATGGTGGCCGTGCCATTAGAAGGCAAAGTTAAGGGCAGCTTTGCGGTGGTAAAGAGGTCGAGCGACCCGTACAACGATTTCAGGACATCAATGTTGGAGATGATCGTTGAGAAACAGATATTTGCATCTAAGGATCTCGACCAGCTCCTGCAGTGTTTCTTGTCTTTGAACTCATATCATCATCATAAGATTATCGTTGAGGTTTTTACTGATATTTGGGAGACATTGTTCTCTAACTTTTCTTAGTGGAAGATGAGGGGAAAAAAAAAACTGGTTTTATGTTTATTATTATTGTTATGTTATTGTCTAGTTCTATAATCTGTAGTTTTAGGGTAAATCTAACCTTTGATTCAATTAATGGATTATGCCCACTTTTTCTGTGATTGTCTTTTCTTGAGACCCTTGTTTATGAGGATGTAAAGGATTAATAATACGGCTCACCCTGGTTAAATTCAAATATAATCTTTCATACGTTTGAAGGGTGAATAAAGTAAATCATATCGGATAAATATAAGACTCATTTGAATTTAATGCACAATATTATACCTATTCAAGTTAACTGACTTGTAATTAGAACAATTACTTTGACATTACCTTGGCAAAAGTGGATTATGCTTTATGTTTTTGTTTCTTCGTTGTGATTTGTGAAGGCTGATGTGAAAAATATTGGCTCTCAGCCTGTCCTGAGATTGTCAGAGAACTGTGCTTGAGATGATGGGTGAAAGCAGGATTCGGCAGTATACCTAGTCGTAAGTCGTAACTTTTCTTTTGCTGCTTTTATCAAAAACCATTGACCCAAAGGTGACAAACCTACGGCTTTTTACTTGCCTCAAAGACTTTTTAGCCTGAAACTCGATAAACAGGCTCAGATTTGAAAGCAAATACAGTTAGAAAAGCAAAAAAGAAACATGGAAGATAGGAAATTAAATATACATATAACAAGAAAAGTTGCCTCAATTTCTTGTGACGTTGAACTTTTGGCTGTTTCTTGCACCAAAAGAATACAAATATTAAAGAACTGGTTGTGGCCAAAACAAAATGTTTCGTCATTTAGTTTGAAATAAATAGTAGACACAATTTGTTTAATTTTGACCTGACTCTTAGATCTTCGTTTCAGATTGTACATACATAATTCTCCTCTAACTTTGATACGAATCGAAATCCTTCGTTTAAAGAAAAAGGGGGTCGTCGATGTGCCTTGTACTTCTCATCTTCTGGGGATTGTTCAACTAATAAGTAATAAATGTTTATATAGTTCCCCTATAACGATCTATACTTTAATTGTTGCAGCCAATTTTTGTTGGTCAACTTAAAATCTAAAAAATCCATCCAATCTAAACTTAATATCAATTACATGATCACAATCTCATCGCTTATACGTGATGTGATTGCTTAACATTAGGATGACTTCTACATAATTTAACACTGGTATATGCATATCTAGTTTTCACATAATTTTGTACGCAAAGATAAGATTTTTGCGTGTATCATTCAAAAATTTTGATTAAATAATTAATTTCGTTAATCAAATTAACTTGTAATTTAATATGCATATAAATATGGAAGGAAGTACAAGCAAAACACTAAAGAATATGATAAAACAAAATAACATTTGAATATAGAACCACATGATCGGCATGATTCCTGCAGACAAAAAGTGCCAAAAATGTTGAATTTCTGGTAATTAGATATTGTTAATCTGCCTTTGGCACGTAAGAAGGACAAAAAATATGATGGAGTTTTAGGTACATGTATTTTTATTGCATTGCATTATTAACCAAATCAGATAAATTAATGCAATTAATATGTTCTCATTAGATATGCAAAGTAGCAAAGACAAACGACCGCACCCTACCAGCCTAACAGTAACATGTATAAAAGCTTTGTTTCTGTAGTTTAGCGTCCACTTCTCTATGCAATTTGAACGATCCATTTTTGTTTTTTTTCTCTCCAAACTTGGAACATAGCTTGCTTGCCTCGTTCAAAACATGAATATATCTACCTTTAAGATTCTTGCCATCTGGAAGAGAGTTAAGAGGGTTTTGATAATAGACAAATGCGTGAGCTAACGAGTTTGTGGTACAGGAAATTGAAAACCCTTTTCTCTATTAACATTCAATGGTATAAGGAAAAGAACAGCACCAGCAATGACAAAAACCAAAAATGAATCTTAAATTAGACCAGCAACCCATATGTATAGAGAATTTGCCGCACAATGATTGGAAAATGATTCGTGATGCAGCAATGGAACATGTGGGTTGGTAGGACTATTTATGGCTAAGAAAGGGAAAGAAGCTTTGCTCAGAAAGGTACCTGTAAGGCTAATCTGTCGACATTTGATAGTTTTACTAAAAATATTGACACGTCAATTTCAAGCAATGGATCGATGGAGGCTGGCTACTGAAGAAATCGAAATCTGGGAGCGAAGAAGACACAACGGAATGAGAAAATTTTGGATGGGGACCTGCTAAGGTGTTGGTAGAGAGAATGTGAGCCAACAGGTCGCAACTTGTGGGAAAATGTGCATTGGGTTAGCTTTCCTTTTGCTGCTAGTATCCATGCTTGATAGCTATGTTTCCTTGTGGCTACAGAGAAGCAGAAAGGCTCTGGCAATTGAAGTTTCTTCTTGTCTTTTTTTTTCTCTTCTTATGTGCTCTATGTGTATGTGTATGTGGTAGAAATGATCTAGTAATGCGTTTTGAATTAAAGATAAATTTTGATATGAAATTGACAAACGGGAAGCAAAAATAAAGAATGTCTGAGTTATGACAGAGGTTATTAATGTATATGTTAGCTGTGCGATTTGTCGAGGTAGCAATTCTCATAAATGGTGGCATTTTTTGGGTTCTTGAGCCCCGGTTATTTCCACCTCTCTCACTCACGTGCAAAGGTGTGAATCTTATGTGGACCAATTCTAGTCGGCTTTTGTACGCAGAGCCTCACGATCAGCCTTTAGAAGACTAGCAGAAAGACTACACAAATGCGCTGATAATCTAAATAAGTATAATACTCGTGTAATTTAGAATTAAGAAGCATTTATATATATGTTATATTATGTAAAGCTATAAATGTATAAATAAATATTGTTTAATTTAAAACTTTGTGATAAAAATAGAATTGTGTGATTGCGGATAAAAAATTTTCAAAGAAAAGAGGTAAAAATGTAATAGTTGGAATATTTAGAATGAATTAATAAAATAAATAAGTTAAAATTAAAAATTAAAAATTTAAAAAAAGATAAATGGATGAAATATGTAAGTGAATATTGTAAAATTTATATAGAGGAAAAGATAAAATAGTTTAGTAAAAGTTTACAGGAAAATGTATAAATAAATGTGTTATAATATTTTAGTATATAGTTAAAAAATAAAGAGAAAATTTTATTAAAAATTATACAAATATAAGGAATTATAGCCTTATTATGATTTAAAAATTTTAATGAGTTATGAGTGTAACACTTGTGACCTATTAAAAAAATAAAAATAAAAATATAAGAAAATTGGAGAGTATTTATGAATATGTTATTTTATGAATGGCTACAGATGTATAAATAAATATTGATAAAATTTTTGGAAAAAATTTAAAATTTGTGAATGTGGATAAAATTTTTCGGGATAAAATAAGTAAAAATATAAGAGTTAGAATATTTAGAATGAACTAATAAAATTAGTTAGTAAAAATTATGAATGAAAACATAAAATAAAATTTGGAAATGTATGGTGTAATGTATTTATTATAAATGGATAAAATATATAGAATAAATAAATTTATTATAACATTTGAGTAAAAAGTTCAAAAATAAAAAATTCATGAGTCACACTCGTGACTCAAAGTTAAATCCCCAAAAACCTTCAATGCATTTTCAATTCAGCCGTATAAGGAAATATCATGCCCGCGAGACGTAGCTGGAGCAAACCAGTGATGACGCAACTCAGGTGACCTTCGTAATGCGTTAGACGACATTTTCAGGTACACAGCAACGTCAGCGAAGTTTGAGAAAAACGATTTCACCACCTTCATTTCTGGTATTCGAAGTGTGTAGCGTACCCAAGTGTTTCAGACGTTAGACCCGTGCCAAAGATAGAGGTGCAACAGATTGGTGAAGACGCAACACAGGAATAACCCTTTGCTTTTATTTATTATACATTGTATTGTATTAAAACAAATAAAAATTGGAATTGTAATTTTATTTTATTGTTTTAGGTCGGGAAAGAAATAGGTAAAAACTTATGTTTTAACGACTCACATGTATATTTATACCATGAACTTGATTGCTACTCAGGTAGACTAACGTTATCAAGTATGCCTCGTATGAGATTCTCAGCATCTTCATCTTCTCAACCGGATGATATGCCCATTTTAGGTAATCCTTGTCTTCAATTTGACAGTTATGAGAGCTAGTTAAGGTACGCAAATTTAAAAGATCGTTAGATTATTCCGAATATATTTATTGATCATGGAACTATTATTAAATTAGGAATAGCAGACTGAGTGAATGAATTGTTGCATAACATAGGATGAGATAAATTTTCTGAATTTAGAAAAAATTCATATGTTGAATTAACTCTAGAATTTTTGACTAATTTATAATTGATCGCTAATGATGATGACATTGTGAATAATATAACATTTAGATTGATGAATATGCTGCATGTTATTACTTTAGATATACTGAATAGTATATTTGGATTTTCACATAGTGATTATGCAACTACTATGATAATTTTAGGCCTATAGAATTTTGGAATGAAATTACTAATTCAAGAAACATTTTTCTCCAAGTAGGTCTAAATCGTCTACTTTAGTGGACCCTAGCATTTGCTATCTTCATAGTTTTTAACTTCTACATTATTCGGTAGAAGAGATAGCTAAGGTGTAGTCTCTAAAGTAGAATTGTTTGTGTTGTGGTATATAGTGCATGCTAAACACTTTCACACTGCTATGTGGTTAAGTATGCATCTAACTGATGTGACTAAAGCTAGAGCTGGAAAAATAGTAGTTGGAGCATTTGTCACCCAAATTACAGAGCATCTTGGTTTACTAACTGAGAGGACAATTATGCAGTTAGTTTCAGGTAACTTTAGTTTTGACTTGCAATCGTTGGTTTATGTGAAGATTGTTAGGCAACAAGGTGATCGTTATGCTCTTGTTAATGACGACACAGCAGAAGCTTCAAGTAGCAAGCGCAGTCGCGTCAGAGTAGGTGAAAGTACACAAGAGGATGATGTTTTGCCACTCGAAGCTACGCATTGGAACATTGCACTTACTTCTGTTAAATATCAATCATTGGTCAATCAACTTATTGCATTTGAACGACGAATGAATGATAGATTCGACAAGATTGAGGCAAGCATAGTGTAGATGAGGAATTTCCTAGTGAATTTAAATGCTCGTTCTAAACAGCGTCCACCTTTATCTTAGTATTGTATTTCTATCTTTTTCTTTTTATTATTTTATTGTTTGATGTTAAATTATTTTTAGTTTTATTGTTTGTCTTTATTTATATTGTTTGCATCTTATATCCTTTAATTATTTTCTTATGATGTTGACAGTGTATGTTTGTACATTGCATGTTTGTTTTCTTGTTTAATAGTTAGAGACGCATGGTTATTAAATGAACTTGACTGGGATTATTAATGCATAATATGAGTGAATTAATATATATTTGCAAGCTTAAACTGATTGACTTGGATTTTAATTGAAAGGATATTAGCTCGTTGTGATAGATGAAAGGATACTAAGAGCATTCTTTCACGGTTAAGCAAATCTAGAACTTGCTTGCAAATACTAGTCGAGATTACATAATCTTATGCAAACATTGAAGCGATGAAGGCATTTAGGATTTATCTTGACAGCTTAAAAAGCCACCATGATATTATCCTTAGTGAGCCCCCTTGAGCTTAAACCAAACTTTTTTTTGGTAAAAACTCAAAATATGAGCCTTGGCCTTGATTGTTTATCTTTTTTCATTACATCCGCCATAACGACAAGTTGAGCATTTAAAAGGTATAATCGATTGTAGGGAATAATTGTAGAAGAAGCATAGTATATAATTAGGTTATAAGTTAGGGGTGGGTTGGGTTATAATAATTTGCATTTGTTGTCCACATTTTTTCCCTTTTTGAACTTATGTTGTTGTAAGTTTGGAAAAAATCAAATCATATCAAGTGACAGAAAACGAGAAAAAGGAAAAAAAAGGAAGGGAACTAGAAAATGCAAAGGAATAAAAAAAGAAAATGGAAGAGAAATAAAAAATGAAAAGAAACGGGAGAAGGGAAAAGTAACGGAGATTGGTAGGGTTAAGTTTGTAGTTTTATGTTTTATTGGTTTGTATTATTTTAAATGCTCAATTAGTTCAATGGTTTAAAGCTTAGTTTTATTCTTTTTTCTACCTTTAGCTTGACCCCATTACAACCAAAACAAAGACCTTCGATTAATGTTTGTGTTTGATATTTAGTAATGAAGATTGGATTAGTAAACAAGCTTATTGTAGATGGTTAACATGAAATGAATAATGAATGAATATTTATGACCTTTGAATACGTGAGAGAATGAAAAGTGGAGTGAGTGTCTATCACATTTGTTAATAGTTTTTCAGTTGACATACTTGTTAATTATGGTTACGCATGCAAAGAATAGTTTGCTCATGAATTATTATGGGTTTCAAAATCTTAGGTTGTGTTTATTGAATTGATCCTTGACATCTTTAATTATTAAATGAGAAAATAATTTGTTGTCATTATTAATTTGTTTTTTTGTTTATGTTTTCATAGTTTAATGTTTTTGGTTTTTTTTGAGTACAAGTATAGTTTAAGTATTGAGGTATTATTGTCGTTAATTTTGTCTAATTTGGCCTCTTTTTATATGTTGAAATTTGTATGAATCTTAATGAGATTATTTTGTGAATGAGGGATGAAGGGGCATTAATCTTCACTCATTTCATCATGTTTGGAGACAGATACGAGATGCAGAAAATGGAATGAGAGAAGAAAATCAGAGAGAGTTAGTGAAGAAGAAAGAGTGTTGATAATTAATACATGTGTTATGTGTATGCATATGCAATTCCAAATTTATTTTTGAGTTCTGTGGAAATGTTTTATTTTTGAACGGAAGTTTTTGCTTCTTAAATAGTCTTATTTTATTGGTTCATTATAGATTTTGATGTTTATGTAGTATTTGATCTCTTTATGACAAGGTTTTACCGTAATGTGTATGTTTAATTGATAGTCTTAATGTAGTTTTAGCAAAAGATAAAATAAAAATAATTAGCCTTATGGTTAATTTGATCTTATTAAACTTTGTAAGTTTGATGCAGTAATAGATAGCCAAATAGGTGAGAATGATTCGGATGTCGCAGAAGAGGGAGAATAATATTATAGGGTTTAAATAATATAAATTTGATAGAGTAATAAAAGCAAATGGGTATATCATAGTTGCTTTATAATTCTTGTGTTTAGTGATGTGAATGGAAGGTTTTGCTTCTTAAATAGTTTTAGTTTATTGATTGTAGATTTTGATGTTCATGTAGTATTTGATCTCTTTGTAGACAAGGTTTTATCATAATGTGTATGTTTAATTGATAGTTTTAGTGTAGTTTTAGCAAAAGATAAAATCAAAATAATTGGCCTTATGGTTAATTTGATCTTACTAAACTTTGTAAGTTTGATGCAGTAATAGGTAGAAAAATAGGCAAGAATGATTTGTATGTCACGGAAGAGGGAGAATAATATTCTAGGGTTAGAATTGTAACATCCCGTTTCCATATAACGGG
>JAOTAY010000008.1:32731393-32749666 GCA_025629805.1 Erythroxylum baracoense | reverse complement strand
GATTGTTTATGGGTTTAATCCTTTGACTCCTTTAGAAATTCTTCCGTTGCCTTCTAATGAGTTTACTAACCTTGATGATGTGAAAAAGGCTAAATTTATGCAGGACTTGCATGTTAAAGTTAAAGTCAACATTTTGAGGAGAAATGAACAATATGTAAAGCAAGCCAATAAAGGCTGAAGGCGTCTTGTATTTGAACCTGGTGATTGGGTTTTGGTGCACTTGAGAAAGGAGGAGTTTCCAGAACAAAGGAAATCTAAGTTATAGCCAAAAGGAGATGGCCCATTTCAAGTTTTAGAAAGGATTAATGATAATGCTTATAAAATTTATTTGCTAGCTCCTAAGGTAATATTAGTACTACATTTAATGTATCTGACTTATCCCTCTTTGTTGTTGCAGATTTCAGGATGAATCCTTTTGAGGAGGGAGGGAATGATGGATAATCATGGGCATGTGAAAGATAAAAAAGAGAAGCATATATGGTGTGATTCGCCTCAAGAAAGCTTGGGACATAACTTGCATGGACATAAGCTGGCAAAGGAAGCTTAAGAGCAAAAATTGGATTAGATTTGAAGTTTGAACGTGCAATGTAAGGGGCTGAACGAAATTCCCATATCAAAGGCCCAATATTCAATTATAATTTTCCTAGATATCCATTACAAGATGTTAGAGGCCCAATGAAGTGAGCTAGGGCCAAAGCAATGAAGCAAGCATTGAATTGTTTGATCTAAGACCTTCAAGAGATAGAACCCATGTTGTTGAGTCAAATTGCATCTCATAAAGGTTCAAGAGGCATTGTCTTACTCCTTGAAGCCCATCATAAAGCGTCTAAAGGCCCACATCGAGTCCAATTGGAAGAACTACGTGAAATACTATGTCACAACCATGTGCCACTTAAAAATAAGGAGAAGGATGTGATCTATAAGGTCTAATATGTTCAGATCATGATTTAATCTATGGTTCATTCGCATGGTTTGTATTCTCCTTTATCAGTCCCCTCACATCCTTGGGTTGATATATTTATGGACTTTGTGCTTGGATTGCCTAGATCATCTAATAGAAAGATAACAGCTTTGTAGTGGTTGATCGATTTAGCAAGATGGCTCGCTTTATTGCTTGTTCTAAAACCAATGATGTTATTTATATTGCTAACTTGTTCTTTAAAGAGGTTGTAAGATTGCATGGGTTGCAAATGACTATTGTGAGTGATAGAGATGTGAAATTTCTTAGTCACTTTTGGAGAACTCTGTGGAATAAACTTGGCACTAAACTCTTGTTTTCTACTGTTTCACATCCTCAAACGAATGGTCAAACTAAAATGATAAATAGAACTTTCACTAAATTGTTACGTGTGATCATCCAAAAGAATTTAAAGAATTGGGGAAAATGTCTCCCACACATTGAGTTTGCTTATAATTGTGATAGTCATTCTTTTACTCAATTTTCTCCTTTTGAGATTGTTTATGGGTTTAATCCTTTGACTCCTTTAGAAATTCTTCCGTTGGCTTCTAATGAGTTTACTAACCTTGATGGTATCGAAAAGGCTAAATTTGTGCAGGAGTTGCATGCTAAAGTTAAAGTCAATATTTTGAGGAGAAATAAACAATATGTAAAGCAAGCTAATAAAGGCTGAAGGCATGTTGTATTTGAACCTGGTGATTGGGTTTGGGTGAACTTAAGAAAGGAGAATTCCAGAATAAAGGAAATCTAAGTTACAACCAAAAGGAGATGGCCCCTTTCATGTTTTAGAAAGGATTAATGATAATGCTTATAAAATTGATTTGCTAGCTCCTATGGTAATGTTAGTGCTACATTTAATGTATCTGACTTATTCTTCTTTGATGTTTCAAATTTGAGGACAAATCCTTTCGACGAGGGAGGAAATGATGGAGAACTATGGGCATGTGAAAGATAAAAAAGAGAAGCATACATGGTGTGATTTGCCTCAAGGAAGCTTGGGACATGACTTGCGCGGACATAAGTTGGCAAAGGAAGCTTAAGAGTAGAAATTGTATCAAATTTAAAGTTTGAATGTGTAAGGTAAGGGGCTGAACGAAATTCCCATATCAAAGGCCCAATATTCAAGTCTAATGCTCCTAATGATCCATTACAAGATGTTGGAGGCTCAATGACGTGAGCTAGGGCCAAAGCGATCAAGCAACCATTGAATTGCTTAGTCCAAGACCTTCAAGAGATAAATTGCATCTTTTAAAGGTCTAAAAGGCATTGTCTTACTCCTCGAAGCCCATCATGAAGTGTCCAAAGGCCAACATTGAGTCTAATTGGAAGAACTATGTAAAATACCATTTGACAACCATGTGCCACTTAAAAATAAGGAGAAGGACGTGATCTATAAGTTCCAATATGTTCAGATCATGTTTTAATCAAAGGTTCATTCACATGGTTTAGATTCTCCCTTACCCGTCCCCTCTCATCCTTGAGTTGATATATCTATGGACTTTGTGCTTGGATTGCCTAGATCGTCTAATAGAAAGGATAAGAGCTTTGTGGTGGTTGATTGATTTAGCACGATGGCTCAATTTATTGCTTGTTCTAAAACCAATGATGTTATTCATGTTGCTAACTTGTTCTTTAAAGAGGTTGTAAGGTTGCATAGGTTGCCAATGACTGTTGTGAGTGATAGAGATGTGAAATTTCTTAGTCACTTTTAGAGAACTCTATGGAATAGGATTGGCATTAAATTCTTGTTTTCTACTATTGCACATCCTGAAACGGATGGTCAAACTGAAATGGTAAATAGAACTTTCACTACATTGTTGCGTGCGATCATCCAAAAGAACTTAAAGAATTGGGAAAAGTGTCTCCCACACATTGAGTTTGCTTGTTATTGTGCTAGTCATTCTTCTACTCAATTTTCTCCTTTTGAGATTGTTTATGGGTTTAATCCTTTGACTCCTTTAGAAATTCTTCCGTTACCTTCTAATGAGTTTACTAACCTTGATGGTATGAAAAAGACTAAATTTGTGTGGGAGTTGCATGCTAAAGTTAAAGTCAACATTTTGAGGAGAAATGAACAATATGTAAAACTAGCCAATAAAGGCTGAAGGCATGTTGTATTTGAACCTGATGATTGGGTTTTTGTGTACTTAAGAACGGAGAAGTTTCCAAAACAAAGGAAATCTTTGTTACAACCAAAAGAAGATGGCCCCTTTCAAGTTTTAGAAAGGATTAATGATAATGCTTATAAAATTGATTTGCTAGCTCCTATTATAATGTTAGTGCTACATTTAATATATCTGACTTATCCCTCTTTGATGTTACAGATTTGAGGATGAATCCTTTCGAGGAGGGAGGGAATGATGGAGAACCACGGGCATGTGAAAGACAAAAAAGAGAAGCATACATGGTGTGATTCGCCTCAAGGAAGCTTGGGACATGACTTGCATAGACATAAGCTGGAAAAGGAAGCTTAAGAGTAGAAATTGGATCAAATTTGAAGTGTGAATGTGCAAGGTAAGGGGCTGAACGAAATTCCCATATCAAATGCCAAATATTCAAGTCTAATGTTCCTAAAGTCCATTATAAGATGTTAGAGGCCAATGACGTGAGCTAGGGCCAAAGCAATGAAGCAAGTATTGAATTATTTGATGCAAAACCTTCAAGAGATGGAGCCCATGTTGTTGATTCAAATTGCATCTCATAAATGTCCAAGAGGCATTATCTTACTCATTGAAGCCCATCATGAAGTGTCCAAAGGCTCACATTGAGTCTAATTGAAAGAACAACATAAAATACCATGTAACAACCATGTGCCACTTAAAAATAAGGAGAAGGATGTGATCTATAAGGTCTAATATGTTCAGATCATGTTTTAATTAGTTTCCTCTTTGTTTTCCTTAAAATAAAGTCATCTAGTTAAAACCTTTTCTAAGTTTATTTTGTTTCCTTTTATTTTAGGGGTTGATTTGTTTCCTTTTATTGAGTTTCGGCCTTAGGAAATTAATTTAGAAAGTTTTTCCTATAAATAGTCACCATCTATGTACTTTGAAGAGATTGATTCATACATAATATTAAGTATTATTCAGAGCATTTTTTCTTTCTTTGTATTCTTTGAGAATAATTGACTTATCAAAGGTGTGGTCTTTGTTTGTGGTGTCCCAAGGCTAGGGTTCCAAGAGACAAGTTCTCTTAGGATTCTTTCCATTGACCAACATTCCTCGAACCCACTCGTTCTCTTTGTGTTATATTTCTATCTTTTCAATTTTGTTTCTTGTGCTTCAACGTGTGTGTTTAATTCTAGCTATTCCCGGGCATAGCTCCATCTTGTTGAAGGTTCTCAAGGAAAAGTTCCTATTAGGTCTCCCATCAATTCACTCATTTAAGTAGGCTAAACAAAGATTTGGATTGGACATGGATAGATTTGGAGCTAGTTTCTTATAACTCCCTAACCATCCAAGTTTGACTTTTCTAATACTTGTAGCTTTAGGAAATGCTGACATACATATAACCAATCAAGAAATGAATCCACTTGACTTTGATTTTCTTTTCGTCCTACTATCTCCTTTTCTTTTTATTTTTAACCTTTCATTTCTTTTCTTGTTTAATAAGAAATTGAAAATGGTAGAATCAAGAAACGATATTTAAAGTGAGAATTGCAAGATCCAATTGGAATATTTGGCCGAATTCAAGATTCAATAAGAAATCAAAAGATCAAGCCAACCTCAACTCTTTGAACATACATGTTGAATCAACATAGATTAAAAAATCAATCCAGCACAAAAATTCAATGAAATGGATAGAAAACAATGGACAAGATGAACAAACTCAAAAAATTCAAGAAACAGTCAAGACATCAAGGAAATATATTCAAGATTCTAATAAAGGAATAAAAACCTCAACAACTTAAAGAACACAATTAGCAAGAATTGAACAAAAGGTAAAGACACAAGCTAAGATACAAAAAACTTATATGCTCATTAACTCAGATCGGTTAAAGCACAAATCATATAATTAAAATCCATGGATTGTTCTATATGAATTAAGATTGAATTAATGACTCAAGAAGGTAATTATGCCATAGACACAAAATTAGAAAGGGATTAAGGTGATAAGGAATGAGATTTGATCTTCATAAGCCTTTGCTTAAATGAAAGTCAAGTCTTCAGAGAACACTAGAAAGGAATTCTTTAAAGGAATGCAAAAAACACTCAATGTTTTTATTGAATATAGAAATCAATCAAATCTCCTATCAAACAAGTTTCATAGTGTTTATATACTAAAAATAATGTCCTAGTTCGAATACCATAAGGATAGGATGTGAATTTTGGCCCAAATAAAACACTCTTAATAAGCAAGGTTAAACTAGGCAGTTTAGGCCTAAAACAAACCAAACAACTAAGTGAGGTTATCTAAAGCTGGAACCCATTTATTTAAGTCTAAGGTAACTTAATTAGGATGAAAAAAAGTATAATCTAAGTTAAGGAAAACAGATTGCAATAAACAAACTATTTTTAGTTAAACATTATAGTTAGCCTTTTTCAACAAGTCCAACAAGTTGCTCCAAGTTTTGAATCATCACTTTGAGCTTAGTTGATGTGTCTCCAAACGTTTTAGCTTCTTCCTTTGCATATATATTCACCATCAAATTATTGAGAGCCTCTTTAGCACATGTAGCCTGCAACCGTGTCATTGGTCTTGCAATATTCTCCAATGAATACCTAGTAACCCTTTTTTAAGCTTGTTTAATTGTTTCTCCTTACTATCTAAGCTCTCCAACATAACCAATTCAATTTGTCATGTTTGAAGCCACTTGGGATGTTTGATCTCCATCAAATGACAATCAATACATATACACCATGTACACCGTACTCCTTAGGCACTAGCAAGACTAGAGTCGCACATGGACTCGTGCTTTCTCACACATATCCTTTGCCATCAATTCCTCAACTTGTCTTTTCAAATCCTTTATCTCATTGGGATTGTTCTTATTGTCTACTATATTTAGAATAACAACATTAGGAATGAAGTCAAATTGTTTTTTTGTTCCTTTAATTGGAGGTAAACCATTAGGCAGTTATTTAGGAAATAAATCATCAAACTTATGCATTGAAGAAAAATGCTAGGGAAGGAAGATTTATTATTGTTAACATTAAAATAAGTTTCCTTTTGTATAGATGCAAGCATAGGCTCCCTTGAAAAACAAGCTATCTTGATATAACTCTTTTCCATAGAAACTCACTTTTCTCTTTGTCTTTCATTTTTACACTTTCTTTAGTTTTCTCTCCTTTATTTTCTCCTTTTACCTCAATCTCTCTTTTCTCTTTTAAATTTATTGCCTAACTTTTATTTTCACTCTCTTGCTCTTTTTTTGACTTCTCTAACCTCTCTCAATCCTCATACACTTGTTTAGAAGGGAGGGGTGCTAGGGTAATAGGTTTTCCATTCATTATAAAAGAATATCAATTTGTAAACCCATCATGAACTACTCACCTATCATATTATTATGGACGCCCTAACAACATGTGTCCAATATGCATAGGTACTATCATAAAATACGTTATCCTTATAACACCTAACACTCGTTGTGCACTTTAACGTCTCTATATTGGTTCAACCATTGCAATTTATAAGATCTGGTTGTTTAAAAGTTGGAGAATTCAATTTATCAACAAAATTAGCATTTGCAACATTGTTACATCTACCTTTATCAATTATCAAACTACATAACTTATCATCGCTTGAACATCTAGGATGAAAAATATTCTCTTCGTACCTCTTCCTTTTTCACTTTGACATTTAAATCATGCTTTATAAGCGTTTCTCCACTTTCAGCAAACTTTATATCACTTACACGCTCCAAGGTTGGTATAGAATCTTCATTCATATCTTATTGGCTTTTGCTTGCAATACCCCCGTCTTATTTAATCATTAATGCCTTCTTATTTGGACATTAAGAAGCAATATGCCCTATATCCAAACATAAAAAATATTTAATATCACTACTAATAGTTTGAGTTTTGGTTTTACCTTGAGTTTTATTGTTTCCCCCTACTTTTGAGTTCTTTTTTGCATCAATTTTAGGCCTAGAAACAACCTTCTCCATTTTCTCCAATTTAATTTTTAAAAAGTGGAACCCAAATTTTTCACTATCCTATTTGAGCTCTTTCTCTTTTTTTGTTGATCCAATTTAATAGCCATATGTAACATATCTTCAAGCTCCACATGGAGTTACAACTCTACCACATATCTAATTTCTCTATTCAGCCAGTTTGGAAACCATGCCATTATGACTTCCCTATCATCTTGTACATCAGCTCTAGTCATGGTAATCTTCCACATTCTTACTCCCTTAAGAAAGGTTTTTAAAGTTTTTTTAACAATCACTAGTGATAGTGAATAGAAACAAACAACCTTCTCATCACACACTTCACCTTTCCCTATATATCTTTAAGTCTTTCACCATATCACCTCCTACTAAGTTCAAGTAGATCCTAACAAATATTGCATATTTAATAAATTCTATGATCACTAACTTCACTTTCTTCTCCTTGGAGTAGTTATGGCAATAAAAAACTAAATCCAAGTTATTTTCCCTTTCTAAATAAGATTCATAATCATTCTTCAATTAGAATGGTGGAATTTTTAGTTTTATGCTCTCTAAGTTGTTGTCAACCTTAACTCCACTACTGTTACTAGATTTGCCTAAACTTCCATTTGAGCATGTTCTCTATCTCTAAATTTAAACTAAACTTATCATCATATTCCTTTGCTTGTCATTATGCTTTAGGCTATCCATTATGTATACTTGATTCCAACCTTTCAAATCATTCATCAACCGCATCAAATCCATAGAAACATTTTCCAATGTTTGTTGCATAGTTTTCATGTACAATTTGATGTTAAAAGTGTCTTGAATGACTTCAATTTGAATTTCCCTTGAGACATGTTTCTAAACCTGCAAAAATAATATTAGTTTACCATACAAACACTCCTTCATATGATTTCCTCTAGATCAATAGCACTCACATTTGTGTTAAAACAATTTACCCTCTTTTTAGCTCACCACTATTGTCTTTTTAGCTCTTAATTTTGATTCTTCATTTCTTTAAGGAACTATTCAAAACTATTAAGAATTAGCTTATAAACCCAAAAAAAACAAATCAGCCCACAGAAGTTTGAGAAAGAGATGAAAAGAAAAAGTATAGTCAAACAAAGAGAAAATTTTTAGAATTAACACAAGAAGAAGACAATATTAAGATGATAAGAGTGCAAGGAAGTTTGGATTTGAACAGATAGAAATTGGAATAAAGCAAGTGTAAATTAAAGTGTTTAAAACTATATGAATGTCTATATAAACAATAAAATCATATATATAACAACAATTTTTGTATTTGGTTTTAAAATTAGCTCCAATCTAAATTCTTCTTTTTTATTCTTTTTAAAACTAATTCAGATAAGATACAATTAACATAACAAACAAAACATTAAATTTTAGACAAAAAGCAAAATTTTATTTTTTTATAAGATGAAGAGAATGGGAAAAAACAAATACAATGACAAAAGATGCAAAGAACAATTAGATAACAATAGAAGAGTCATTTTTTCCTTCAAAAGAAGAAGAAATTGAATCCTTGACCTTCCTAACTTCCTCTGGTTTAATGGCAACCTTGTTTTCCCTCCAATTTCACTTTTATGAATTAGAAGTCATTCCAAACATGTTGTTGGACTTAAATTGTTTTCCGCCTTGATTGCATAACTTCTGGCTATTCAAGAAAGTCAAATGTAAGGTATAAGACATATCAGTTCTTTAATTATTCTTTTCATCTTTGGTTGTTGTGATTGTTCCTTTTTCTTTTTCGTTCTCTTCATATTATAAAAATAAAATCTTGTTTGATGTCTAAAATTTAATCTCGTTTCAATCTAAAATTTTATTTTTTCAAATCTAAACTTGTTCTCTTCTCATCTGAATTATTTTTTCTTATTGTCTTTATTCTAAAAATTTGCTATCTACTTGATTCATTTTTCTTTGTTTTCCTTTCTCAAATTGTGTAGCTGACTTATTTGTCTGTGGATGTTACAAATTAATTATTAGTTCTTTTGATTATTTCCTTAAATAACTAACAAATAGAATTAAGAGTGGACAAAAACAAGATTAGTTAGTTTAAAAGGGGGTAAAATTCTTCTTTTTTAGTGAAATGCAAGTTTGAGTGCTATCAATTATGAGGGAAACACTTAAGGGAGTGTTTGTAAGGTAAAATAATATTATCTTTGAACATATCTCAAGTAAAGAATTTAGATCATACTGAAAGCATTCAAGATGCTTTTGAAATAAAATTATTCACAAAAGATGTGCAAAAAACATATAGGAAATTTGATGCAATTGGTGATCAATATGAACGATGATGATTTTAGTAATGATTCAGATGATGGAGAATGAGCCTTAAATGCAAGTTTAACCAGATTTGGGCATAATAGTGGAGTTAAGTTTAACAATAACTTATGGAGTATAAAACTCAAAATTCCACCATTCCAATGGAATACTAATTTTGAAGCTTATTTGGAAAGGGAAAAGTAGGTGAAGCTAGTTTTGGATTGCCATAACTACTCCGAGGAGAAAAAGGTAAAGTTGGATCTTGTAGAATTTATTAATTACGCAATATTTTGGTAGATCATCATGTACTTAGTAGGACTTGATATGGTGAGAGACTTATGGACACATGGGAAAATATAAAGCATATAGTGGAAAGGAAGTTTGTTCCTAGCCATTATCATAGGCAGTTTTCTAGAATTGCAAATCATTTCTCAAGGGAGTAAGAGTATGAAGATTACCATAAGGAGTTGGAGATCACCTTGATTAGAGTTAATGTAGAGAAGGTAAGGGAAACCATAATAACATGGTTCCTAAATAGCTAATAGGAGAAATTAGATATGTGGTACAGTTTTAATACGATGTGGAATTTGAAGATAGTTACATATGGCTATTAAAGTGGAGCAACAACAAAAGATGAAGAGCTCAAGGATAGGCCATAATTTGATTTCCACTTTTGGAAGTAAAGTTGGAGAAAATGGAGGACAATGTTATTTCTAATCCTAGAATTGATGTAACAAAGAACTCAAAAGAATGGGGCACTAATAAAACTTAAGGTAACATTGATATTTAAACTACTATAACTCTTGGTATGAAATGTTTTGGATGTTTATGTATAGGACATATTACTTTTTAGTGTCTAAATAGGAGGGAAATTATGATTAAAAAATATGGAGATATTGCAAGTTAAAGTGAATTAAATTCATAATATAAGTCCAAGCCACCCTTAGAGCATGCAAGTGATGTAGAGTTTGCTGAAAATGAAAAAAATTTTATGAAAAAGCATGCTTTGAATCTCTAAGTTAAAGAGGAAGAGGTATAAAGAGACAATATTTTTCATACCAGTGTTGAATTATTGATAAGGTATATAGTTTGGTAATTAATGGGGTCATTATACCAATATTGCTAATGCTGGTTTGGTTGATAATTTAAGTTTTACCTACTTTTAAACGTTCTTGACCATATAAATTGCAACGATTGAACGAACATGAAGAACTTAAGGTGCATAAGAAAGTACTAGTTCCTTTCTATATTGAGCATTATAAGTAAAAGGTATTGTCGTGTAACGTAGTACCTATAAATGTCAGCAAATGTTGTTAGGGCTTCTATAATAATATGATACGTGAGTCATTCATGATGGTTTTACAAATTGATATTCTCTTATAATGAATGAAATGCCTATTACACTTGTGCCGCTCCCTCTTGAAGAAGTATATGAGAATCAAATGAGATTAACAAAGTCAAAAAAAAGAAAGAGAGTGAAAGTTAGGCAACAAATTCAAAACGAAAAGAAAGATTAAGGTAAAGGAGCAAATAAAAGAAAGAAAACCAAAGAAAGTTTACAAAATGAAAAGACAAAGAGAAAAGTAAGTTTCTATAAAAAAAAAGAGAGTGATATCAAGAGAGCTTATTTTTCAAAGTAGCCTATGCTTATACTTATATACAAGGAAACTAATTTTAAAGTTAATGATAACAAATATTCTTTGCCTAACATATTTCTATATTGCATGACTGAAAAAGTGCCTAATGGTTTACCAATAATTAGAGGGATAGAACAACAAATTATCTTCATTCCTAGTGTTGAAGATAAGTCTATGTGTGCTTCAAGTATTGCTAGTGCCTGTAGAAGGTGGGACATGCACATGTATGTTGATTTTCATGTTACAAACAAAATTATCTTAAAGTAAACTAACATCCCTAATGTGAAAAAAACCTAAATGAGTAAAGACAATTCGACCTAAGTTTTAATTGAAGTCCACTAGAATTTCAATGGAGTGCTTAAGGTCTAAGAAGTGTCCAGGCCCATTTTTGACAGCCCAACCCATAAGCAACAAGCATGGAAAGGCCCAATTCTATCAAGCTCACATTTTGGTTGTCATTTGTTCCAAATGAGAGAAGATCATGCAAGTTGATGGGTATTAAGGGAATTGTCCTCTCGAATGTAGCTTAGAATGACGCTTTTTGGGAAATCTCTTCTTCCTCAAACCCAAATCGAATCTCCTAGTTTAAAGAACACTTTTTACTCTCTTTGTTAGATTAAGATATTTGAAGTCTAACCGTTTCATGTAATTACTTTAGCAATTCAGCCTTCTTTGCGTAATCTAAACTAGCACATGCTCATTAATTTGTAAAGACGTTAAATCCATTAGATTTAAGGGATTAAATCCATACATAACTTTAGAAAGTGAAAAGTTAGTAGTATAATGGACAGACTGATTATAAACAAATTCAACATGTGGCAAACAATCTTTCCAATTCTTCAATTTCTTTTGAATAATAACATGCAATAATGTAGACAAAGTTCAATTAACGACCTCAATTTACCCATCAGTTTGTGGATGGCAACTTGTAGAAAACATTAGCTTAGTACTTAGCTTACACCACAATTTCTTCCAAAAGTATCTTAAGAACTTGGCATCTCGATCAGAAACAATGCTCCTTGGCACTCCATGAAGCTGTACTATCTCATGAAAGAATAAGCCTACAATGTGACTAGCATCATTTTTTTTGTGGCATGAAATGAAATAAGCCATCTTAGAAAACCTATCCACAACAACAAAAACCAAATCATTACTTCTTTTTTACCTAGGTAAACCTAAGACAAAGTCCATGGAAATATCTACCCATGGTGCACTTGGTATTGGCAAAGGATTATATAATCCCTGAGGCAAAGATCTAAATTTGTCCTGTTTGCAAGTTATACATTTCTCACACATTCTTTCTACAACAAGTTTCGAATGTAGCCAAAAGAAATGCTCAAAAAGTGTATCTAAAGTTTTTCGAACACCAAAATGTCCCATTAGGCCACCTCCATGAGACTCACGAACCAGCAACCCCCTTAAAGAATGATGTGAAATCAGCTCAAGTGAGTGAAGACAATTCAAACCAAGTTTTAATTAAAGTCTACAAGATTGTTCATGAAGTGCCTAAGGACCAAGAAGTGTCCAAGGCCATTTTTAACAACCCAACCCATAAACAACAAGCATGGAAAAGCCCAATTCTATCAAGCCCACATTTTGGTTGTCATTTGATCCAAAAGAGAGAAATCATCCAAGTTGATGAGTATGATAGGAATTGTCCTAAAGCATTAAATGGTTATTAAGGAAAATTTTTCTAAAGCATTAAATAGGTATGGCTTTTTCATTAAATGGGTATGGCTGTTGTTATTTTGAATGGTGGATGAATTTTGGCTAATTTAATTGTAAATTTTGATATTTCCCATGTAAGTTTCGTCACCCACTCATGTTTAGCCTATGTAAAGGCCATTCTCTCATTTTGTAAATGAAGACACATGAATTTGATGAATGGAAAAACCAAGAAGATGGAATTCTTTTTTTGTTCTTTCCTTTATCCAAGATTGGCCTACTTTGGTGGTGGATAATTCAAGTTGGTAGTGTTTCCTTTATGCTTGGGTAATTGTTAGCATTCTATTCTAGTAAGTTCAATTTATCTTATGTTTGATTTGTGTGAAATTCAGTTTGGAGTTATCTTGAGCAGTTATTGTTGAATTGAGATCAATGGATGGATGAAACTGATTTGAATCTAAGAATGAGATGTTATGCATATAGGAAGACTATGTTAATGTCATTGAGAGTGTTTTGTGGTGTTGGTCAAACTGATTTGGTGGGATTTGAAGTTGGTTTCTAGTTGTTCTAAGTGGTTTAATGGATGGTCTGACTAAATCTTAAAGAAGTTTGTTTTGTTTCATACTATTTTAGTATCAGAGCTTTAGTTGTGAAGTGAGAACGTGTGAAATGGTGGCTGGAATGTTGCAATTAAGTTAATAGAATTGGAAGAAAAATGGCTTGATGCCTTAAGCTTCAAATTTAAGAATTTTCTCTTTCCTTGACATTATTCCAACTCACATCAATACCAACTCTATCCAACCACCTTTAGACCTCGTCCAAAGCCAACTAAATTAGTCCCATTTAAACCATAGACACCAACTAAACTCTTACCAACCCAAACCACATTTCTCCAAATCTAAAAAGTTACTATTCACCTTCGGATTTACTGTTCATAGTAGACAAAAAAATTTCCAAACCTCCTTAAAATTCATCCCTCATCATGTCTAATAAGAGTGGTTCATCTTTCCCAACCCCTCCATTGTTGGACCCCACACCCCGCCCTTAGGTCGGCGGCGTGTGTTTGCGGGACATACCGCGGCATCCAACCTTACTCAGTATTGTCCTCTTTGGTCAAGGGTGAGTCCACGACTCGAACCCAAGACCTCAAGGTTTTATTGCATCTAGCTGCACGCCTCTTACCATTGAGCTCAGATGCCGCGGTATATCCCGCAAACACACGCCGCCGACCTAAGGGCGGGGTGTGGGGTCCAACAAGGTAACTAAAAAGAAAGTATAACCATTTATAAAAGAAAAATCATTTCCATTTCTAAATGGAAATGTAGTTAGAAAAAGGGAAATGGCTACTCCTAAAGTTAAAGTTGAATTACGTAAAAAGGAGGAAAAACCCCTTGTAAAGTATGAGGTAAGTCTAAAATCCAAACTTGTACTTGTGATAATAATTGCTTTCTTCATTTAAGTACAAGGCGTATAACTTTATAATGTCTTAATGAAAGGAAATGGTTATCAGAGATAATAGAGAGATTGAGACCGAAGGTGAAATTAACGAGGATTCCATGTCACTATTATAAGATTATGATGATAATAGTGTTGATTATCTAGTACATGGGGAGGCACTTGTGATTAGGCATGCACTAAATTTCTAAGTTAAAGAAATGATGTTAGTAAACAACAAGATAATATTTTTCATACAAGATGACACATCAATAATAAAGTAGCATGATAATTAATGGAGGTAGTTATAAGAATATAGTTAGCACACTACCTTAATTGAAATGTTGAGATTTTCTATCATAAATATCATTGGCCATATAAACTTTAATGAATAAATGAATATAGTACGTTGAGGGTTAATAAACAACTGTTAGTTTTATTTCTTGATTGGAAGATATTATGAAAAGGTTAGGTATGGCATTAGGCAGTGCCTAAAATTTGGGTAGTTTAAAGCTTGATTGGGTCAATCCAAACCCAAAATTTGTTTTTTATTAATTTGCAATATAATATAACATAACTTTCTCCCTGATTTCATTATCTCCCCATTTGTTATCCTTTTTTTACTGTTCTACATTTGTTTTAGTTTCCAATTAGGCAATTGTTGCTGATTATTATTCTGCACATTTTCTATATGCTTATTGATATTGCAAACAACAAAAAAGAATGGAAAGGAAACTTGCTTAAAGTTAATAATTAAATAAATTAAGACATTGCACATGTAGAGGAGGATACATAGGACTGGTAGTTTCTTGATTATGGGATCCAACTTCATTACAACGCAAAAAAGGATGAGAATGCATTCCTAGTTTAAAATATATGAGCTATAAAATTCATCAAGATCAATTTGGAAAATATTTTTGAATTAAGAGGGGAGTTTTCCCTATGTGTTCAAATGCCAAGGATCTGCTATTTACTCAAAAAGCAGTATGGATACACAACAGATAAGTTGCAACTTATAAAAATCTCTTTAGAAAAAAGGATCCTTAGAATTTATTCAACAACAATATTATGGTTGGTAAAGTTAATTTTAGGCTTACTAATTGAATCCAATCAAATGGCAGTAGTTTAGATGTATGTGGCAAAGGATGGTAAGAAAGAACTTAAAACTAGGGTCTCTATAATGTTCTCTGCTTAAGATTTTGCTCATTCTTTATGAGATATTGTTAATATGGATATTGCATACGTTCAGTACCTTAGATATCCTGGTTATTTGTCTTCTTAACAACTTTGCAACTAGAACTCATGCATTTGTCAAAATAATACTTCCTTTAATGAGGCTAGTATGAAACGAACTTGAGATTTAATGCTCTGAATATTCATAAACTTGATTTCATATTCTCATGCCGTGTTTGTACGTCCATGAATACATCCCATTAACACTAGTTGCATCTGTTGATCATGTATTTTCTCTCTAACCCCATCAATTACAAATATTTTCTGATAAGGAAATAAAATAGTACAATTAGCCTTTATATGATTGGACATGGAAAGAGACGAGAGTTCTTCAAACATCAAAAAAGGACAATTAGAAAAATGAATTTCATTAAGGTTTATTTTCAGTGAAGATAGTAAGAAATGTAATTGTTCATTATAGAGTAGATTCCAGTTTTATGACATTCAAAAAGCATTATAATTTAAACTCCCA
Source organism: Erythroxylum baracoense (assembly GCA_025629805.1). Taxonomy (NCBI): domain Eukaryota; kingdom Viridiplantae; phylum Streptophyta; class Magnoliopsida; order Malpighiales; family Erythroxylaceae; genus Erythroxylum; species Erythroxylum baracoense. Next base: position 32,733,896 of record JAOTAY010000008.1, on the reverse strand, counting down.
CTGGAAATATACAAGTTTTCAGCTACCATCATCATAATTAATGCATGTTATAATAACAAAGTAGAAAAATTGCAAGCTTCCTATCTTGAGAGTGGTTTTTGTTTTTATCTAAAACAAGGCTAGTTCAATATAAATAAAATTCAATCAATCCATCAAATAATTTATTTCAAAATGAACTTACCTATAAGGAGTTTAGGCAAGATGTGCTTTTGATTAAAAATAATTAACAAAAAATAATTAAGTTTTGAGCCAAGTAAGATAGCTAAATCTAAGCTTGAGCCTTACTTAAAGTTTGAATATTAAAGAAAATGCTCGAATCTAACATGAAATTCAATCAAATTTAACAAAGTTTATAGACTTTGGTTTAGACCGAATTTGATAATCCTAAATGAGGAATTGTGTGATGTGATGCCTATAAATAATGATAATATTCTCTTAGGGAGACTATGGGAATTCGATTTAAAAAGGCCATATTGGATGGGTTTACAAGTAGGTATTCTTTTGTTATAGAAAACAAATGCATTAGTCTTGTACCATTAGCACCTAGACAAGTGTATGAAGATCAACTCAAATTAAGTGATAAAGAGAAAAATGGGCAGACAATTAAGGTGATAGATCAAATATGGCAAAAAGGAGAAATTTTGATTGAAAAGAAAAAGGAAATGTTGAAAGAAAGTAAAGAAACAAGTGAACTTTTATGCTAGAGAGAGTAAGATCAAGAGAGTTTTTTGTTCTAACTAACCTATGATTGTACTCTTATACAAAAAGACTTATTTTAATACTAAAATTCTTGACATTTCCTTACCTATTGCGGTTTTTTTTGGCAAGATTTCCTAGGTGTATTTTCTAATGATTTTCTTGGAAATTACCACCAATGAGGTGAATTGAACACCAAATTAGTCATACCCAGTGTTATCTTTCCAAATATACATCCTATAAAAGAAATTTGAAGAAGAATAAAGAACTTCAAAAGCAACTTGAATTAGAGAGAGCAAAAGTTTGTGTGTTATTATAGTTTTGTTTATTCCTAAAAAGCACGAGTCATAAAAGAACGTGTTGACCATTAAGCTATAAATAAAATAGAGATAACATATTAACATCTCATTCCTAGATTAGATGTATACTAGATGAGTTACATGATTTTTTAAAATTGATTTAAAAACTGGACATCATTAAATTAGGATAAAAGAAGGAGATGGGTGGAAACACAACCTTTAATATAAGTTTAACAAAGCATAGCCAAAGGTTCAAAATTCGTGGCCAAAAGCTTTTTCGTAGAATACACTCTATATATAATATAGAAATTCTATACAATAGTATAGAATTTACACATAATATAGAGTAATATGATTAAATAAAATAATATGATAACTAAAATGTGAGAAAATTATCTATTATCTATAAATTCATATATCATTATATTAATTACAAATATCATCTATACATTCATATATCATTATATTAAATTCATATATCATTATATTAATTACAATACAATTAAAAAATAATTGCAATGTAACATACCACTTTCATGAAGCATATGCCCGAACATCTACTGGATATTTAAGAACATACCCTACGAGAATGACATGTTAGAACAATCACTTTAACTAACTAAGGGATCACACAAATCATAAGCATTCAAAAAGATGAACTTTTCCCATTTCATTCACAAACATAAACTTATATTGTTACGTTACAATCCATAATCTATATATATACATTATATAACAATTGAGAGTTTACTACTCCATACAAAATATACAACATGAAATGGGATGCTAACTTGAAACATTCTAAACTAGACTCCTTAGATATCAGTTGACCAAACCTTTGAGCCATTCTTTTTCCCAAAATGACAATACTAGAATTCTATTATATTGCCTTAGAAGCTAGAACTCCCTTGTTCAACGTTGCAATTTTGATCACTACAAGAAAATAGTAAATTAGGGACGGAAAGTACCGACGAAAATGACAAATATTCCGTCGGTATCTAACATTACTGACCGAATAAACCGACGGCCAAAAACGTCAGAGATTCGACCATAGCTAAACTTACCGACGGAAAGTTTGTTTACCGTCGGTAAATTTACTGACGGAATAAAAATAAACTGTTGGTACTTTCAACTGAAAAGTTACCGACCGTCAGGCATTTTCTGTCGCAAAAGTTAGCGACGATAAGTTGATCGCCCGTATGTAAATTTAGCATCGGAATGTTTCTAATATGATCGGTAAAGTTATCGACAGTAACGTTTTTTCTGTCGGTAAATTCTGATCTATTACCAACGAAACATATTTTCTGTCGGTATAGTATATAGGCAATTACCGACAGACATTGTGTATATTTCCGTTGGTAAAATTTTTATTAACTTTTTTAAATATATATTTCCATTTTATTTTGATTATAGCCGTCTTAAAATTTTATGAATAATATATATTTAATTAGATATAAATAATTAAATAAAAATTTTGATTAATGAATAAAAATTAAAATATCTTAATT
>JAOTAY010000008.1:32713146-32731293 GCA_025629805.1 Erythroxylum baracoense | reverse complement strand
CTTATAAGAGAGTTTACCTCAAACAACGCACGATGAGTAAGACAATAATCAAAAAACGATCGGAAAACGCGAGAGAAGGAGTCGGAAAACTCTTCACCGAATGGTTTGTGAGGAGAGGGGAAATGAAGGCGCGAGGAGAAGGGAGGTGGTCAGCGCCCGACTTATAGGCGCTGGATTATCGACGGAACATAACATTTCGTCGTTCCGTCGATAATCTAGGTTTCCAGATGATGCAACCGCCGACAGTTACCGACGGATAAGCCCATTCCGTTGGTAAAAGAGCAATTTAATACGGTGGAAACTCAAATACCGATGAAACAATAATTTTGTCGGTAATCTAGGTTTCCCTGGCAACAGTTACTGACGGACACAACATTCTGTCGGTAAAACATCGGTAAATTAACCTAGTGAAAACTCAAATACCGATGGAACAATAATTCCATAGGTACTCTAGGTTTTCCTGCCAACAGTTGCCGACAGACACAACATTCTGTCGGTAAAACATCGGTAACTTAACCTGGTCGAAACTCAAATACCGACAGAATAACAATTCCATCAGTAAACTAGGTTTCCTGGAAACATTTACCGACGGACACAACACGTTTCGTCGGTAATTAACGCTTATCATCCGTATTCATCGAAACGACGACTTTTGTTAACAATTTGCCAACGGAAGGAGCGTTCCGTCAGTAAATAAGCTAGTAGATATTGCGACGGAACATTTTTCCATCGGTAAATGATAGCTTTGTGGCGACAGTAAGTTAACCGTTGGTAAAGCGGTGTAGCAATTAAATTGTGAGAACGGTTCCTGTATTTTTTCTCGACACCGTGAGTTTTGGCGTAGTTATATGTCGTTGGAGATTTTACGCGAAAGTTTTCCCTACAGTATTACTAACGAATGTATTTTTCGTCGCTAAATCACTATATGTTCTGACGGAATTTTTACCTTCTGTCGGTAAGTAGAGACGAAAATCATTTCGTCTGTAATATTTTGATGCTATTACATGATTTTCTTATAGTGGATGAGTTTACGAACTCAGTAAGTGAACCATCATCAATGTGCTCACTCCAGTTAGAACACAAAGTCAAATATATAACTATTTTCAAGAAGTTTAAAACATCATCTAGTATCAAATCCCACATCGCATTTTGTCATATTTCATTAAGTACAAGTACAACATGTATACAAACATTCATAACATTATTCTAGAACAATCCATTATTTCATCTCAATCATTCATATGATATATGTAAAGTTATATATATGCAAATGCACATGTGACTCTATTTTGATTTTACTTTGTTGTGATTGAGCTTCTATTTACTGTCCTGTATTCATTGTAGATACTAGGCTCATTTCATGTACTGTCCCATATCTGTTGTAGATATCAGACTCATTATTAACTGAGCTTGTGGCTCTTTGTACACAATTCTTGAGCTGAAAGCTCTTTTTCACGTTAGTCACTCCAGTCACAACTCTTTTATCTGATCATGCATGTCATGAATGCACCAATTCACATAATATGCTATCAATACTTTTCATTCAATGTGCTCATATCATTTATCACATTCTTCATATCTGAGTTCAGCATTCAACATTCAGTTGAGTACACATTCCATATTACCCATACAATTTGAAAACACTTCCATATACGGTCCCAGGTATCAAACTCATCGGACCAACAATGTTCGAAATCATAACAATCAGATAAGTAATAGTTCATTAACTGAAAATTAACCAAAAGCAATTCAATCATAGTGGGAAACATCTAGTTTAACTCACAGTACACTCTAGATAAGTTATTGCCTTGATGATCTGGCAATGTCTGGATGCTGACGATCAACTTATGCTTCTTTAATTAGGCAATACACACATATTTTACCCATTCCTAAGTTGATCAATCATATGATTGTTCACTCATGCACATGTATATGTGTCATATTCAATGGATGCTCAATTGATTTTTTAGGTATATATCCTTATTCATAAATCTTGACCATTCAAACATCATAGCTTGTACACATCTAGTTTGTAATTAGGTTTATATCCTAAGTAAGTTTAATTACTCTAAATTCATCAATCATACATTCATGAAACTTTTCTAGAATATATATTCACACAATTTCCCAATTCTTATTCATTCATACCTATTTCACGTTACTTATATCATTTGGATCACATTTGCATTCATAAGAACACCTTCATTCCTTTAACACTCATAAATTCCAGATTTTAAATATATTGATTTCAAAATAATCCATTCCTCAAGTTAAACATCAATTAACAACATAAACTTATCAAACTCTTAACCAATTAATCAAACATCAATCTAAGTTCATTTTAGGCCTTAATCAAGTATAAATACACCAAAGTAAAGTAACTTATCCTTAGTTGATTCAACAATCACACAAAACAGGAAATTTTCATTTCAAAACATTGCCTACTATCATGGGATGAGTGAACCGAATGTTCACTCTCCATTTTCCTTCAATTTCTCCAGATTCTAACACCTTCATACCAAATTCAAAACATCTTCATATTAGTCCATTAATTATACCTCAATTATACCTTAATATACTTCAATTCCTCATCAATTTTATTTTCAAATCCAACTCAAAATCTTTCAATTGGCAGCTCATAAACTATTTATCTTTTATGCATACAAAAACAAAATAGAAACTTTCATTCACTTAATCTCATCATATATGCAGTCCTATCTTTTTCAAAATTCAAGAACACTTCACTAGCACCTTTCTTTATCATAAATTCACCTTCATTTAAACTTCAAATCTCATTCTAAATCATCCATATAGCAACCTATAACCTATGATTCTCATGCATCAAAAATAAAATAGAAAAGTATCTAATTTATGTATCATTTTTCCATAACACTTCATCATCAACACTACATGCTATTCATCCCAATTCAATCATCACAAACTTTCTATTACATCATGCCACAAAGATCAGTACTTTACTTGTTTAGCTCAAGGTCTACCTCAATTTATCAAGCCTACTTTGGCTTATTTGCATGCAAGATCATCTCAAATACAAGGTGGGAATTGGATGAGTTTTTAACAAGGATAAAAGACAACAGCATGTACAACAATGATCTGGTTCTATAATAATCTTTATGAAGGTAAAAGCATAGATTTTGGTGTGATAATTGAACAAAACTTAGGCAAAATATAGAGATGTGAAGAGGAGTAAGATTTCGACTAAGAGAGAAGAAGAAGATAAGAGTTTCAGCAGAAAGTTACAAATGAAGCAACTTGCCATATGTGTGTCGTATGGTGTGATTAATGTTAGGACATTTGTCAAGAGTCTAAGTCAGCTACATGTCCTCTATTCATGCTGCCATTTGTCACCTAAATCTTAAGTCATTTGTCACTTAATTTCCTATGTCATTTGTCACTTAATTTTCCATGCCAAATGTCACTCATTTTATAAGTCATATAAGCCTAGTCATCCTAAATTTTCACGTGTCAACTTATCTTGCTACTTGACATTTTTCCTAGACTAAATGTACATGTTAATTCATCAAATTTTCAATTGTAACAATTAATTCCAAATTTACTACTTGTAATCCATCAAACCAAAATTCAAGACATAAGCAATACACAATCAAATCATAATCATTTTAAACCTTTCATATCTCAAAATATGCCAATTAAGTGTAATTTTCCTAGATCAACATTTATGTGTATATATATGCTCATGTTATGCATGTGAATAAAATCATATCCTAAATGTACCAATTCTTTCTAATATACTGCAATTCATGTGAGTATCACTCTAATCCCTTAATTTAGGAAACCAACTATTACACGCAATATAGTAAAAAATAGAAATTAATATTAAATATTAAGAATAAATTAAAAGAGAGTTTTTTAAGCCTTTGGTGACCAATTTTGAAATCGTCACAAAAGGCTTTCCTTTAGCTATGATTACCCTTTCATGACGATATTCATAAGGTGTCATTAAAGGTTTTACCTTTGGCAACAATTCTGTAGAAGCATCACCAAAGGTTCACTTTTAGCTATAATTTTTAAATCGTAGCAAAAAAAAAAGTCAAAGGGCTAATTTGTTGTAGTATAACTTAAAGAAATGTTATTATTGTTCATGGATAAATTAGTTTTTCTAGGATTTTTTGAGTGGAAAAGAAATTCTAGAATGTTCTATACCTAAATAAATAATTAAGTTGAGAAGCTTTTCACGGTTTGGCTAGCTTTTATAGGAGGTTTGTGAAGGATTTTCGTATACTAGTTACATTATCCACTAAAATGGTAAAAAATTCTGATAGTTTTTGGTGGGGTAATAAGCAAGAGTGTGCTTTTAATTTGATTAATAAGAAGTTATATCATGCTCCTTTATTACCTTTGCCTAACTTTTATAAAACTTTTGAGAATGAGTGTAATGTCTCTTATAGTTATTAGTGCTATTTTGATGTAGGAAAATCAACCAATTGCTTAGTTTATTGAGAAACGCTACATCAAAAATCACTTTTGGTTATGAAAAAAATTGTCACTAAAAATTTCAAAATTGTCACTAATAATGATGATTTATATTCATTGCCAAAAACGTCATCAAATTCTCGCAATTGAAAATTATAGACAATGTTTCTCTCTAACCATTGCTAATATTTTTTTCTTATATTTTATTTTCATAGCTAAAAATTATTAGTTAAGTTTTAAGAAATCGTCGCCAATATCTTTTGGATACATTTGGTTTTGGTAGCTCAAAATGTAGCCCAAAGGTTTTACTTATGTTTTGTAAAATGTAGTCAAATGTTACAGATGTGAATTATAATTGTTTGTGACATTTTTGATCCATATTATTTATATAATATTTATTTATTTTTTGTTGTTAATTTATTATACAAAAATAATTAATAATTTAAAGCATTGTATATTAAAAGTAAAATATCATTAAATTATACCAACAAAGAGAATATTCTTTGTACACAAGATTTTAGTTACAACCTTAACAATTCTTATTGACAAAATAATAAATACAAAGACCACATTACAAATTATAAATACTGAGATTACAAAAAAAATTACAATGTAATTGGGACAACTAGCTAGGTTTGTCCACATCGATGAGAGTAACTTTATACCTAAGTCATCATATATGAAAGATAAGTAGTGAGAATCATGAAAGCAACTTCAAGATCGATAGAGCGCCATTAAATGTCCCATCAGTTGGAAGGTTTTACACAAGAAGCTGTGCATGTGGTTAAAGATCAATGAGATTGGCACAGAAAGAAACTGCAAACATCTACAGAGTAAGCAACAAGAGTTGCGATAGAAAAGAGGGAAAACGACATTAGATAGAGGTGATTATTTTCTTTTCAATTTTGAGACTAGGAATTGAGCATATAGATGATGACTGAAAATGGAACTTCATATTTTACGACTTCATAATCTTCGTATTAGTATTGTGTCTGGTAGGAATATTAAGTTTCTTAGTTATTTTTGGAAGATTTTATCGAAGAAATTAACAACTAAATTATTTTTTTTATTAATGAATTGTATTGTTAGGTAAAGTCAAAATTAATTATTTAAACCTTTTATCGAAAAATTTATTTATTTTTCAATATTTTATTTCCTCTTACTATCTAAACTGTCAATTTTCAAATTAGTCTTACATGATTGATCTAAATTATTTAAGCACATTTGTAATTTAATATTATAATAGATAGATAAGTAGCTTGCTTAGTACAAGATTTTCTTGAAAAGTTGAATCAATTCTTTTCACGTCTGTGAGAACACAACTCCATTAAAAAAAGAAGCAAAGCAAAACTTAAAAAATGCGCATGCTTACATAAATACTAACTTTCTCATTCTCCTTTTACATCTTGACGTTTAATTTCTTTCTTCCTTTCAAACTGATTATAAAAGTAAATTTAGGAGTATTTCTCTCGTCTGTTATACTCTTGGTTTTGATTCTATTTTGGTTCAATAATTGTCTTATATTACTTACTTTCCCTATAGCAGGTAATTATTAATTTGTCAATATTTTATTTCCTGATGTCAAATAACACAACACTTGCACACACATGAAAGAGAGGAAGAGAAGAGGAGAACACACCTACGACTCCATGAGTTACACTCTTTTATACGTAACAAAAACAATAAATATCAACATGAGTTTTACTTATATAAGCAACTACTTTAACGGAACAAAATTTTGGTCCAATCATAAGGAAGAAGTTATCTCCTTTCAACTGGGTCAACATGTTTTAGCTACAACGTGCTTCAAATCCTTTTGACTATCATTTAATAAAGCGCATGGACAAGGCTAGCTTATTTATTTATTGACATTTCCTCTTATTATTCATTTTCAAAAGTTTTAGGACTATGCATAACACATATTATCGCTAAAAGATAACCTATGATGTGTTGTTAGATTAACGCAACAAGTGTCTATAAATTGAGGTCTGAAGTGATAGGCTGTTCTCTCACAAAAAGATATGCCGACTACTACCATTCCCCATGTACCGCTTGGCTCAACTGGATCGACGATTCCAGTTATAGGCTATGGAACAGCTGAAGTTCCTTTTGGCAAATACGAAGCCGCTAAACAATCTGCTCTTCAGGCCATTGAAATTGGCTACAGACACTTCGATACAGCTTCTTCTTACCAGTCTGAGGAGCCTCTCGGAGACGCCATAGCGGAAGCCATGAAACTTGGTCTTACCAAATCAAGAGACGACTTGTTCATCACTTCCAAGCTCTTTGGCAGCGACGCTTATCCTCATCTTGTCCTACCAGCACTACGCAAAACACTCGAGTACTTAACAGATCTCAATTATTTTCGCTTAACCTAGCTGCAGTCCAATTTCTTCCATCATTTAACTTTACTGTTAATATATGCAATTTGCAGGAATCTTGGAATGGACTACCTGGATCTTTATTTGATTCACTTTCCGGTGAGCTTGAAACCAGGTTCCCAGTATCCTTTCGAAAAAGAAGATATAGTTGAAATGGATTTCGAATCTGTTTGGAAGGCCATGGAAGAGTGTAAAGACCTTGGTCTCACCAAGTTAATAGGAGTCACAACTTTACATGCAAGAAGATTGAGAAATTGCTTATCACAGCGAGAATTCCACCAGCGGTCAATCAAGTATATATATTTGGTGTTCATGTTGATGAGAACTCATTGTCAAATTTGTTTTTCGCCAATTAGTTGTTGACAAAGTGTTGATTATTTGTTCCGAAAATATTACAAGGTAGAGATGAATCCAGTTTGGCAGCAGAAGAAGCTGAGGGAGTTATGTAATGAAAAGGGAATACACATAACAGCTTTTTCACCACTGTGAGGGAAAGGCACGCCTTGGGGAAGCAGTAAAGTGATGGAAAGTGAGGTGATCAAAGAGATCGCAAACACTAGAGGGAAGACTGTTGCTCAGGTGGGTCCATCAACCACTCTTATCATCTCATATCTATTATCACGCCCTCGTTTTGGTGATAGTATTTAGATATGTCGCAGGCAGGCTGGGCCTAGCCTCCATATATATATTAAAAATATTAAAATGATATCATTTTGATAAAAAATGATATCATTTTGACAAAATGACAGATCATGATCAGCCCGTAACTTATTTATGGTCCGTTCAATTTAGGCAAAAAAAATGAGTTGGGCGGATCGAGCCGAAATTGCTATCGCTAATAGTATTTTTAATAAAGTTCTTATATCACATGATCAAAGTAAAAAAAATTGTAATTAATTGTAATTTTAATACTACACAAATTTTCAATATGATATAATATAACATAAAAACCTATTTAAACTACATGAAAATAATGTTAAACTTGGTATAGCTAACCCTTGTCTTAGTCTCCATTAACCCCTAGCAACTACGTGACAATAACCAACAGATTTCTATTCTTTATTTTGTAAAGAGTTATTTACTTAATATGTAATGTATGACTGAAAATAATATAGCAAATAAATTTGTGTTTTAAAATAGATTTTACTTTTCAATGTCAAAATTTTATTCTGGAACTTATATTTCTTATTTGTGTAAATCGTTATTTCAGATAAATATGTGATTAAATTTATTAATAAAAATAAAATATTTAATTACGTTAAAATTAAATACTGAATTTCTATAACCATGGTAAAAAAGTTTAGCCATATTCTGCTGTTGTCGTGAGATTACATTAAGACCTCATGTTGTATTTTAGTTGTATGAAATATTGCTTTGAATGTAAATTTACTTAGAAATGCATACAATTATTTAACTGACTTGGGCATAATTAACTAATAGCGGCAAATTATGCCCGCACAAATAACAACATGGAATATTAATAAAAAAACTCAAAACTAAAATAGCATAATTAAGTATAAGGAATATTTGCATAACTAAGATTTAATTTCATTCTTTAGTTTGAAATTTCTTTATTTCTCATATAAAATATCATATTGTATTTCATTAAAATAAAAGTAACTTGTGGAAATTTTCCAGCTATAAAACATAAATAATCTTAAAAGAAATCATATTGTATTTTTATTTACTTCCTATCCTATTATGATATAAGCAAACATCATAGATATTACAACTTTAAACTCTTCACCATAACTTTTGACGTCATCATCTTACTTATTGTTATCAAAAAATCTTTTGAGGAGTAGATATCTTTTGAAGAGTAGATTAAGTATAAACAAAAAAATAAATATATTTGTTGAACTTCTATATATACTTTTGTATCAAATTACCCTAAAGTTTATATAGTTAAAACTAATAAACTGTATCCTAAAACCTGGGTTGATTTATCATTATAAATAATAAATATAGTGATGCTTTTAGTCCTAACTGTCTATTAATTTAACTTAGTTTTAGTCAATTTTTATTCTAATTAATTTAAGGATAAGAGCCTCATATTCATTTTAGAGAAAGTCTCAAGATTTAAAGTGTATTAAGTTTCAAAAAAGATTTGTTTGTCTTATCTTTAGATTTTTTTCTTTATTTTGTTATTTCACATAAATCATAATAAAGAACTAGAATTATACTTTGTTTAAGACTAAAAAAATTAAAAATTTCAACCTTATTGTTTGATGTTTACGTGGGTACATTTAGTGTTTTTGTTTCACATGATACATATATATATATATATAGACACACTAATGAGACACTTGTTTTGATTATTAAGGTTTGCATGAGATGGGCGTATGAGCAAGGTGTTAGCATTGTCACAAAAAGCTCCAATAAGGTAAGAATGCAAGAGAGCATCGATATATTTAACTGGAATCTAAGCACTGATGACTTGATAAAGATAGATCAAATTCCACAAAGTAGACTTTGTGTTGCAGAAATTTGTGTCTCTGAAGCTGGTCCTTATAGGTCTCTAATGGAGCTTTGGGATGGAGAGATGTAAGGTTCATTGTGAAAATATATGTTGATATTGACCAAATTTCATGAGAAACTTGTTACTTAATATCCAATTGCTTGTTTGCAATTAATGCATATAATTATGTATTTATTTAATAGAAATTATTTAGATTTATTAATTTTATCAATAATATTTGATAATTTAGTATTGAAGTTAAAATTATTGAAATAATAACAATTATGATCATAATTATTAAAAAAAATTACATTAAATTAGTATTCTAAACTTTAATGAAAAAAGGATAACATGTGTTTGTTTAAAGCTATTTAAAGAGGCAAACTTATGTTTCATATAATCTATCAATAAAAGAATATATAGTTAAAAATAGAGATATAAATATACATAATGAATTTAATAAAATAATTAGCTATATTATTAGTCACAATATGAAAATTTTGATAAAATAAATAATTGATTAAGTAAAATGGAGTTGTTGCAAGAGTTACAATAATAAAATAGTTGTAAGCATAAGAAAACTAACTAGCTAAATAAGTAGTAATGACGAAAACTTCAAAAGCTAGGTAATTATAAAAAGAAAACAAATTGCATCTTGGTTTATGACTTTGCTGCTTCATAGCTTGGGAGTAGTGTTCCTTTTATGCAACTAGTGTCCATTAAATGCAACTGAAGTGTAGGATCAGGCGTTAATCTACTCAGAAGATATAATTTGGTAACTTTCAGGGACCTTTGTTATATGCAATATGTTATTTCTAGCAAGCATAGTTACAATATTAAAATGTCACAATTTGTCATTATGTTGTTGTTACATTGAAGATGGAATTGATGCATTACAATTTAAGCAGTTTAGATGTAGTAGAATTTGTTATTTTTTTGAGTAGCCTTGTCTTGGAAAATTCTCTAGTTTGTTTCCCTTCATATCGGATAAACCATTTTCTCAAATGATCTTCTGAATATAAGGGAATCACTTTTGCATCTCCATTGCTTTTGATAAATGAAGTCAGGTCAATTCAATCTTGGAAAAATAGAAATAATAGGTTGTTTATAAACTCAAGCTCTTATTTACAAAGAGTGTGACAATTGGTAATGTTGGAATTGCCAAATAGTTTATCCGTCGTGGTTAGTCTCCTCTAATAATAAGCTAAAATATGGAAGAAACTTTTGAGCTTGCCTACTTATATCACACCATTTTCTGTTAGTGTACTTTTTGGGGTTTTGGTACTTAGTAGTTGTTTAAATGCTTTTTTGGAGTAGTAGCCAAAGAATTACCTTATATATTAAATGGAATCCCCTTAATTAAAGTTAGGTTTATAATTAGAAGCAATCTCTATTAAGTCAGACTAGATCCTCTGATTAAGTCTCTATTAATTGTCTTTTAGAACTTTTGAGGCCTATCAAGCTAGAGAGCCAACTAGCAAGAAGTTTTGTTCTTATTGAAATAAGTACTTGAATTTTATCCTTATTAATTGAAATACTAGACAAATCTTTAAAGGTTTTAATAGCTATTATTAGAGCACTAATAGAGTTTATATTAGCTCTTGTGAGAAGTAGCAAGTCATTAGTAAAGGACAAGCTATAAATTCTCAATTTCTTTCATTTTTTATAATATTTGAAGATTCTTTCCTAAATTAAAAATGACCAACAAGTATAATAAGAACCTCAATACACAGTGTAAACAAGTATTGAGATAAGGAGTCTCCTTTCCTCATTACTTTCGTACCTTTAGTAAGTTATGTTGGCTCACTATTCCCAAAATTGTATAGGAGATTGAAGCGATGCATTGTTCTATCTAATCAATGAAAATTTCAGGAAAACCAAACATTCCTAAGGTTTTTAGTGAGAAACTCCAATTAAAGGAGCCAAATGTTTTATGGAAATTAGCCTTACTTGCATAGCTCTTGAAACAGTGTCTTTTAGTGTAAATTTTAAAATTTTCTAAACCAAAAGAATGTTGTCCCCAATTTTCCTCCCTTTGATAAAAGTCCCTTGAGATGGATTGATATGAGTTTTCAAAACAATCTTAAGTTTTAAGGCTAGAAGTTTCATAATGATTTTGTAAATTTTGTTGCAATATGAGATAAGCCTAAAATCCCTCAGAGAACTAAGATTAGGAGACTTTGGGATAAGACTGATGAAAGTCTTATTAAATTCCTTTTCAACATTTTACATTTATTAAACTACTCAATAACAGTCTCTATCACTATGTGTTTAGCGTGATTCCAATTCTTTTAAAGAATTAAGAGTTAAAATAATTAGGGATAGATGCTCTATTTAGTTTGAGATAAAAATAATAATATTCTCCATATCTACAACATTGAAGGGTAAAAGCAAACTTCTTGCTTTAGTGTCAGCAATTTTCCCTACGATGAAGGAATTAAGCAAATGTGTAAAAGAGTAACTTTTAGAGACAATGCCTAGATTGGTTGTGAAATTCTCAATGTTTTTGCAATAGATCATCTTAGGAGTGAATTAACAACTCATTTTCTTTTTCAAAAATGGCTTTCTTATTGGAAATTTTCCAAGAAGGAATTATTGTATGGAAGAAGGAATTGTCATAACTTTACACTTTGATTAACTTGACCTCCTCTTTAATATTATGAAGGTTCTTCATCCAAATATAAGATTTGTGACTGTAAAAATCATAGCTTAGACCTTTTAAGATAGATTCCTCAAATTCCTTATCTTTTGCTAAGTAATTATTGAATCAAACAGGTTTTTTCTTTGTAGCTTCAATGATAGATCAGGTATCTCAATAAGGGAGTGATAAGAAAATAAAAGGTGATTAGACTAGGCCTTACTTTCCAAAAATGGGACAAGCTACTGATTATTAACAAGATCTTAGTCAATGTTTTTCCTTAAGAACCATCTCCCTTATTGCTTATTGCTTATTGCTTCAAATGAAAAATTGTCTTTCATTTTAAGATCAATGACCTCAATATGACTCATACACTAGTAAAACCATCAAGTAAGATTTCTTATACACACATTACTTAAACTAGAGATGGGTGAATAACACTATTGAAGTCTTTAAGTATTAATTAGAAAGTGTTTATAATAGCATCAATGTCCTTTAGCTTGTCTTATAAGGAATTTCCTTAAAAAGCAGAAGTGACATTAATGTTGATCTTCTCCCACAAGAGGCTTAATTACAAGTAGATGAGTTTCATGATGGTAGAGTTCAATATCTTTATTCTGTTAGGGTCAAAAGCAATGAATATCCTTTGATTATACTAATCATTATGATTATAGATAAATAACTAGTGCCTCTTTAGAAAGCCTATATTTTTGAAGCTATCCACTTTTATCTAAGTTTCAAACAATCCAATTAAAGGGTTTTATGTAAAGCAGGTAATCTCTCAACATTTTTTTCTTTTTGGGCTATTGAGAACTCTCATATTCTAAGATAGAATTAACATCAAGAGAAGGTTATGTACTACGATCTATTTTCCCTATTTCTCCTTTTAGATTTTCTTTTATAATTAGTTTTAAAATTAGTACCCAAATCATTTACAAATTGGTGAGCATTGAACAACAAATATGATTCTTGATCTAAAATGGATCATTGGTTTACTTAACTAATGGTGATGAGGAATCTTATTTCTTGTTTCAATCTTTACAAATTTCAATATAAGAACTAATTATTGTATCAATATCAAGCTTTTATCTATCTTTTATGCTTGGGCTTCAACTCCCTTCTTAAATGTTGTGTCTAGAATTTCGATGTTTCTATTATATAATACTTGTTAGGGCTATTTTCCTTATCATTGTTGTAATCCTTTCATCGTAGGAAAATAAATTTTATTCTCTTATAGTAATCCCTTTTATAACATCTTACATGTTGGAATCAATATTTTATCTTGGTAAAGCGAGTCTGGTCTATATTAGTAAGAGATTGATACATAATCTTTAGGAAACTTATCATTTTTCCTAAGCCTCATTAGTGGAATCTGGTATAGTAAGTTTTGTTGGATATCAACTATTGAATAATTCCTATCATAGTTCACACATTTCATACTAGTAGTGATTTCATCCATACATATTGGTCTTCTAATATAGCTTTCCAAGTGACTGAGATTTTTAAAACAAAAGAACTTACTTTAGTCAAACCATGGAAAATTTAGAAAACATTCAGATTCCTACACATTTAGAAAATCATATAGAAAATGTGGAATATAATATTAAAAACCAACTTGAGCAAATCACTCAATTAGTAAATAGACATTAACTCCAAAAATTGAAATAGCTAAACCCATTACAGATCAAGATGAAATCATCTATGGACATGAATCAGATCAAGAAATTTTTATGGATCAACATAAAACATCACAAGATTCACCTGAATCAAGTAAACAAGGAGAACAACGAAAAAGAAAAAAGGATCAACAAACAAATTATCAATGGGAAACTAAACCTATATATGATGATTTAAATAAATATGGTTATTATCAAAAGGATCATAAAATACGAAAATTTCCAACAGAATATATACCAAAACATGTACAACTTGGTCCTGATGGAATTTTAAATTTAGATTGTGTAGTATCACCTGAACAATTACTACTAGAATGGTCAAATAAAATAGCACTAATTATTCAATTAGAAAAACCTTTTGAAGGATTAACCAATATTAGTTTATTATGGAACTTTATTACTTATAATACTACTGGAATAGTACAAAGTTTTTTTACTAGATAATGAAGAAAGAATAAAAAATACTACTAGTTTTCCAAACGCAGTAGAACCTATCAATGCTTTTCAAATAATCGCAAACGAACTATACAAAGAATTTATTGGTTAAGATATTGCTTCATATAAACAAGAAATAGAAAATGAAGAGAGACAAAAAGCCTTCTGGCATTTAGCTAACATAAATATTTGTGATATATGCTATTTAGAAGAATACATATGTGAATTTAAAAAATATTATTATAAATTAACGAGAACTGAACAAGAACTATATATATTAGTTTTTATTCAAAAATTACCATATCCTATTAATAAAACAGTAGATGAAGTTTTTGTTAAAAAACTAGTAAATAATTTAGTAGCACGCAATTTAGGAGGAGCAATTGCTACCACAAAAGAAGTATTAGCACAAAAGTGTTTAGAAGTTAAATTACATAAAACTTTAAAACACACAGAAAAGCAATTATGTTGCTCAAAATATTCAAAAGTACCATAACAATATGGCTGTGAACCATACACACCAAAAAGTAAAATAATTAAACATCCACAATTTAAAAGGTACAAATGGAAAAAATATCCTAACGAAAATTTTATAAAAAACCATTTACCAATTATAAAAAATATTTTAGAGAGAAATTTTATAGAAAATATAAACCAAAATAACAGTATTGTCCATAAAAGAAAAAACAATGCCGTTGTTGGCTGTGCAAGGAAGAAGGACATTAAGCCAATGAATGTCCTAAATGAAAAAACAAAGATACTAAATATAAAGATAAAATCACTCTATTAAATTCATCTTTTCAATATCAATTAGAACCTATAGAATCAGAATATGAAACAGATTCAACTATTAACACTTTATATTATTATGAATCGAAATCTCAAAAATCGGAATTATCAAACGAATCCCAATACTATATTTATTCGCATACAGATACAGAATAAGCAAGTTAATGCATATATAGATACAAGAGCAACTATATGCATAGCATAAAAAATATTATTACAAAATTGAAAAAAATTACAAAAACCTTTACAAATTCAAATAGCAGATGGAAGTATTAAACTTTTTTGGTATGTAAGTTATTAAAATAATATAATAATTGAAAATTATACATTTATAGTACCTTCAATTTACCAATAAGAATCAGGATTACCTATTATTTTAGGAAATAATTTCTTAAAATTATATAACCCTTTTTGCCAATATTTACACTATATTACATTAAAAACACCATAAATAAACTCACAAAAACAAAAATCAATTATTCTAAAAATCCCTATCTATCATACTACTTATTATCAAACGTTAAAACTAATAAAAGAAAAAATGAACCAATTACAATTTTATTTACACAATAATTTATATTTACAAACCGAAATCGAAACATTACTAAATCACGTTTGTAGTGAACATCCTTTAGATCCATTCAAAAAATACAAATAACCAATTAATTGAAATTAAATTAAAAAATCCTTCACAAGAAATTAATATTAAAAACAATATCCCTTATACTCAATAGGATATGCAAGAATTTATTACAAAATGTTCTGACTTAATCCAAAAAGGATTAATGTCCCCAAGTACTAGTAACCATTCAGCACCAGCATTTTATGTAAATTGTCATTCTGAACAAAAAAGAAGAAAAAGAAGGATGGTTATTAATTATCGTAAACTAAATGAAGCCACCATTAGTGATGCTTCTAAATTACCATGAAAAGATTATATTATAAACAAATTAAAAGGTCATAAATGGTTTTTAACACTAGATGCAAAATTAGGATATTGGCAACTTAGACTATATGACAATAACAAACCTTTAACAGCATTTACCTACCCTCCACAAAAACATTATCAATGGAATGTATTACCTTTTGGATTAAAACAGGCCCCAAGTATTTATCAAAGATTTATGGACAATAATTTAGAAGGATTAGAAAACTTTGCATTAGCATACATAGATGATATTATTATATTCTCTAACCAAGATAAAGAAGATCATCTAACAAAATTAAAAACAGTACTTATCCGATGTAAAGAAAAAGGACTAATTTTAGAAAAAGTACTAATTTTAAGTCGTAAAAAGCTAAAATAGCTCAACAAAATATTGAATATTTAGGAATTGAATTCAATAATGGATTTTTAAAATTACAGCCTAATATACTAATTAAAGTACAACAATTTCCTGATAAATTACATAATAAAACTCAAGTACAATAATTTTTAGGACTCTTAAATTATATATCAGATCAAGGATTCTTTAACAGTCTTACACAAGAAATAAGACAGTTACAATCTAAATACAACACCAAAATTCAATGGACATAGACTCCAGAAGATACAAATGCGGTACGTACACTTAAAGCATTATGCAAGGATTTACCAAGTTTATATAATTATCTTCCATAGGATAAATTACTAGTACAAATTGATGCTAGCAAGGACACATGGGCTGGCTGCCTTTTGGCATAACCACCCAATCAAAAGAAGTATCTACTTTGCAAGTATACAAATGGCACTTTTAGTTCTGCTAAAAGTAAGTATCCAATTCATGAGAAGGAAACACTGGCCTGTCTCAAAACATTGAAAAAGTGGCGAATTGATTTACTACCGATTGAATTTACTATTTAGACAGATTCACAATATTTATGTGGATTTATTTGATATACTATTAAAACCAATTATAATCAAGGTTGTTTAATCCGGTGGCAACTAGAACTCAGTCAATTTAATTTTCATATACAATACATTAAATTTGTTACTAACAATCTTGCAGATATACTTACAAGAGAATGGAAGCAGCCATTATCAGTTTGAAGGAATCATTATCCAAAAAGGAGGGAGTATTATTAGATCTACAACAACAAGTTGGTATAGTAACCAAAGAAATTAACCAACTTCGTAGTACCATCATCCTATTAGAAAAACAAATCAAAGATTCTGAAGTCACCAGCCAAAATACAAATATTCAATCTCTATTACCTACATCCAGCAGCAACAATCCACCACAAACACCAACCTTGATTACTCCTTCACAAATTGTTCAACCCCAAAAAAAAGAGGACTTTAAGGAAGCCAAAGTTTATGTTATCTTTAATGGACCAATGGCTGGAATTTATGATGAATAGCACAAGGTAGTAGTACACATAACAGGAAAATCATCTATTCTACACAAGAGCTTCCCAGATAAACAGACAGTAGAAAAGGCGTTAGCTTAGTTCAAAAACACGTCATTAAGACCTCAGTATAAACAAGTTTTGGAATCAATTCCATCCACTCCGACAGATATGAAGATTCTTGGAAAACCTATCAAAATAGATAAAATCAACACAGTACGCACAAGAGCCCTCAAGGAAGAACTGAGGAAGATCACATTAAAAATGTTCTGTGAATGTTTCCAAGCACTTAATGAATGGACAGAAGAATAGAAGATTTTTCAATACTATCCACAAAACTGAGGAAGATATGCACCCAAAGCAATCATATTTCCAAAAACAGACCCGTTAACTACTTGTCTATTCTTCCAAAGTGGACTAATAGATACTATTTATCTAACCAGCCTAAATATTCTGTCAGAATTCACCAGGATTTATTCAAGCTATCAAGAATTATCAAGACAGATTCACTAAAGAAAGAGAAATATTCATTAAAGTCTTCAACAGTTATCTAATATTCAAGGAAACAGATAATATCAAAGATGCAGAAATAAAGGTATCAAGAATTGCTTTTATTAAGATCGGAGTGAGCAATGGTATGTATCCACCCATTGACGATCCACCAAGACATGAATTTCAGTGGGATTTAATCAACCCATTCAATCTACAATGCCTTGAAGGAATATATCAACAATGTCTCAAAATAAATATATAATCATTACTGAAGGTCAATTATGTTGGATCAATAGAGGTTGACAAATTAAATCCTTCTATGTTTTGATAATAATAAAACTTAAGGAAATGGTTAATAAATAATTTAGGTTAATTGGATTAAAATGTTTTTGATGAATTACAAGTCAGATGAAAATTAGAAGATCAAGATTGTAATAATGAGTATCAGATTTAAACAACGTGGAAGTCATGAGAAGATCTTGCTTGAAGAATTCA
>JAOTAY010000008.1:32690933-32703268 GCA_025629805.1 Erythroxylum baracoense | reverse complement strand
TATTAACTACCCTCTCTCAAGGTGTAATTAATTGTCCCTAGCCAAATTAAATGGAGATGATTAAGCAATCTCTCAATTTACAAAATCAATCCACCAATTTAACTAGTTATTAAGTTATTCTATGGGTGATCAACTAATTAGTCGAGATCTCTCTTCTAACTAATCAATTAACTTGATGAATGTAAGTCTATAGAGTGCCAATTCTCATTGTACAACCCCACAAAAATTACCTAACTCAATCTCTCAATATATTGTAAGGTATAAGTTCAACATTCATCGAAAGCTTCATTTATTCGAATCAACAAAATAGGAGTTCAACAAGAAGTTCAAAAGTAATATCTATAAATAAATCAGCCACTCATGATGTCTATAACATCCCCAACAATCAAATAATCCATCATACAATTTCTAGAAGAGAAAAAACAAAAGGAAACTAAATGAATCGAACTCCTCCTCTTTTTGGCCCGACTCTAGAAAATCCGACGTTGGTGTGATTTTTTTTCCAATTGTGAATGAAAAATCTTGAATCTCTACCTCTCCCACGACTCTAAACCTGCGTTTTTACTTAAGGAGGTAAGTCTCTACTGAAGCTCTCTTGTTCATAGGGTTTTTGTTCTTATATAGTCATGAAAACCTAAAAAATATGTAAACCCTGTATGTATCCTCGTGTTAGACATTCCACGATCAAGGGAATTGGCATAAATCCCATGATTGTAGGTTCTTGCATTATAATTCCTCCTCTTCTCTTCTCCTCTCTTGGTCTCTAGCTCAATGACAAAGGTTGCCTTCTCTATTCCTATATCAAAATAGTAAATTCTTTCCCTAAATCAATATCAAAAATAAAAGAACAACAATAAAGAGCAAACTAAAGAAAAGCATACAAAATAAATCCTAAAACACAACAATAATAACCTACTACACAAGAAACACATGCCAAATACTTAAAAAAAATACACACTAATGAACAACTATCAACTTCCCCACACTTAAATCTTTGCTTGTCTTTAAACAAAATCAAACACAACCAATCAATTCCATCACTTCATTTTCATAAAGATCAAAGCATGCAATCTCTCAAATTTTAGTCAACTCAAATGTCAAGCTACTACACATATCATTAATACACAAATCATAACCAATAATTTTCATCTTTATGTACATCAGACTTAATCTATTTGATCTTTCCTAGTTATTAAAATGTATTTTCTCGTCGTTAGCACTTAAAACATTCAGAGCATCAAGTTTCTCAGTTCTGAGTGCCAAATCCAAGTTCAAAACTCCCAGACAGAACTAGATTTGTTCACTCCATTTATAGAAGTTCAATCCATTAAACATCGTAACAAATGAGAGATTTAGATGTATGGCAATAGCTGTTGTATAAACTAAAACTTAATATTAATGTTTTGAGTCATATAACAACATGAACTTCATAAATTGTATATTAATGTTCACCTTAGTGCAATCCATTAACACGCCATATAACGCATAATAATTCTCAAAAATTGTATACTGATGACTACCATTGAGCAATCCATTAATATACCATACAACACATAATGATGCTAATATGTATGTTATTCGGTAATCATACATACCCTAACTAGAAACTACAAATATTTATTATTTTTCAATATCTAAACACAACTAATTATGTGCATTACCTACATTCGTTCTCGTTAATTATAAAAATGAACAAACTACCTTTAAGCGATTTCAAAAATATTCTATAACAATGAGTTTCAATTTACCCAATAAAATTGTAGTTGATTGGCGTTGGAATTTCCCAACATTGGAATTTACCAGTGTTGGTGGCATCCTAGTGCTTGGCATTGGCATTGGCCAGGGTTGGGATTTCCAAACATGTGGCGCTAGCATTGGGAAATCCCAATGTTGGTTGCATCCCAGGTGCTGGGAAACTTTTCCTAGTAATTTTTGTTCTACTCTCTTTTTAAAAAAGAAATCCACAGAGTAGATATTAAATCAACCTTTAAAATCATTACATTCGTGAAAAACAAAAATTAGGGTTTTTTTTTCTTAAATTTCAAATTGAAACTCATAAAATTATTTTAATCATAAAAAATTTACATTAAATGAGAACAATAAATTTCTTATAACCACACTCTCGTACTATATGTAAGCATACTTTTCACAAACATAACAAGATCTACAAATTTATAGAACTTGAAAATATTCAAGCAGGATCATAATTTTATTTTAATATACAGATAAAGTTTCTAAATACTGACCATTGTCCATACCTCAGTAATGTGAAAATAATTTTTAATAAACTCCTTACCCAATTTGTCTCTTTCCTTAAACTTTTTATTTTACTTTCTTTGGTGATAACATTTTGTGAGAAGATAAAATCTTATTATTAGGTAGAAATAGAATCTTAATATCGTTAATAAACTAATAACCATCAACTAATTTTAAAACTTCTAGTCATAACGGGTGAAAAACCCAAAAGCTTATTTATTAAATTATTAAATCCTTTAACTGTATTTTTAACCCATATTCACTTAAAAGGTTAATTTTTAACTGCAATCTCCTATACTTTTTATTTGTTTTCTTGGTTCCGTTAGTTGTTAGTGGCTGCTTTGAGTCTTTCTCTTTTCCTTTGTTCAAGAGCTGTTGATTGCTCCTTAGTTCCGTCTGGTTTTGTTTGGTATCTTCTGGTCTTATTGTAGCTGTTTCCATCTTCAAAGGTGTTCTGTCATATTGATTTTTTTTTTTATTCCAAGAAAATTTGTGCACCTTCAC
The DNA here is from genome assembly GCA_025629805.1 of Erythroxylum baracoense. Lineage (NCBI taxonomy): Eukaryota > Viridiplantae > Streptophyta > Magnoliopsida > Malpighiales > Erythroxylaceae > Erythroxylum > Erythroxylum baracoense. The sequence continues at coordinate 32,700,508 of JAOTAY010000008.1, read as the reverse complement.
CTTGAAGCTAAAGTAGTTTTATGCGTACACAAGTCGCAATAAAAAAAAAAAACCTCCTACATATATACCCATATTAAAAACACTCCACCTAGTTGCTGAGTCGAATAGACAGAAAGAACTAGTTCAACAACCATACCCGCTCCCATCTCTCTTAAAAATGTCTACACACCAACTCCCACCACCAAAAGTAAAGTTAATGAAACTATCTTGCAATAATGATTCACACAATTTTCTACTTCTTTTGCCGTCCGAGAGAGTAGCGGGTGGGGACTCTTTGGATCGCACAAAGAAAACAGGAAGACAAGAAAGGCGCGTTCGAAGAGAAAGGAGCAGAACCCCAGAAAGAAGGAGCTGAACTTTGTCCTTTTATCTCTTTTTGTGTTAAACAACATTTGCTATGGCTCCTTTGCCTCACTTGTCTATATAAAGATGTTTCTAGGTGATCAATAGCCACCAGAAACAGCCAGGAACAGATAGAAATATCTGCACTTTCCGTTGAAGGTTCACTTGGAAGTAGCTAGAAGACATATCCTACCTTACCACCATCTAGCTTGAACCAAAGAATCGCCAAAAATGTTACTTAAAAATCCCATTTCCAACACCAAAATTTTTTTCCAGAAAACCTTTCAAGGCTTCAAATCATTCTTCTCCGGTGGCCGATACCAGAAGCTGCGAAAGATCCCTCCTTACAACGGCCAACGCGGTTACAGCACCGCTAGCTTCGACATGAATGCACAAATCGGCTTTAGCAACAATGACAAGGACAAGTTCTACAGAGACCTCACCAACCGGTCGGATACAGATCACAATGAGAAAGAAAAGAATAGAAACAAAAAGAAGGTGACAGCATCAACCCAGAGGAGTCAGCCAACCAAACCAGAAGAACTGGTAGATGATGATTACTTAAGTGGAAGAATCACGAATTTATCGAAGCCAAGTTTTGCCAAGAATTATCACACGCCGAGAAAAGGGAATTATACAGGTGAGAAAATCCGTGAGGAGAAAAGAAGAACGAAAGAATATCATGAATCAAGTACTAATGGTACGACAAGAGAAGGAAGGATGTGGTGGGTGGCACAGAAGATAAAAGAGTTGGAGACGATGGACGTTAGCAATGTGGATCACGTTCTAGACGTAGAAGAAGTACTTCATTATTATTCTCGGCTCACTTGCTCTGCCTATCTCGAGATTGTTGACAGGTTCTTGATGGACATGTATGCCGAATTCTCAGGACCTCCTCTTGCTGTAACGCCAAGCAGTTCAAATGTCAATTCAAGGCCAAGGCTAGCGTGCTGAACTGCAGTGTGAGGTCATAATTTCTATTTACTTTTTCTCTTAACCCAACCAAGAGGAGCAGGCATTGGGGAACACTGGGGCTTTGATTCAGATTTATTAATTATTTTAACTTTCATTCCTTTTTAGCTGTTTCCATTTTGTCATATATTATTGGTTCCCTAGATCTAACTGTACTATCATAATTGATTTATAATCAATACTGTAAGTTTTCGTCTCCATGGCCTTGCTTATTCATCTTAGTTCACAATTTTATGATTTAGAATATTTCTCTTGGAAAGTTAGTATTTCAGTAAGCGTACTTTTAATTATAAGTTGTACTAATTTCCAGAGTTTGATTGATTTTGGGATTTGGATTTCTGTCAATTATTCTTGCACTGTTGTATTGGACGCATATCAAAATGTAACGATTAGACGTCCTAATTCAATCCATGTTATATAGTTCGGGCAATGAGGGGCTCATGCTGCTTATGCAAGTTAATCATGAAAGTCCAGAAAATATTTATGACTAAAAGGTAATTTAATTCCTCCTTCAAATGAAAATAAAATTTTCAAACTTCAAACATTATATAAGAGGAACTTGTGGGCATATTATCATGAAATATCAATTTAGGGACCTCTTACGCTCTAACGTTAACTTACCTAAATGGTCCAAGATTTATAGCACTAGAGATTAATAAGTGGACCTTTTTGTAGTTTTAAGGGTTTTAATACAAACGCCTTGCCTTTGGAAATTTGGTTAATTTAGTAAGAGGTCTTTCACAAACATAAATCCATGAATAGCATAACAGTCACTATATATGAGATACTTTGTTCCAATTTTAGGGTTAAGATGATTTAAGTGTCTACTTAGGTGACACCTCATATGATGAATCTCCAAAAGATTCACCATAACTAAAAATAAAAATTATTAAGTGATAATATAAAGAACCAAAAAAGCATAGAGGTTTTCTCTAATTACAAATATATTGGGAAGGAATGTGGGGTTTATCTTGTTATCTAAACGCCTATTTTCAATGTGAAACCTTCAAAATAAACTAAAGATAGTTGATATGGATAAAGGTTTCTGCATTTTACAGTTCACATATATTGAAGATTTCAAATTGGCTTTACATGGTTGCCCATAAATGATTGGGTAACATTATAATCTTTTCTGACGCTAGACGAGACATTGTTCCTCTAAGGACAGCACAACTATCGGTTAGACCACTAAGTTGCCCTTCAAAATTATATGACATTTAAATACTATTAGCAATTGGAAATAGTTTGGGGGTGCATGATTCCACAGGGTAAAAACATAATGACAATAGCAAGGAGTAACTTTGTAAGATTATACGTTGAACTTGAGCTACCCAAACTATTGATCCAATAATATTTTTACAAAGGCTATGCTAAGGAGTTGAATGCAAAGGAATTTCATTTATCAATTTTGGGTGTGGAATGATGGGAAGTGTGGAATCAAATTGCTTCAAATGCAACCCTACAAAGGTTGAAAAATCAAATCCCAAACAAAGCTTAATAACAACTAAAGGAAGCCATATTGAAGAAAAAAGATTCAGTCAGTGGAGCTACTTGCAGCAACGGGCTATAAATCTAGAACACCTTTTAGTCTTAAAGGTGTAGTCAATCATCACAAAAACTCTAAGACTAACCACTATAACTCTAATCCATTTACCCTCTTAAGTAGCCAGAAGGATTAGCAAATACTAATACTATATAAAAGACCTGACTAGAAAAAATAGGACAACAATATTAATATGGGTAAGAAGTTCCTCTTCACTTAAGTGGGAGCAGTCAAATTCCTTTTCCTTCAATAATCAAGTAGCTGAAGAAGGCAACACAATAAGAGCAAAAAAGGGAAAGCTTGTATCAGAACCTCACAAATTACAAGTAAAAATTCGGATTATCAAAATGCTAGGAGCTCAGAGTTTATGGAGGTAGATATTGGTAATAGTATCACTTTAGCTAATAAGCAAGTACCAATGGAGGAGGAGAAGGAGATCAATGGTGGAATTAGCACCCTTCAACATACATTATAATTTGGGTGAAGTCTTTTTTCTAAATCTTTGTTATTTTGACATCCACAATAATAAATGAAATTTCTTTTTTGGAATGTTAAAAGAGCAAGAAATCCTTTATTTTGTACAAACATAAGGAATTAGTTATCATAGAATGAACCAAACATTATGGCAATTGCTGAGCCATGTATTAGAGGCTTGAAAGCATGTTAGACAATAAAAAAGGCTTTAAATAGTTTCTTGTTGAATCCTTTTGGCTTCTCAGGAGGAATTTGGATCATGTGGAGAGATAGGAACTTACAATTGAGAGAAATCAACACTTCCCACTAAAATATTTCTTTAGAAGTTGTAGCTCCTTATAAGATAACGCGGCTCCTCAATGTGTTATATGTTAGTCCTTTACCAAGCTTGAGGAAGTAATTATAGAACTTCTTTGTATCAGACATTAGATGTACACTTAATCTACGACTAATTATTGGTGATTTTAGTGAAGTACTGCACTATCATAAGAAGAAAGAAGGATCTTCATAAATAAGAGGCTATAGATAATTAGAAAAATTGATCAAAAACTGTAACTTAATATACATGGAATTCATGACGATCCTTTCACCTTGTACAGTGGTACGAGAAGAAGATTCCGGGTTTATGAATGTCTGACTTGTGCATTCAGCAATTCCTAATGGAAATTTCTATTACCAAAGGCTAAAATACTTTATTTGGTAAGTACGTACCCAGATCATTGCCCTATTCTATTATATTTTAAAGAAAAACTTATTTGTCAGTGTATCAAGAAATTTAAATTTGAAGTAGATTAACAAACCCTTCAACACTGCAAGGAAATTATGAAAGATATAAGGTACGATTTCTCTCTGGCCTCATTTGTGTAATTTAAAAGATAAAATCAGATTTAATGAGTTAAAGAAAAGCAATTTTTTTTTACCTTTTTCCATAAAGAAGAAAAGGCTTATAACAACATTGAAAGGAAAACAAAAGGTTTTAAAGAGGGAGTTAAACAATTACCTTATTAACTTAGAAAAATAATTGAAGAAGGTATATAATTTAATCCTATAGTATAAAGAACTGCATTAGTTTTAGAGGTCTAAAAAAGAATGGATTGAATCGAGTGACATGAAAACAAAGTCTTTTCACCTCTCTACAATTATCCGTAGAAGATATAACTTAATTAAATCACTTTATAATAATGGAGCAATTCTAGAAGGTGATCTCCTTAAGCAAGAAATTAAAAAGCATCAAATAAATTTACAAAGTGGAGTAAGTTAACGAGAAATCTATTCATTACTAAAAATTACTCAGCTTCCTTGTAAGATAACATCAAAATTATCTAGCCTAGTTACAGGTGAAGAAGTATTCAGTGTGGTTAAGAGTATGAGACCATTGAAATCATTAGGCATAGATGGCTTAAACCCTATATTTTACTAAAAGTATTTCGAGGTGGTGGGGGATAAGATTATAGAAATGGTATGATTTGCTTCTGAGAGAGGGTCAGTTTCAAGTCCTTTAAACAACATCTTAATTGTGTTAATTCCCAAGGTTCCCTAGCCATAAATTATTTGGGACTTAGGGCCTATATCTTTATGCAATATAGTTGTTAAAATTATCTACAAAGTGATGACCACTAGAATTAAGCCTTTCTTAAGTTAACTAGTGAGTCCCTTTCCTAAGTTGGTTGGTGAGTCCCTATCAACACAACTTCATTCCTAGAAAAATAAGGAATAAGAAAATAATCATAACCCAGGAGGTCATTCACACTTTAATAAAGAAGAAAGGAAGAAAGGCCTTTATGATCTTAAAGATTGATTTGGAAGAAGAACATGATAGGATTAAGTGGGATTTCTAAACAACATCCTTAATAATCTAAGAGTTCCTCATTTAATTAAGGCTCTCATCACTTAGTTGATTTTGATATTGAATTTTTCTATTATTTAGGAAGGAGAAGAATTAAAGTAGTTTTCACCTTTTGTAGGTCTCTACAAAGGGATCCATTTTCACCTGATCTATTTGTGCTTTGCATAGAGAAATTACGTTTTAATTTGTAATTGACGTAGCTAAGAGGAAATGAAAATTTGATACAATTCCTAAGGAAAGGTTGCCAATCTCGCATTTGTTCTTTATAGATGATCTTGTTCTTTTTTATGAGGCCTTCATATAGCGAACGAGTTATACTATGAATTATTTGAAAAAAAAGTTTATTTAGCCTCGGGACTTAAAATGAATTTTTATAAATAAAAAGTTTAGTTTTCACCAAATATTAAGACAAACTAAAATTCTATTAACCTTTAAGTTAGATATCAAGGATATAAGAGATTTTGGTCATTATATACGAGTATTGTTGTTACATAACAGAATAACTAAAGATTATTATGGAGGCCTACTTGAAAGAGTTAAAAACTATCTTTCTATCTAGAAAGCAAAGAACTTATCTATGGTTAGGAGAGAGACCCTTTTCAAATTAACCTTATCCAGTATTCCTTTGTACATTATACAAAGCATGAAACATCCTAAAGGAATTTATGGGAAGCTTGATCAATGTGTCATTTTTTTATCGAGAAGTACTGAGGTAAATAAAAATTACATCAAGTTCTTTGGAGAATGGTACGTAAGCAAAAGAGGGAAGGAAGGTTATGAATCAAAAGAAAAGCCACTATAAATCAAGCTTTCATCATGAAGCTAGTTTATAATATTTTAAAACAAGATAATAGCATGTGTAAACATATGTTGCTTTGTAAATATGTTGACAGAGACAATTTTTTTAATTATACTCGAAATAAATATTTTCTATTCTCTAGAAAAGAATATTAAAAACTAGAGATATATGGTTAAGTGGATAGTGGGAGATGGTAACGCAGTAAGATATTGGCAGAATGATTGACAATCTCTAGACCATCTATTAGATTCTACTTTACAAGAAATCATCTAGAAAGCAAAGAAGTTGACGATGGCTGAATTATAGATGAACAATTAATCTATAACAAATTGGCCCAACTACTTATGCGTCACCTTATAACAAAAATCATAAAACTCAAATCTATGCTTGATAAAGATATAATAGATACCCCCAGCCTAGTTGCTTGATGAAAAAAAGATCTATATAAACTAGATTTCTTTCTTGGAAAAGGAAATTGAAATATATACAAATAAAGAAATGGATAAGTTAAGACCTTTTCAACAAGCCTTATGGTCTCTCCCCATGATTTAGATACGAAAACATTAATATGGAAAATTACTCATAATAAGTTGCCTATTTATGATAATTTAAGCAAGGAATATCTCCATCTTATAGGTGTCCTTAATGTCATAATTTCAAGGAGAATATTTTGCTTACGTTACAAAATTGTTGCATTGTTGCTTATGCAAGTTAATCATGCTGCTTATACAAGCTAATCATGAAAGTCGAGAAAATTTTTATGACTAAAAGGTAATTTAATTCTTCCTTAAAAGGAAAATAAAAATTTCCAACTTTAAACATTATATATTAAGAACTTGCGGGCATATTACTATGAAATATCAATTTAGGGACCTTTTACACTCTAACGTTAAGTAGTTGTTAACTTATCGCAAAAGGTCAAAGATTTATAGCACTAAAGATTAATACGTGGGCCTATTATAGTTTTAAGAGTTATAATGCAAACGCCTTGCCTTTGGAAATTTGGTTAATTTGGTAAGAGGTCTTTAAACATAAATCTATTAATAGAAAAACAGTCACTACATATGAGATACTTTGTTCCAATTTTAGGGTTAAGATGATTTAAATGTATACTTATTTGACACCTCAAATGAAGAATCTCCGGAAGACTCACTATAACTAAAAATAAAAATTATTAAGTTGTTAAAACAAAGAATAAAATTAAATAGCATAGAGGTTTTTTCTAATTACAAATATATTGGGAAGGAATGTAGGGTTTATCTTGCTATCTAAACTCCTATTTTCAATGTGAAAACTTCAAAGTAAACTAAAGATAGTTGATATAGATAAAGGTTTCTACATTTTATAGTTCACATATATTGAAGATTTCAAATTGGATTTATATGGTGGCCCATAAATGATTGGATAACATTATATTCTTCTCCGATGATATGGTTTGTACCAGACATTGATCATCTAAAGATAATGTAAGCATAAATTAGACTACCAGGTCTCCCTTCAAAATTATATGACATTAGAATTCTGACAACAATTGGAAATAGGTTGGGGTGCATGATTCGATTAGGTAAAAACATAATGACAATAACAAGGGGGTAAGTTTGCAAGATTATATGTTGAACTTGAGCTATCCAAACTATTGATCTAATAATATTTATACATAGGTTATACTAAGGTGTTGAACATGAAGGAATTTCATTTATCTGTATTGAGTGTGGAATGATGGGAAGTATGGAATCAAGTTGCATGAAATGCAACCTTACAATGTTGAAAAATCAAATTCTAAATAAAGCTTAACACCTACTAAAGAAGTCATATTAAAGAAAAGAGATTCAGTAAGTGGAGGCTACTTATAGCAAGGGGCTATAAACCTAAAAAATCTTTTAGTCTTAAAGATGTAGTCAATCATCATGAAAACACTAAGACTAACCTATAAAACTCTAATACATTTACCTTCTAGAATAGCCAAAAGAATAAAAAAGAAAAAACTAATACTATATATAAGAGCCAACTAGAAAATAGGGGACAACAACATTGGGGTAAGAAATTCCTCTTCACTTAAGTTGGAGAAGCCGAATTCCTTTTTTTTCAAAGTCATATTCCTTTTTCTTTAATAATCAAGTAGCTGAAGAAGGACAACATAATAAGATCAAAAAGGGGAAAGATATTATCAAAACCTTACAAATCACAAGTAAAAATGCTTCATCTAGTATGAATCCAAATATTTTAGAATATCAAAATGCTACTAAGTTAGAGTGCATGGAGGTAGATATTGGTAATAATATCACTTTGGCTAAAAAGCAAGCTATACAAATAGAGGAGGAGAGGGAGATCAATGGTGGAACTAGCGCCCTCAAACATAAATTATAATTTGGGTGAAGAATTTTTTAAATTATTTTTTATTTTCACCTCCATAATAATAAATGAAATTTATTTTTTGGATTGTTAAAGGAGCAAGAAATCCTTTGCTTTCTATAAACATAAGGAATTACTTACGATAGAATGAACCTCACATTATGGCAATTGTTGAGCTGTGTATTAGAGGCTTGAAAGCATGTAAGACAATAAAGAAATGACTTTAAATACTTTTTTCTTGTTGAATCCTTTTGGCTTTTCATAATGAATTTTGATTATGTGGACAAATAGGGACTTACAATTAAGAGAAATCTACACTTCCAACCAACATATTTCTGTAGAAGTTCTAGCTCCTTACAAAATCACCTAACTACTCAATGTGATATATGTTAGTCCTTTAACAAGCTTGAGGAAGCAATTGTAGAACTTCTTTATATCAAACATTGGATGTAAACTCAATATATGGCTGATTACTGGTAACTTTAGTGAAGTACTACTTATCATGAGAAGAAAGGAGGATTTTCATAACTAAGGGGCAATAGAAAATTAGAAAAATCGATCAACAACTGCAACTTAATATGGTTGGATTCATGACAATCCTTTCACCATATACAATGGTAGAGAAGAAGATTACAGGTTTATGAATGTCTAAATTGTGCATTCAGAAATTCCTAATGGAAATTTCTATTCCCAAAGGTTAAAATACTTTATTTGGTAAATATGTACTCAGATCATTACCCTATTTTATTATATTTTGAAGAAAAACTCCTAAGACAATTTATCAAGAAATTTAAATTTGAAGCAGATTGACAAACCCTTCTAAGTTGTAAGGAAATTTTGGAAGACATCTAGTATGATTATTCTCTAGCCTCATTTACATAATTTAAAAGATAGGATCAAAATTAATGAGTTGAAGAAAAGAAGTTTTTGGATCTTTTTCTATGTAAAAAAAGCTTATAATACTACAAGAAAACTATCATTTTGTGACGAAAAATACTGACGGAAAATATAAATATTATGTCGGTATCAAATATTACTGACAGAATGTACCGACAGATAAAAACGTTATAAAATCGGTCATAGCTAAATTTACCAACAGTACCAGAACATTCCGTCGGTAAATTTAGCGTTGGAGAATGATTTACCGTCGGTAAATGTACCGAAAATGTACCGACCGTCACAGTTGTTCTGTCCGTAAATTGTCGACGGGTTAAAAATTTTCCAACGCTAAATTTACCGATGGTAAG
>JAOTAY010000008.1:32676787-32690833 GCA_025629805.1 Erythroxylum baracoense | reverse complement strand
ATCTTAAAGACGAGGAATCACCAACGGAACTCACATTCCATCGGTGTTCCGTCGGTGATTAAATTTTACCGCGTCGTCTTAAACCAAACGACGACATTTTATTTATTAAATAGCTGACATTTACTGATGGACTTTATATTCCATCGGTATTTAAAATTTCTAATTATTTCACCACCTCTTGTTATCGCTATATTTTACGACAGAAACAAAAATTTTATCGGTAAAGTTAATTAAATATATACCGACGGAACAAATTACGTCGATATATAACAAGAGTTGAACCACTTTTACCGACGATATGTGTTCCGTCGGTAACTGTCTGAAGCTACTTAATTGCAGGAGTCATTCTCACAATTATTGTCGACGGTGGTAGCTATCCCGTCGGTAAACTTATAATCAACTTTACCGACAGACAGCATTCTGTCGATGAATAGGGTTCACCAATCCAAACATACCGAAGGAAGAGTATTCGTTGATATATATCCGAATCAATTAAAATGTGGGAAGCATTCCCGCAATTTTTGCTGATGGCAAAGGTCGTGTCGCTATATGTCGTCAGAGATTTTGTGCGAAATTCATTCCCTCCAGTATTGCCGATGGTAATATATTTCCGTAGCTATATATAAACAGTACAATACATTTACCGACAGTTTGTTATTTTCCGTCGGTAAATAGTTACAGTTTTTCGTCCGTCAGGAAATGTCCGTCGCTAATTCATGATTTTCTTGTAGTGTAACAATATTAAAAGGCAGACAAAATGCTTTAAGTAGGGAACTAAACAATTACCTTATTAACTTAGAAAAATAATTAAAGAAGGTATATAATCTATTCCTACAGTATGGAATAGTGCACTAGTTTTAGAGGTCTAAAAAAGAATGGATTGAGTTGAGTGAGATGAATACAAAGCTTTTTCACCTCTCTACTATGATCTATAGAAGATATAACTTAATTAAATCACTTCAGAAGAATGGGACAATTCTGGAAAGTGATCACCTTAAGCAAGAAATTAAAAAGCACTTTAAACAAAGTTATAAAGTGAAGCAAGTTAATGAGAAATATACTGATTACTAAAATTTACTTAGCTTCCTTATAAAATAACATTAGAATTATCTAGCCCAGTTACAGGTGAAGAAATATTTAGTGTGGTTAAGAGTATGAGACCATTGAAATCTTTGGGAATAAATGGCTTAAGCCCCATATTTTACCAAAAATATTTGGAGGTGGTTGGGAATAAAATTATAGAAATGGTATATTTTGCTTTTACGAGCGGGTCATTTCTACGTTCATTAAACAGAATCTTAATTGTGTTAATTCCCAAGGTTCCCCAGCCATAAGTTATCAAGACTTGGGGCCTATTTGTTTGTGCAATATAGTTGTTAAAATTATTTATAAAGTGATGACCACTAGAATTAAACCTTTCCTAAGTTAGCTAGTAAGTCACTATTAAAGCAACTTCACCCCTAGAAAAATAAGGAATAAGAAAATAATCATAACCCATAAGGTCATTCACACTTTAAGAAAGAATAAAGGAAGAAATGGCTTTATGATCTTAAATATTGATTTGGAAGAAGTATATGATAGGATTAGTGGGATTTATAAACAACCTCCTCAATAAAATAAGGGTTCCTTAATTAATTAAGGCTCTCATCACTAAGTTGATTTTGATATTGAATTTTACTATTATTTGGGAAGGAGAAGAATTAGAGTAGTTTGTACCTTTTATAAGGCTTCTACAAGGGATTTCATTTTCACTTGATCTATTTATGCTTTGCATGGAGAAATTACATTTTAATTTGCAATTGAGTTAGCCAAGAGGAAATGAAAACTTGTTACAATTTCTAGGGAAAGGTTGCTAATCTCACATTTCTTCTTCATAGATGATCTTATTCTTTCTGGTGAGGCCTTTACATAGCTAGTGAGTTATGTTATGAATTATTTGCAAAAATGTTTTATTTAGCCTCAGGACTCAAAATGAGTTTTGATAAATAAAAAGTTTAGTTTTCACCAAATATTATAAGACAAACTAAAATTCTATTAAGCTTCAAATTAGATATCATGGTTATAAGAGATCTTGGTCGTTATCTAAGAGAACTGTTGCTAAATAGGAGAATAGCCACAGATGATTACGGAGGCTTACTTGATAGAGTTAAAAACCATCTTTCTAACTAGAAAGAAAAGAACTTATCTATGGTTGGGAGAGAGACCGTCATTAAATCAACCTCATCCTCTATTCCTTTATACACTATGCAAAGCAAAAATCATTCTAAAGGAATTTATGATAAGCTTGATCAATGTGTTATTTTTTATAGGGAGATACTGAGGTAAATAAAAATTAAATCAGGCTCCTTGGAGAATGATATGTAAGCAAAAAAGGAAGGAGGGTTAGGACTTAAAAGAAAAACATTATTAATCTAGCTTTCTTCATGAAATTAGTTTATAATATTTTAAAACAAAACAATAGCATGTGTAAGCATATATTGCTTTGTAAATATTTTGGCAGAGGCAATTTTTTTAATTATAGTCAAAATAAATATTTTTCTATTCTTTAGAAAATAATATTAGAAACTAGAGATATTTTTTTGAGAGGGCTTAAAAGGATAGCGGGAGATGGTACCATGGTAAGATATTTGGCAGGATGATTAGCTATCTCTAGACCTTCTAATAGATTCTACTTTACAAGAAATCAGTTAGGAAGCAGAGAAGTTGATGGTGGCTGAATTATTGAACATGGATGAACAATTAGAGATGTCAAAAAGGGCCCAGCCTGGCTCGATTTTGGCCCAGGTCAGGCCACAGGCCTAGGTCGGACTGACCATGGCTGGCCCAACTGAGTCATAGGCTAAGATTGGGTAGGTCACGGGCCAGCCCAGCCTAGCCCAGCTCGTGGCCCGACCATTACTTTCAAAACGATATTATTTTGTCAAAAATACGTCGTTTTAGAAGTTTTTCTTAAAAACAAAAGCCGACTGCGTTGGCCCGGCCTGCCCGTGGCTCATCAGGCCACGGGTCGGGCCACTGGTCGACTCATCCCGGCCTACTGAGTCACGAGTCTCTGGGAACAATTATTCCATAGCAAATTGGCCCAACTACTTATGCATCACCTTATAACAAAAACCACAAGGATCAAATCTATGCTTGATAAGGATAAAATAGATACCCCCAATCTAGTTGCTTAATGAAAAAAGTTTCTACACGATCTAGACAGAAATTTCTTTTTTGGAAAAGGAAACTGAGATATACACAAATAAAGAAATGGATAATTTAAGACCTTTTCGACAGGCCTTATAGTCTCTCCCCATGATTTAGGATACAAAGACATTAATATGGAAAATTACCCATAATAAGTTGCCTATTTATGATAGTTAATTTAACCAAGGAATATCTCCATCTTATAGGTGTCCCCAGAAGTCATAATTTAAAGGAGAATATTATGCATGCATTGCAGGATTGTATTTTTTTTGCTCTCAAGTATGAATAGAATTTATTATAATGAATGCCATACTTGTTTTCTTCTCCCAAAGATTAATGCATCGGGTTGAAGAAAATATTTGCTCAGACTATCAAAATAGGAATGACGTTATTTGTTCTATTGTTTTTGTTGAGATTCTGAAAAGAGCATCTGGACCCGGAAAAACAAACTTCTCCATGATAATAAATTTTATTGGCAACAAATCAAGCCGATTTAATTAGTGAAAGACTTCTTTACATGATGAACTGAAGCAGAAAAAGTTAGACTTCAGTGGGTCACTTTATCGGACAACTCCATATAGAGGATGTAAAAAGTTAAGTAATTAGTGTTGATGATGTCATTAGAGACGACATGGGGAGTACCTTCTTGGGTTTGATATGAAAACCATATTAGAAATCCTAGAAATTGTGGTGCTTAAAGGCCTACTTAAGGGAATAAGGATAACTCGGAGAGAAGGCTTCAATAAAGTTATTATGGAGACAAATATAAAAGAGATTATCTTGTGGAAAAATGATGACAATTATCCAAAGTAGCAACATATAATATTGTTAATTCGCTCAATTAAGCATATGCAAAGGAAGTTTGTTCATATAACTTCCAGCATATAAATATATAACCAAATAGGTATACCGAAAAACCAGCTATTATTAGTCAAAAGTTACAACAGGGACTTTATGTTTTGTATTCCCTTCCAACTGAATATTTTCAAGACATGCTTGGGTATCATTCCTCCTAGGCCTTCTTGCTCTGTACAATTTTTTAGTAAATGTACTAAACCAATTCTTCCCACAAAAAAAAAAAACGATTTTCTACAATTTGATCAAATACAATACTTTCTAACTATTATTGTTCAATGATTTTTTATATTAAAATCATAATTTTAATTCTTTTACATTTAATTTATTAAGATATACATTTTATATTATATAACAAAATTATCGCTATATACAGTATAGCAAAATACACTTTTCTATGATTTAATCAAATATAATAATTCTAATTATTATTTTTCAGGGATTTTATATTGTAAAATCATAATTTGTATTCGTTTACAAATAGTTTGTATTTAAAAATGTAAAATTACCATTTTTAAGATCACGAATATAAACTTTCATTATTTATGAAATAGTAAAATGCATGTAATGTTACTTGAAAAATCAGTTCATTCAAAAGCTAAAATCAAATGGTTAGATATCTTCCAGCTAAGGACGTAGGGATGTTTGGGTGTTCTATAAATCAAAACAACAAATCGGGTTATGTTAAAAAAAAGGCTTGGAGATTAACCAAAGATAGGCAGGTCTTGTGGGTGAGTGGGTCTATGTCTACTCTGTTCCAAAAGTAATAACTTATGGAACTTCAAATCAATTATTAAATTTATTGGTAAAGTAAGACACAAAATAAGAGGTGAATGTTTTAGCCAGGTTGGTAATGGCGAACATATATCTTTTTGGTTTGATAGTTAGACTCCATTTGGCCCCTTAGATCAGAATGGAGAACTAGCTCCTTTTAAAAACATGATTCATCAAAATGGTAATATTGCTCAGACTTTGTTAATGAGCAATTTCACTGTAAGATCTCTCCAACTCAAATGTGGCTTCTTTCTTAGTTAACTTTAGACTACAGTTAAATGCAAAAGACAAAGTCATGTGGAAACTATCAACATTAGGTATGTATATGAGTGCATCATACAGGAGTTTATGCAGGGAAACCAACTTCCTAGAGCTTGTATAGACTGGTAAGGTGCAAAGATCAACAAGCAAGCTGGTACAGACTGGTAAGATGCAAATATCACCTTCTTGTAGCTGTTTATACCATATGGTTGGTTGTTGATCACAAGCTTCCTACCTTGGACAGGTTAGGTAAATATCCATTCATCCCTAATTGGTGCATTCTTGTAAAAAGGGCATTGAAAACTCATGACCATTTGCTATTCTAATGAAAAATACTCTAATAGAGCTTGGAGTGGTTTGTTAAGGCTATACATCCCGGAGAACCCCCTAACAATTGGAATGATATAGTAGGGCGGAGTTTGAAACCTATATAGAATTGAAGGTGATAACTAGGTTTTTTTTTTTTTAACATTTCAGAATCTTATCTTGTTAAATGTATATAGGAAAAAAAAGGAAATTTATCTAACCAAAGCCTAATTGAGGAAGATTTCTTCAACATACTAAGTTACAATTAAAGTTAGAATTCGCCTTTTGCCTATTCGTGGTCAAGCATAAAATTAGCTCAGATATCATCTCCAATTGGCGGATTGTATAACACAACAATACTAGTTGATCAAGCCTGAAGACTTGTTATATACAACAATGGATTAGCCAGTTAGGATTTAGAATTTTTAAACATTAATATAAAATTAAAAAGATTTAGCATTTAATCAATAGTTATCTCATTTATCACGTAGTAAATAATGCGTACATGATAAGTGAAAATATATTAAATAATACCCAAAGCCCTCATTCTAATTATACATTCTATGCTGTCAATACTATCTCCGTACTCTCTCCTACAAAGAAACTGAATAACCAAAAATCAGTAAAGATCAGATAATAAATTCAAAAAAAAATTACCCAAGTCATCAAACTTAGTAACAAGAATGTTATAATTTAACCTCTCGAAAAGCAAAAAAGACCAAATTTTGTTTATAGAAAAGTAATGTAAACTAGAAAATGATCACCAAAGAAGAAAATGAGATGTCGGACGACTTAAAGATAACTATACTTCTAAGTGAGGAAGCAGAATAAGTTGAGTGTAGACCTTGTTGATAATTTTAAATAGAAAACTTTCTTAATGCAAGTATGCATGTCATAACTTATAGTATAAAAGATATCGTTCTTACGAGGATTAAATATAGTCATCTAACAATTTAAATACACTTTGTCTAAGGTAACAAAAGATTGAATTAATTGGAAATTGAAGTAAAATAACAAAACTTAATGATTTACAGGTAAAGGATAATAATGAAATTGAAATTAGTCAGCGGTGGAAACTTAAGGATTATTATATCCTTGTTTTGTCTTTCTTTTACCTTGTTAATTCAACTATGCTTGATCCTAGATATCTAAAGGATTTGATCCTAATTAAAACAGATAAGAGTTGAGTTGCAATTTCTCTATCTATTAAAACTACTCTTAACCACTCAATTGGCTTTGAAGCAATTCTAAGGATACTTAACTCACAATTAAGATCTTGTTTCAATTGCTTATTAACCTGATATTTTTAAGTCTATTATGGTACCCATTCTTGTTGTATAAATTAATATAAATTTCTCAATTCAATCTCTCGATTCAAATCAAGTATGAACACAACAAATATCTTAAAGCAGTAATATATTGAATCCAATAAGGTAAAAGTTATACAAATTCAACAATAATTCCCTAATATAGATTTAGAAATCCATAATCTTGTTCAAAACACAACTATTCAGATTTGGCATACGAGGTAATAAAATAGAAAAATACAATAGAATGAACTCAACTTGAAGCCTTGATCTGGAAAACTGGAGTTGATTTTGATGTTTCCATCTTTTGATCTTCTTATCTATGATAGGCAACCCTTTTTTGTGATTTTTTTCTTCTTTTAATGTCTACATCAACTTTAGAATCTACCTCTTTGTATAGCCTTCAATAATATCCTTTTATAGCAAAAACAAGGTTTTTTATAACATACACAATCATTTACATGGTCGTGTACGTGATCGTGTATCTCCAAAACCTCTCAGTTATGACTTTACACTGTCAAAGTGTAGCATCCCACTCTTATCGAGCACGTGCTTGTACATCCTGATGACATTCGGGCAAATGCCCTATGAAAGTAGCATGTTAGGACAATCACATCAACTTAGCATAATTTTTTTTTGTCTTAAGCAACAACACATCTCAAGTAGACTGATATTGGCCCATTTCATTTACAAACATAATCAATCATGAATGTTATTACATTTCATGATTCACATGTATACTGTACAATAATTGCGGAATACAATTCAAATATTAAAATCATTGAAGACATATGCAGGTGCAAACTGATCCCTAACCGTAGCTCATTTCTGATTTCAATGGTTATACTCCAATTAGTCTAACTGGATATCTCCTCTAAACCTGAAAGACAAAGTTGCAATTTTGATGAGTTTTGTGAACTCAGTGAGTCAACCATCCTCGATGTGTTCATTCATATCAATTATAGAATAAATCACAATTCATAGATAAGTCATATCACATATTGAACAAATACCATTGTGTCTATTATTATACATCTCGAGTTCAGAGCAGTACAATTAATTCATTTCAGTCAATCATATTGTGTATATATATATATATATCATTTCACATTTTTATAATCAGAACAATTCAATTATTTCATTTCAAACATGCATATAACACGTATCAATTTACATATGCCAATGCTCATGTGACTCCACTTTTATTGTTATTTGTTGTGACCAAGTGCCTTTTTAACTATCCCGTATCCATTGTGGATACAAGGCTAATTGATAAGTGTCTTGTATTCGTTGGAGATACTGGACTCATTTTACATAGTGAGCTTAGGCTCTTACCATATTTTGAGCTATAAGCTCTTTTTTGTTGGCTACTCTGGTCACAACTGCTTTTAACTAATCATGCATTTCAATGTTATGAGATGCATCAATTCAAATTATACGCAATCAATCATATTCATTCATTATGCACAGTAACTTTCACATTTTCATCGAACCTAAGTCTGGCGTTCAACGATACGTTAAGAATACTTATTTCTTTCTCATTCTCGTTCAATTATGAACACTTCCAATGCAATTTCATTTATTAAACTCCTCTGACCATCAATGTCTAGAATTATCACATTCACACAATTAACAATTCAATACAGAAATTTAAACAGATACAATCAATTAATGTAATACCATCTAGGCTGACTTACAGTATGCTCCAGATTAGCATTTGTCTTCATGATCCAGAAACATCTGGATAGTGATGTTTAATCTTGTATATCTATGCTCAAGCAATATATACTTATTTCACACATTACTAATTTGATCAATCATATAAGTATAAATCATACACATATGTATATGTGTTATGTATAATGTAAGCTAAATTTGGCTATTCCAGGTATATTTCCTTAATTTACAAATCTTGATCATTCTATCATTGTCACTTGGATATAACTAGTTTACACTTAGGCTAATACCTCAAGTATACTTGTTTACTCTAATTTCATAAATCAATCATTCACCAATATTATTCTAGTATCATATTATCACATAATATCCAGATCCTCGTTTGATCTTACTTTATATACCTTGCTCATTTCCTTTGAATCACATTAGCATTACTAAGAACACTTTCATTAACAACTTTAATTTCTAGATTTTCTATCCATTGATATCATTAATTCATTCCTTAGTTATAACCTCTACTTACAACCCCAATATATCAAACACATTATCGACTAATTCATCATCAAACTAGGTTCATTTCAAACCTTATTCAAGCATAATTGTTCCATAGGAAAGTACCTTATCATTAATTGTTTCAAACATCACTTAAAAGACAACATCTCACATTTTATGCTAGCCGACGATCATGGTGAACCTTCCCACGATCATGACAGAAGTCATTGCAATAGGCCATGGTCGTGGGATGGGTGCCACGATCATGACAGAACCTAATTTTCCAGGCCACGATCGTGCACTAAGGGCCACAACTGTGCCCTGCCTTTCTCCCTTCATGTTTTTCACAAATTACCATATTTATAACCAACATTAACACTCTAAATTTTCCAAAATTCATGTCCATTTATACAACCTCATTTCATGAAAATCTAACTATTGTATTGGTCACATTAAAATTCGTAAGACTCTGCTTAAGTTATTCATTATCATTCACTTAATCTCATTCATTCATGAAATCATAACTCTTTTCATACTATATTCAAGACATCTCATGCATAGTTAATCATTTCTACTTTATTCTCCTCTTCATTCTCACCTCATTTCTATCTCAATATCAATCATAAAACAAATTCATAAACTATTGTTTATCATCATACAAAAACAAAACATGATCTTTATCATTTGATATTATATCAAGCCGTTACTTCTTCTCATTTCGAGAACATTATTTAACACCTTTCTTAAACCTAATTTCACCTTCATTAAACCCTCAATTCACAATCTATTTCATTTACATAACAACTTATAACTTATGGTTTTCATACTCTCAAATCATAACATAAACAAATATTTTCATCTATCAAAATTTCTACACTCATCATCATCCCTATAACACTTCATAGTTTATTACTCATCATATACTCAAAATAAGACATGCGTATACCCATTTCTTCATCAACATATCATCACTCTTCAACCACATTCTCATAATCATTTTATCTTGAAGCTATCATCATATATGTATATGTTTCATTTAACAAAGGCATGAAGATCCATATATCTACCTTACTTGTTTAACTCAAAGCTTCTTCAAATCACCATGAAACCCTAGCTCCAAGCATCACACGATCATCATCATTTAAGGGTGAATAAGTTGGGTCTTTTAGTAACAAGAAGAAGATAACAAGATATTTAAGTGGCTAGCAAAAGATTATGGTAAAAATTAGTATGATGGAGGTTAGTAAAAGTTTCATAGATGGAGAGAAAAAAATGAAGAAGATGAGAGTGTTTTTGTAAAAATCAAAGACAACAAAGATGTCTTTCAAATGGACATATAACGTGGGTTTTAAAAACTTGGTGGGTGTCATGAAACCTTTCACTTAAATAATTTATACTAAATAACACTTAATTGCTAAATCCATTGTCTCCTAATTTCAAAACCAATTTTCTATGGCACTTGTCAATAAATCCTACAGCCACTTATCAAAAATTTCTATTACCATATGTCACTTATTTCTACTACCATTTATCAATTTGTCTTGCCACTTGGCATTTTTTCTAGTCCGAAAATACTCATAATTTCAGAAATCTCCCAATTTTTACCAAAATTTCTAAATCAATATTTATACTCACCAAATCAAAAATTCAAGACATATATTCATAATTCACATAATAATCAATTTAAAGATCATTCATACCTCAAAAAATATCAAATGAGTGCATATACAGTCTTTGTAATGTGTATAAAAATCAATATTCACGTGTGTGTATGATTATGCTATGCATGAGCATGAAATACATTTCCTATTTTCTCAATAATATCTCTCATGTACAGTATTCTAGGGTTCTAATCCTTAGCATGGGGAAATGAAATACTACACAAAGAAGCTTAAACAGGCACATACATGATCATGTATGTCAACATACACAAGCATGTAGCCCTACGTGGGTAAAAATAGCATCTTTGAATCTCCACACGTTTATAGTGACTTACACGATCACTATACACATTTGTGTAGGTCCAAAGTTGCTTCAATTCTTCCATTCTATGTCACGATTTCACCTAAAATTTTCTCCTCTTAATCTATGAAAGCAATTATCACCTAAAAGCACATTTGAAGCAGAATAAGTATGAAAAATACCATAAGATTCTTATGTTAAGTCAAGGAGATTTCACTCCTTCTATTGATTTTGATGAAAGTCAAATAATAATAATAATAGAAGAGTGTGTGAACTGTTTTGATGAATTTGTTAAGTGTGTAGATAAATGTAAGAGGCACAAGTCATCAAGTCAAGATGATATTCAAGCAAAGTCATCAGACAAAGCGAAGTCATCAGACAAAGTGAAGTCATCAGACGAAGCGAAGACATCAGATGAAGCACAGACATAAGATAAATTATACAAAACAAATCAAGACGTTATAATTGAAGAACAACTTACAATGAAAGTTAGTTAGTTAGTTGGAGTTGGTTACATGACTCAACTAACAACTAATCTCCGAAGATTCTACAAGCAGTTTTTAAGAAGACCGTTCGAGATTTAGACTATAAATATCACTTATAGTCATAAACAAAAAATATATATATATAAAATACACAAGACACAACCTTACAACTCTGAACCTTTAACTCTCAATTGATTACTTACGATATTGTAAAAAAAATAGCTTGAGTGAAAAGAAGAAAGAAGAGAGATCAAGTCGACTTGTAAAGTGAGTTTAGAAAACTCAAAATCTTTTCAGTGAAAAAGAAGGCTACAACCTGAAGAGGCTAAGATAGTAGATAAAGAATACTTTGTGAAAGAGACCTGAAGAGGCTCTAGAAGTGTGAAATAATACTTGTAAAACTTGAAAGAGATAGTTAAATCTCATATATACTTTGAGGACTGGACGTAACCCTAAGGTTAAGGGTGAACCAGTATAAATCACGGTGTCATATTCTCTAACCCTTATCTTTTTAATTTCATGTTGTTAGAATAATAGATACTATTTTCGCTGTTGCATTACTCAAACGAATTACGTGCTTTGTTTTGTAAATTTTCTGAATCTTTCAAGAAAATCATGAAATTTTTAAAGATTTCAATGTTAGACAATTTATCACAATTCAATCCCCCTTCTTATGTACTCTTACATATTACGAGATTTCTATAATAACAACTGATTTACTTCAGTTGGTATCAGAGCTAAGTTTCCAAGAAACACTGTTACAAAGTGAGGACAAAGATCCATGGCTAATTGACATGTTTTTATAGCTGAAGGTGCGTCAGTCATTAGACCTCTTACATTCAATGGTGAAGATTATCATTATTGGAAGGACAGAATGCAACTCTTCATAGAATCCACACATATTGATCTTTGGGATATCATTAAAAGTGGTCTATATATTCCAACAGACTATGAAGGGAAAACCATTTCTCGTGATGAATGGTCAGTTGATCAGAAAGCTCGTGTTTAATTAAATTCAAAGGCCAAGTTCTTTTTAAGTTGTGCGTTAAGCAAAACTGAATATGATAAGGTTCATGGATGCGAATATACAAAGAAAATGTGGGACACATTAGCCATTACACATGAAGGCATAAACCAAGTGAAAGAATCCAAGATTAGTATTCTTGTTCATTAGTATGAGGTGTTCAAGATGAAAGATGATGAGTCTATTGATCAAATATTGGGGAGATTTCAAACAATCATTAATGAACTTAAAGCTTGGGGAGCATCTACGATAGTCAAGATCATGTCAGAAAGATCCTTAGAAGTCTTCCAAAAAGATGGAGACCCAAAGTAACAGCAATACAAGAAGTTAAGGATTTAAGTAAGCTAAAGCTAGATGAATTACTTGATTCACTGAAAATCGATGAAGTAGAGCTTGATGGAGAATATAAACCCAGAAAGGATAAATCTATTGCATTAAAGGTTGGTCAGAAGAATCAGAAAATGCAAAAAAATAGAAGTACATCTTCAAAACCATTAAAGATTGAAAAAATCAAGAATGATGATGCCAGTGAATCTGATCAAGATTCAAGTGAAAATGAAGACGAACTATCTTTCATTTCAAGAAAAATTAGAAGGATGTGGACAAAGAAAATTAAGGGAAATAAACACTCCTCTTTAAAAACAATTAGCAAAGACGATTCGAAGAATGAGAAAAGCTCTATCGTCTGTCATAAGTGTAATAAACCAGGAAATTACAAGTCTGAATGCCCCTTGCTCCAAAAAAAAACAAAAGAAGAGTCAAGGAAACAAAAAAGGCATGATGGCAACATGAGAAGATTTGGATTTGTCTGAATTTGAGTCCAACTCAGAATCATCAGAACAAGCAAACATATGCTTAGTAGCTGAAGGTGAAAGTGATGATGAGGTAATCTCTGACTTTAATGATCTTCAGCATGCCTATTTAAAATTGTTAGAAGATTCACGTGCTATTCTAAAACAATATAGATTGTTGAAAAAAAATTTGTTGAAAATTCTAAGAACACAAAATCTTAGAAGAAGAAAACGTCTGCTTTAAGAAACAAGTAGACGATATGAAAAAGAAAGTAACTATAGATAGATTTGAGGAGATTACTCAGTTAAAACAAAGGATTAATATTCTTTCAGCAGATTTATCAAAATTTACAAAGAGTACAAAAAAGGATGAATGATATGATTTGAAGTTGTAGACATCTAGATGATAAAAGTGGTTTAGGCTTTTCTCATAGAAATACAATTCATAATAGAAATGTTCTTCGTAATAGGAATTTTTTTCCTAATAAAAAGAAAAAGAAACAGTATTCTTATTATTATTCTAAGAATAATTATAAGACTAACCTCAAAGGACCCAAGAAAATATGGGTACTTAAGAAGGATATAATATATACTACAGATCTCCTTACTTGGAAGAAGCAACCACCATCATTGGTACTTAGACAGTGGCTGCTTGCAACACATGACAGGGAGAAGGTCTATGTTCCTAGACCTCCAACATAAGCAAGGAGGATCAGTAACTTTTGGAGACAACTAGCAGGGCAAAATAATTGAGAATAGCAAAATTGGTAAAGATTCTTTTTCAATTGTTGATAATGTTTTGCTAGTTGATGGTTTAAAGCATAATCTAATTAGTATAATTCAATTATGTGATTCTGGTTTTGAAGTATCCTTTAATCAAAATTCTTGTTTAGTTAGAAACAAGGACGGGTCCATATTCTTTT
>JAOTAY010000008.1:32666269-32676687 GCA_025629805.1 Erythroxylum baracoense | reverse complement strand
TTTTTGGAATTGGAAATGTTTTGTATTTGTAATGGGCCCAAATGGCTATTGAAAATTCTGTTGATTGTATTGTTATGATGAAAAGGTTTGCGAATAGAGTGGGCCCAATTTGGTTATAAATTTTCGCACCTTATGTTGTGGTTTTTTTTATAAAAAAAACATTTGTACTAAAATTTGAAGGATCGAGTGTTATAGCATGCCACCCTCGCGGGGCACGGACTCGGATATTCCCCAGGATGTCGGGTACGTGTGTTGCGGGAGTGGGGTGTTACAAACATAAGAGGTTATAACAGACACTAAGATCACCTAACATCTGATAAGCTATTAACAATATGAAATAACAAATTTTCAAGGATAAATCAGGATCAATAAAATGAAAAGAAAAAAATACTTCAATTTTAACTTTAGTGATTAAAGATAATCCTTACTGACCTGAGAATATAATTTCTCTCACGATATATAAGGAAAATTCAGTATAAATGTCTACACTTTCAAGCATTTATACCAGTTAAGTTTATATGTTTGTCACTTAAAAACCAAAATGCTCTAAAGTAAAAAGGTTTGTGAAAGTAGAAAGAGGCTCAACCAATAACGCCATTGATATAAACCTCTTGTAAAATTTTACCTATATTGTTGTTTAAGAATATCAAATTAATTCTCTGGTATCATGAGCAGTAACGTATTGTAACACCCCCTATATAGAACCTACAACCACCTACACACATGGCACCTAAATTCCTGTACATATATTTATGACATACAATTCTATTCATTTATAGGGATTGTCATCACTCATTTGTCTATTCAATGTTGTATATATATATATATATATATATATTACAAAATCTCATATCCCTTAAAATTATCATTTAGAAGTAGTATTACATCATTGCATTTATATGGTAATCCAAAAGAGATATTACACACAACTTATTACAAACTGTTAAGAAACTACAATTTCCTTCATTACATATACAACTATTCTTTAATCAAAAAACACATCCAAAGGTACTTTTAATTCTAATGGTTGGCCTTGGTCCCTGCAGATGATCCATGTGCCTTGCTCCTATTATTTGGACTATATGGATTAACACCCATGCTAAGCTTAAAAGCTTAGTAAGGAAACACTTAGTTTGGATGACCACTCACAACAATCATCCGCCAAGCATACGCACATTCATGAATATCATAAACTCATATTAATAATGATGGCATAATTAAGCAAAGTATATAATGAAAATATGGTTCAATATAGTATCCATATGCCTTAAATTCACATTTATAAGCCAAATATTGACTTCCAAAGCTCATCAATACAAATTATTGATATAGTTATCTTATATCTCTTACTTATAACTGTTTAATTTCCTTTATGTTTTAGGCCTATATAGTGGATGTGGATAACTGGAGCTGCGGATATCCAAATATATCAAACTGTGGATACTTGAAGGCATCAAACCCTAGATACTCGAAGGTATTGAATTGTGAATACCTGAAGGTATCGACCTGTAGAGACACGATCATCTCAAAATGAAAACACCAGTGGTGTCAAACTGTAGCAGCTTCACTGTAACCCTATACGCATGCCTATCTATCCATCACTAAGATAATGAAGCAGACACTGTAACAGTTCCTTTAATCATTTGCCAATTTCATAATTAATATATTGACAAATCACATGATATTCATTTGAAAACATAAAATCTGTTTTTAAGTTCATACATGCAAGTCATAAATTATCACCATTAGGATAGTATTCAAATTATAAGTATTCGTATGATTTACTTTGTATATGTTTTGTTTAGTTGTGTTTCTCAAGTTACATTCACATAATTTCAGTATATAAATTCCTATTCCTCATTTAAATATAAAAAATGTTAAATTGTACTTAATTATCTTCACAAAATTATTATATGAACTTATATAGTCATACTACACAGACATACACAATAAATATGCATATAAACCATCTATGTACATGTAAATTTTCTTTAGCATGCATTATGTTCAATCTTAAGTTTTAATGTTTAATCACCTAACTCACATATAGTAATTCATGTTTCATTTATTTATAGGTGTATCAAAGTTTCATAAATAATCGAAAAGGTTTTGGTGTGATTTGGTAAAAATCGTAAGAAAAAAAACTCAAAATAGCGTAATACGGGCTAGGCAGATGGTGGGTTTAAAAATGGCAACCAAATTAATCTAGAAGCAAATTACATGATGGTCTCCACTTGTTATGAAAATTTCACAAAGCAAATGTTCAACTTATGCCTTTAGGTCCTTTAAAAATTTGTTTCCCTATGTCTCTAATTTCTAAATCATCAAAGATCAGGCCATTTGGACTGCTAAGTTATGAGATAAGTACCAAACATCACAAGATGCTCCAACATAGAGGCAACATCAGGTTACCATTTTCAATGTCAATTTCCAATGTCATAAAGCTAGAAGTAAGTCTGAGTATTTTCTATATATTTTTATTTCTGTCTTAAATTTCATCTCCAATTGGAATAACCTAATTTGGAGGTCTATAAGGTGAATGATGGCCAAAACAATGGGGTTGGTTCAAGTAAATCGAGAACCTAAGATAGAATTTCACTAAACGTTACTCTCTCTTGTCATATTCAATCAATTCCATGAAAAGTAACACCAAGAAATCATTCCAGCAAGCATTACATGTCCAAATCAATCTTTTTACACATTCAAATAGGCACACATACAGAAATTAACTAAGTGTAGTCCCAAACCTTGAAATTTGTCAATTGGCTCTTCTTCTAGTGCTCTTGCTTCTCTTCCCCTATAGCTTTGCTTGATTCACCAAGTAGAACACCACAAATACATATCTCAATCTCATATCCAACCTTATAATTCCAACTCTTCATAAGCAAGGCAAGAAAGATGAAGGTGAGAAGAAAAAAACACAAAATTTTACCTTGATTGTCACCTAGGATTAGCTTGATTCCTTATGCAAAATAATGTAATTAAAGAGACAAAGTAAAGAGGAGATGAGAAGAGAAAATTATAGAGTTAAAACCCTATATACACATCCCTCTCCCCTCTCTTCTACTCCTCTTTTCATGAAGTTTCTAGTCTTAGGCACATGTTTCAATCCCGTCGGACCAGGACCATATGTTAATTTTTGACAAAATTGCACATTGGTCCTTCTTGTTCGTTTAGATCCCGCATTGGCATGTAAAGTCATCAATTGATTTCATTATAGTCCATATTTTAGATATAATTATTCATGTCCATGTCTAAATGAAGAAATTACCAATTTACCAATATCTTTTAAATTAATTACCATTATGTCCCTTACTATGCTTAGATACACTTAATTCTTTATGGTCACTTCTTAACACACCCTAAACATACTATAATGCTTCTAGGGTATATATTAGGGCCTTACACGTATTATGGAAGTACTAAGCCTAGTAACCTAAAATTCATATTTTACTTGTCAGTAAGGCATAATTTTATTGCAAAATTGCCATTCTTAATCTTACAATGAAGCCTCCCTATCTAAATACAAGAAAAAATAGATGATGTAAGCTAAAAAAACTAATTAGGTCAAGTGTGATATAAATATGAATTAGCAATTTTATAATCAGTAAGCCAATTTCACATAGACAAACAATTGTCAGGAACTACAAATGTTTCCACAATGTGTGGCAATATTACAGTCCAACTGTTATAGTCATTTTCAAGTTATCAGGATGACAACATCTTATTTACCATCATCATGCCTAAGAGCACAAGATTAGCTCTAAAAGTTATATTAATAATCCTTTATTTGGAGGAGTACATGTTTAATTTATCAATCTAGATAAGGATAAACTGAATTTCAATTGCAACGAGTTCATGAAGTAGTGTATATATGGTTTGGGCCCATTGTCTACAGTAATAACCTAAGAACACAACATTAACAACAATAACACCAGTAAAAATCCCACTAACACGCAGGGTCTAGGAAGGTCTGGTAGTATGATATTTCCAAATGACCCACACGAGGAGGAAAAATAAATAAATAAATAAAATAATTATAATAAAAATAAAATTAATATAAAAATAATGATGATGATGATGATGTTGATGATGATGATGATGATGACAATGATGATGATGATGATGATGATAATAACAAGCTAGGTAAAAGAAAAAAAGCTTGGGCTAAATCCTTACCTATTTAGGCTAACTACAAAAGGAAAGAGCTAAAATACTTTCAGGGTGTTTGGTTCACCTGCAAGAATAGAGAAAAAATGAAAAGATGATTCTTTCGGAATAAAATAGATGAGGAATATAATAATATGTATTATTTAGTTTGGTTTATTTTTAAGAACTTCTAATGATGATATAATGCCAATGTTTGGTTTGAAAACATAAATTTGGAATAACAAAGGAATAATTAACAAAAAGATCAAAATATCCATTAGTCCCACTAACTACATTATTATTATTATTGTTGTTGTTATTATTATTATTTTTTTATTATATTTTTTATTATATTTTATTTTATTATTTTATTTTATTTTATTTTATTTGTTGTTGTTGTTTCTTGAAAAATTAAAATTGAATATATTAAATAATAGTATCAAGAATATTACAGCATTAGGAGAGTAAGGATACTATCCTAGGACAAAATGACGTGCAATTGATGAACCACTTAAACATTGATAGACCAAAGAAACACTAGGAAACATTAGACAAAAATACCAACATAAGGTGGACGATAGCGTTTCAAGAGAGGTGAATGGTAAAAGGGGTCAAGGTTCGAAATGCCTCTGCAAATCGATGTTAAAAGCTTTCCCAGTTAGGGTTGGAGGATGCAACGACGATGGAAGCTACTTGTTATACCAAATGAGCCATCGGTGAGAAAGCGTTCACTAGATGCTCCTTCCCTTGCTCAGAACTACATATAATCATCGTTATTGTTGTTCTTATTATTATTGTTGTTGTTTTTTATTATTATTATTATTATTATTATTATTATTATTATTATTATTATTATTATTATTATTATTATTATTATTATTATTATAATATTTTTATAGCTAAGTAATTATGTAGATTCCTTAAGGATATTTTTGTCTAAAATATTCTCAGTTTTATTCCCGACCTATTTAGAATAAATAAAGATAGGGGTGATGAGTTTACATATTCCCTAAACTTAAGGAATAAGTAAACCCTTATATTATATATTTTATATGTTTTCTTCAACCAAACAAGGGAATAACCTATTAGTAAGAATAGATTAGGAATGGAATGGTGATTCCAGTCAACCAAACACGCTGCTATAAGAACCATAAGGATCTCTTTACGTGAGATCCTTTATCTAAATCCTAATACGCCAAAGTTTTTTATTGCTAGTCATGTCTTTAATAAGTTCCAATATTTTCATATCATTCTCGATCACTCCCCTAATTCTTCTTAGGCCTCTTTTTTTAACCTTTTACACTCTTTAAGTACGATCTTTTCACGTCTTCTCATTAGAGCATCTGAGTGGCTCCTCTTAACATGTCTAAACCACCTAAGTCTTTTCTCTCTTAAGTTGTTAATAATATTAACTACCTTAATTTGGCCATTACCATTACATTCCTGATCTTATCTCTTATTGTAAGGTTGTACATACAAAGGAGCATCCTTATCTCTGTCATCATTAGCTTATGACTATGTACTTGTTTGATAGGCCAATATTCTGCCCTATAAAGCATGGTCTGCGTAATCGTTAAATGATAAAATTGACCTTTAAGCTTGAGTGATATTTTCTTGTCATGTAAAACTCCTGATGTACTTTTCCATTTAAGCCACCCTGATCTGATCTAGTGAACTATGTCTTCATCAATCTTTTCATTACTTTAGATGATAGATCCTAGATAAGATAGTTGGATAAATTACTCTGATTTTCTACATTATAGGAATATTAATACTAGTTTGAGCAATTCCCTATCGATTCTAGTTCTCTCTTATTTAACTACAGATGGAGAATTTCTCTTTTAGACTCCCAAATGAAATATCTTTAGATGTGGAGTTATAATGTCCGGAGGCTCTGACAAGTGTTACGAGTATAGCATGCCTCTATGAATGTAAAGGGAGTTAGAGGCATCAAAATTATTATGGCTAGAGCATAAAGTTCTTTCATGAGGCTAATTAAGTCAAACTTGTCATTTTGGTAGAGCTTAAGTGGAGAAAAAAAAGGTAATATCCCTATAAATGAGACCTAGTTTCTTTGACATTAATGCAAAATGGTAATCTGGATCGAAGGGGTGGAGGATTCAGACTTAGCAAAATAAGAACAACATAAATTTGTTGATGAAAGGAGAGGTAAAATCTCCATTCATGTTATTACATAGACCTTGAACTTTCATATAGTGCAAAATCTATGATTCGATGACAAGGTAATCTTTTTCCAATAAATTCAAGTTTTTAAGCCTTCAGGCTAACTTTGAGAATAAAGAGAGTAGAAAGGGAAGTTAGAGAGAGAGAGATTAATTTTTTTATTTTTCTTAGATTCCCTTATTATATAAGATAAGCATAAGGAAAGGAGTTAAAATAAAAGCCATATATGTTTCTTATAACTGAGGACTAATAGATAAATTGAGTTAAGGTTTAAATTGAACTTTTGTAAAACGTTAAGCTTTTTTTATATAAATATGTCAAAATGTCTGGGTTTAAATTGAATTTGGAAAAAGTGAATTTTAAATCCTATTATATTCATCAGAATATAACTTGAATCTTAACATTTTCAAAACGTTTAAAATAGTCCCTGAGCAGATATAGAATTAAACAGAGTTAAACTTCTATCAGTTAAACATCATATTATCACTAACGTAAGTTTTGTCATTTAACCTAGGTCATGTTATCCCTAATGATAACAAATCATTAGTCGCTACACATGAATTTCAATATAACAATTACAGATTATATCGAATTTCTAGCAATGGGTTTGTAAATAAACAATTCAATGAACGCATTAAAATCATCCTTTCACAATACCCAATGAGTTCATACACAAATAACTGAACAATAATGAAAATCCAATTATCCATACTCAACCCAAATCCATATGCCTAGGATAACGCAATCAATTCAATAGGGGTGAAAGAAACAAAAAATATGAAAGAAATGATTAACCCGAATTGTCGACATCGATGTCACCTTTGAACCAGCATTGGGAACTTAGCCTTCCATGAATCTCTCCAAACAAGATGCTTCAGCCCCTCTAAATAACCCTAGCCGAAACCCCCTTCGACTCTCTTCACTGTGCCTCCCTCTCTCGGACTTCCTATTCCACTGTGCGTTTTAAGCAAAAACGTTTCCCTAACGTAGATGTTGGACATCTTGAAGCTGTGTGTTTTACGTTGTGCATCTTGTCATTTTTACTCACTTCTTACTGTGCATCTTCTTCATGCTTCACTGTCATTTTGCTTCTCTTCCAACCACAGGCTTATGCACTACCATATTGGTCATCATTAAATTCACGTGCATGGGGCTGTCCTAGCTCAGGCCTTCATCTTCTTTTTATTTTCAACATATATATCCCTTCTTGGCATTTTCTTGTCCTCTTCTTGCTCCATGAAGACAAGTGAGTATTAGCTTTCAAAAAATGGTCCAATTGTCGTGCTTTCGACCCACTTTAATTTCTTTGCTTCCAAATTGTACCTAAAATCATATATGAATTATAGTGAGTATCTTAAGCATTTTTATGTCAATAATCGCTAAGTGTTATGGAATAATTTCATAATCAATTAAGCATCTATCAACCAGTTATCTACTTTAAGGAATATATTAGAATATTACAAAAATGTCTAAATTTGCATTCATATTGGTAGGTTATGATGAAGTAAATTTCCAATAGATCTTTATATATCTTCCACATTTCATGTAATTTTTCGATATCAAACTATAGGTAGGTAGAGATATCATTCCCCAACTTGTCTTTATTGGTGGAAATTATTTGGCTAAGAATTTTTTTAGTAGGTTTTTCCATGTTATGATTGAGGCTATAGGTAATATCTTCAACCATTGCTTAGCTTGATCCTTCAAAAAAATGAAAACAACTCGATCTTATTGTATCTCCAGTAGCTCTGTTAATATTAATGGTGTCACAAATATCTGAAAAGTTGGCTATATGAGCATTAGGATCTACATTTGGTAATTCATCTAAGTAAACATACTATTGCAAGATTTTAAGAACATTTAACTTGATCTTGAATTAGTTTTCTTTTCTTTTGGATCATACAATACTGAATTGTGTTCCTATTAGAGATGGTTTCATATATTTTAGTATCGTCATGTACTACTCCTCCATTTTATCAGGTTGTATGTCTTGGACTTCTAAGGAAATGTACTATTGTAAATTATCTTGTGTTGTAGAACTGATGTTTTGAGATTAAAAAAACATAACTACTAGTGAGTTTATTATTTTGATGAAAAGCAATATAAGAACAAAATAAAGTCATAAACACAAGAAGATAACCTATGAATTTGATAAAGAGACGTTAAAGTTTACAATCATCAAAATGAAGATCAAACCAAGAACAAATGAAGATCAAGGCCTATTAAGGTCATTCTTTAGTTTTTAATGTTAACTGTAATCTCATTTAATCATTTTAATATTATAAAAGGCTCACTGTGTATAAACATTTTATTTCACTTTATTGCATAAGTCTTTACATTCATTAAGAGGCATTGAAGATTTTAATTTTAATAGAAAAGCCTCTTAATCTTTCAAATAAACTTTAGAAAAACTTTTGAAAAATTTAAATCATAATTGCAGTGAACAAATTAAGTTTAAGCATTTGAAGTCGTTAAAATCATGTTTTTGGGGTGATTGGTTGACCGGCATTGGTTAGTGGTTGACCAATATAAGTTAAAATTAATAAATTTGATATATTGTGAGTTTTTATAACATTTGTTATTGTACTGGTCAATCAGTATACTATATTGGTCAAACAATATACCTAGTGGTCGACTAATGTCCCATCAACTAGTGAAATGGTGCCTTTAATGCACACTGGTCAACTAGTATGTTATAATAGTCAACTAGTGCTTTGAGTAT
Organism: Erythroxylum baracoense; assembly: GCA_025629805.1. NCBI lineage: Eukaryota > Viridiplantae > Streptophyta > Magnoliopsida > Malpighiales > Erythroxylaceae > Erythroxylum > Erythroxylum baracoense. The sequence goes on along the minus strand of JAOTAY010000008.1, from coordinate 32,667,632 downwards.
AGCTATTGTAATAGCTAGCTCTTTGTTTGCTCATTGATTTTAGCATCAAGAAGCATTTGGGTATATTTTACATATATTTCTAAGTGTTTTTCAATTATTTGGTGATCACTGTCTCGTATTTGTGTGAGTGAATCTTTTTAGAGTTGTCAAGTGAATAAGTGAGATAATTTTGAGTTGTAATCCTTTGTTAGGGTGTGAAAATTACACTTGAAGGTGTTTCAAACGGGATTAAGGTTCCTCTTCACCTTGAAAAAAGATTGTAAGAAGTGTTTCTCTTCACTAAGAAAGATTGATTATTCTTCGCCTTAAGAGAAGAATTATAGTAGAATTTCAAAAGAGTCTTAGGAATGAACATAGGCAAGAGTTGTTTTCTCATAGGTTCCACTAAAGACTATCATCTTGAGTAACATTTAATCTAATCACCGATTTAATTAAATCAACATTTAGAACATTCAAAGGTATTTTACAAAAATAAATCTCACTTCATAAATAATATTGAATGAGTCTTTAACAAAGACAATACAGGGGTTTTTCTTATATAAACATAACAATAACTAGTCATAAATTATATTTACATCAGAAAAACATAGGTGATAAAATAGAAGACATCAAGGTGGAAAGAGCTCCAGATACAATCTTTGTATTCCATTCAATTTTTATCTGTTGGGATAATCTTCAATCTTCTTTTCTATCGAAGATGACTTCAAAGTTGACCTCTTGAAGGTTGTTATATCTCCTTATACGTAAGCATAAATTTGAAATAGAAAAAAATGACAAAAGATCTCCAAAATTAGGATTTCTCATCGTTCTTATATCTTGCGTGTGTCTCATGTCATGTTATTATTATTGTTATTTTCTTCGTCACACATTCTCCTTTTTTCTCGTGTATCTAGTCATATTTAATTTTCAGATGGCTTGAGAAGGACAAGGACCAGCACACAATCTCGTTTTAATAAGTGTTTAGTCAAAATTTATATTCTTTTTATATTTTTACTTACAATTCTATCCTATTCTTGATGGATTTCATCTTAAGGCAATATCTTTTTTATTACTTAAAATATAATATAAATTGAGGTAATCAAGATGCTTTAAATATAAAAATAAGTAAAATACTATTGAAAGATATACCCATTTTACCAATGACGGAGCCAGGAATTTGAGATAGGAGGGCCCAAATAAAATATAGATTTCACAAAAAAATTTATATCAAAACTAAATAAAAAATAAAGTTTTATTAAGAATATAAAATAGTTAAAATTACAATGATCCTTGCCTACTTTTCATACATTGAAATCTTTTCATAACAAGATCATTGTCAATATTTGCAAATACATCTCTTTCAATGTAACACACTAAACAATCA
>JAOTAY010000008.1:32626240-32652414 GCA_025629805.1 Erythroxylum baracoense | reverse complement strand
GTTCTACTGATCTTTGCTTAATGTATGAGAAAGGTAAAGATTTCAGGTTAATTGGCTACTGTGATGTTGATTATGCTGGAGATAGGATGGATAGAAACAGTACAAGTGGAGGTTATCACTTTCTTAGTCATAATCTACTTGGTCAAGCAAGAGACAAAATTCAATTGCTCTATCTACTTCAGAAGCTAAATACATGTCAGCTGCAAGCTGTTGTTCACAAATATTATAGATAAAGTGTCAATTAGAAGACTATTCTATCCAAGAATATAAAATTCCAATCTTTTGTGACAACGTAAGTGCTATCAATCTCTCAAAGAATCTAATACAACACTCAAGGGCAAAGCATATTAAAGTTAGATATCATTTTATAAGAGACTATGTACAAAGAGGAACTATCAATCTACAATTTGTTGAGATGAATCAACAATGGGCAGATATTTTCACCAAACCCTTAACTGAAGACAGATTCAAGGAGATAAGATGAAGTTTGAACATGGTTATGTTAAATGATCATTGATTTGAAACTCCACAACCCAGATGATACGTCGTATTGAAGCAGAAACGTCGTAAGGAATAATAACGTGTTTATACATTGCAGATTACAAGAATGTCGAAATCTCTTGCCTATCGGAGACTTGTTGATTTCACTACTCTCAAGGAAGATCGAATGGATATCGAACCTGAGATTAAAGCAGCTGGATTGGAAATTTTCTTCAATATACGAGAACTGGTGTATCCAAATGAAGTATATGAGTTCTGGAAAAATGCAAAGGTGGTAGATATCACCTTGGTATATGTGGTAGATAGATTGTCGATGAATGTGTCATAAGATTTTATTATGAGGGTTACTAAATATCCAAATGAAGGAGCAAAGCTATTCAACTGGATTGCTCAAAGCCATTTAAATGAAGATAACATCAATCGATAACTATATGGATCAAGTTATCCAGGAGTCAAGAAGTCTTCAAACCTAATTCTGAAGGCTAGGGTTCTTCAGTCAATTCTTCTTCACTGTATTTTACTAAGAATGGGATCGAAGGATTTTGTGACGACGAGTGATGAACAATGTCTATTTTATCTACTCACATACAAACCTATTAATCTTTTGTTCTTGATTCTGACTTACATGATGAGGACTCAGGAGGAGTATCATTTGAAGAGTGGTTCGTTACCTTATGGTATGATGTTCACAAGATTATTCAAAGAATCTAGAATCCTACTTGATAGAAGAAACAGAGTAAAGCTGAATATTAAGAGTGTTATCAATACCTCTACTATTCACAAAATGGGAATTAAGACTGAAGCTGAATCGGATAAAAATGTTATATCGAAAGCACGGTCTAAGGGGGAGCTTTCAATCAAAAGAAGTAGGAAATAAGATGTTTCATCTAGTATACAAGCAAAACCTCAATCAACCGAAAGAATCTCAACTGAGCTGACAAAAGTTGAACAATCGTCATATAAGTCAATTCAAGCTAAGACGATTCCTGAAAGGAAGGAAAAAGTAAAGGTTCAATAAACAACTCACAAATTGGCTTTAAAGAGGAAGGCTAAGACACTTCAATCAGAAAGACCTGATATGTCTAGAAGGTCACCAAGATTGCAAAAGAAGCAAAAAATTCTAACTTTTGGTCAAAAAGTGTAACAGAACAACAACAGTAGCCTGGTAAAGCAATTGTCTCTATCCCTCAGACTCAATCAGAACAACGGTTTGGAAAGATAGAGATAAAAAGGAAGTTAGTACTTGAGCAGAAGAAGTCTCAACAACTCTCTTCCAAGTTGGCAAAAGAATAAAGGAAGACGAAGATGATTTAGAAAAGAAAGGTTGAAAAGCAGCAACCAATCAACAACCTTCCTTAACAAATAAAGAAAGAAGATTTAAAGATGAAGATTATAGAAGAATCAATACTTGATTGAAACAGAAGTTCGATTATTAATAGAATCTCCTAAACAGAAAGTTAAGGTTCAAGTTAAACCTGTAACTGTAAACGATCAGATGATACATCTTCTTAGCCTTGAAGACAGAAGATTGTATGGTATTCTGCGAGATGAAAAGGCAAATCCATATCCATTGAAGATGACTAAAAATCCTTACACAATCTATCCAGTGACAAGTAGAACAACGATAAAGATTGTACTGGATGTACAACCTAGACGTCCAATACTGGTCGACAACAAAGATAAAGGTAAAAAGAAGAAATTCCCCGAGAAGCAACAAGATGATCTCATGGAAGAAGAAATTCAAATGGCAATAAAGAATATAGACGATGAATGTCGTACAGCTCAACCCATAGCCATCTATATTTCTCATCACATTTCAAGACCATCAGGAAGCAACTTTGGCACATCAACCATAAATGAAAGTTTGAAGGTAGTTGGGAAAATATCGGAAGGAAGATACAAAAAGATTACAATTGAAGTTATTAATTTCTATTTAGAAACCTTTGTGCACTTACTGGTTCACTTTAAACCTATAGGTTTCATTTCTTCTATCAAAGATATCCTACACCTTCTAAGAATACCAATTTTGAAACTTCCCTACCCTGATGATCTTGACATTCCCCCACAAACAAAAGTTTTTACATTGAAATTATAGAATTAGACGATTCAGTCAGAAAACCCTCTGTCTCTGAGTATCTTCATCCACAAAATGAAAAGCTACAAGACTCTATCGATAATTTGGCATTCTTGAAGAATTTCATCATATGGACTGAAGCTAATCAAAAGCAAAAGGAAGAAGATGAAGCCTTAGGTAAACATATTCAAGAAATTGATACTAAAGTTGATGAACTAAGTGATTCAGTGGGTGATCTTAATAAGGAAGTAGCACTTCCACGTATGACTATAGAAGAAGACCTCAAGACAATTTGCACTGATATCAAACATATGTTCTCTGAGATATTGAAGCATCTGAAATGATTCTTTTGATTAATAACAAGTAGGAGGAGAATAGTAAAGAGTAAAGGAGAAAGAGGAGATTTTATTTTGGATATTTTATTTTAGCTTATTTTTTATGCATTGTATATCTTACATTATTCGTCTAAATAAATAAATTTTGTCTAAAAATTATTCATATCCTCTCGTTTATCTTCTATTATTATGATTATTTGTTATCATCAAAAAGGGGGAGATTGTTAAGTCAAGGAGACTTCACTCCTTCTATTGATTTTTATGAAAGTCAAATAATAATAATAATAATAGAAGAGTGTGTGAACTGTTTTGATGAGTTTGTTAAGTGCACAGATAAATGTAAGAGGCACAAATCATCAAGTCAAGATGATATTCAAGCAAAGTCATTAGAGGAAGCGAAGTCATCAGACGAAGCGAAGACATCAGACGAAGCACAGATATAAGACTAATTATACATCGGAAATCAGTGCATTGACATTTACGTTCACATTCTCTTTCTCATTCATATTTGTCATCAGACCTTGTTCCGATACTCAACATTCATATGTTGAGAACATTTATTCAATCTAATTCATATTCAATGAGCACTTCCAATATATTATTCATGCATTAAACACCTCAGACATTCAATTTCCAGAAATCAATGCATACACATTACACAATAGTCAATACATAATTTAACAAACACACAATCAAGGTGAGACCATCTTAGTTACTCATAGTTTACTCCAGATAGTTTATTGCCTCGAAGTCCCAGCAACGCCTAGAAGTGGTCACTTAATATGCTCTTCTATAATATGCAAACATATACATTTACCATTACTACTCTGCACATTCATATGAATACTCGATCATAAATACATATATATATATGCCATGTATAATGCATGTTCAATGACAAATTCTTGGGTATATTTCCTTAATACACATCTTAGAATCAATTAACATCATCTTCTAATACCTAACTTACTTTTTCCACTTTAATCACCTCATTCAACATCAACTAGGTTCCTTCAAGATCTCTTTTAAGCCTAAATACCTTATATGGAAACACCCGAGCATTAGTTGGTTCATAAATTACTAAAAAGACAACTCTCTTTCTTCATAGGTCTGGCCACGATCATGGTGTCTCTGTCACGATCGTGACAGAAACTTTTGGAGCTGGCCACAATCATGGTGCTCCTGTCACGTGACAAAAACCTTTTCTGTCTAGGCCACGATTATAGGGAAAGGTCACGATTGTGATAGAACCGTTTTCTGTCAGGCCATGATTGTGGGGGTGAGAGTCAAGATTTTGCCTTGCATTTTCTTCTTTCATCCATTCAAATTTAGCACATATCTTAATACCAAATTCACACCAAATTTTCCATAATTCACTACCTCTAATACACTATAATTTCATACTAATTCAACTACAAAATCAATTGCATTAAGCCCTCAATTCTCTACTTATTTAATTCACCATTTCTAACTAAATCTCATCATTCATACATTCATAATCTTTCCTATCATATCCATTCACAATACATCCAACAAATCATCTCCATACTTTATTTTCCTCTTTATTCTTAGCACCCTTTCAGTTTAACATCAATCACACAAACTAATTCATAACACAACAAAATAGAACATTCATACTTAAACATTTATCATCTAATTTTCTACACATTTTAAACTTAGATATCATCTTCATTTCACTTCTAATTGATCAACCTAACTTACCACATTTCAAGACATCATAATACTCCTTCTTATAAACTCTAAACTTATGAATTATCATTCATCTTAACACAAAGTAAGGCATAACTCTTTTTACCACTTTATTCACACATCACCGTATTTCAACTTCCCTTTTTCATAATCATTAATCTCTTAATTCATTATCATAAATGCTTTATTTAACAAACAATTCATGAATAAGATGAACTCACTACAACTTAGAACATGATCTCTTTATTATTATTACACCCACGTATCACATGTAAAATTTCATGATCATGATCATCAGTCTCTAATTACTCATCATATTAATTAAATTTAACATTACCTATAAAATCAAAGCATAACTTCCTTAATTTATTTTTAAGCTTCTTTAAAGTCACTAATAAACCTTAATCCTTCATGCTCACGATCATTAACTTTTTAGGGTGGATTAGTTTAGGTTTTTAAGACAAGATGAAGAAGACATCAAGATGAAAGTAGCAAATGATAGACAAAAGCAAGGTGTAACATAGATGAAGGTTGGTGAAGCAAAATCGTGACAAGACAGAAGAAGAATGAAGAAAATGATGAAGATTGCGAAGAGAGGAAGAAAAAAGCTAGATGAAACAATTAAGCTAGTCTTTCAAAAGTTAAAGAGTGAATAACGTGAGTGAGGGGTGAGTGGTGAGTGGTAGTGACACTTGTCATTTTCACTTTCATAATTAGTCCATTTTGTCGCCAATTTCTAATCCAATTGTTTCTCAAATTTCAATGACACTTGTCATTAAATCCTAATGTCATTTATAAAAATTTCCACTACCATTTGACTCTTAATTCTATTTCTACTTCCATTTATCAATTCTCTAGCCACTTCGCATTTTTCCTAGTATAAAAATACCCGAAAACTCATACTCACCAAATTAATTTTCAACACATATAAACCACATTTCATATAAAAATCACATTTATAAATCAATTATACCCGAAAAATTGTCAATGAATACATGTACAATCATTTTAATGCGTGCAAAAATTAATAGTCATATGCGTGTGTATGTCATATTATGCATGAGCATGAAATGCACTTTCTAACTTCTCAATAATCTCTCATATACAATATTCTAGGGTCCTAACCCTTAACATGGGATAGCGGGATGTTACATCAATAATGTTAATTTATTAGATTTAAGGTTTGAAGGAGCTTACTTTATAGAGAGTAATAAGCAAGAAGGGAGTTGTCTTATCATAAAAACGTTGGATAAGGAAGTGTTCAACCTTCAATAACTTATATTTTTCTCTAATAATAGAATCTTTTTTAACACCCATTTATGTTCAAATCACTCATCCATTGAAGTATCTTTAAATGTAGAGAAAAGAAAGGTAAATTCATCCTTTAGATTCAATAACCTACTTGTGAATCTAGAATTTCAAAGAGGCAGATGTGAGAGGACTTAGCATTGAAATTTGAGGGATTTGAATCTTAAAAATGCACAAAAAACTCTAAGTAACAAAAACTGAGCTAGAAAAACTCCATCAATATGAGGTCAAAGAAACAATGAGACAAGGGAGGCCCTAATTATTATTAAAAAATTGCTTTAAACCTTAAACCTAGTGATATAGACTTGAAGTTGAAGGAGAAAATGGCTTTAACCAGTTATACTCAAGCTATAGAAAAATATTATTCATTCTTGAGACCAAAGGAAAGAGTTCTTTGGCTAAAGTATCATCACAAGAGTACCAGCCTCTTCTATAATGCCATTTTAAATAAAAGAAAATTCAATAAGTTCTACTCATCAAAAATAGCAACGGAGATAGAGAAAAGATTAAAAAATCGATATTTAGTCACTTTAAGCTTACTAGGAAACCCTAATAGTAACTATTCTTATGAGAAAGTCTTAATGGTCTTTGTCCCTTAACTTTATCTCAAACCAATAGAGAGAGATGTTATTAAAGCATTACAACATTTTGGAAATCAAATAAGATATTTTTAATTTGAATCCTGACAAAACTTTAAGAGCCAATGAGTTAAATGCATTTTTTTCAAAAATACTTAGCATTTAATAGGTAATATGAGCACAAAAGTTACCCTGGAATTCTTTGCAAGTGGAAGAATGCTTCAATAACTAAACAAATATTTTGTTTTTCTTGTTTTTCTCATGTTTAAAAATTGAATCAAACTCTATAAATGATTTTAAACTAATTTCTTATTACAATTTTGTACAAAACGTGATCTCCAAATTGAATTTAAAGAGACTGAAGGAGGTTTTCAAGTTTATCATTATCCTAACTCAAGGGGTGCTTATTTAGGAAATGAGCATATGAGATAATTTGATGATAGCTCAAGAATTATTCAGTGAGTATAATAAAATATTCTTATTAAACAAGGCATTTGACTCTTTAAATTGAAGTTTTAATTTAGATACTTAAACTAGATTGAGCAATGCATTTCTATAGTGTTTTATAAAATTATTTAAAATATGGAGCCCTATAAATACTTCCAAGGTGTTAGGGGTATGAGACAAGGGGATCTACTCTCCCCTTACTAGTTTACTTTGGGAATTAAGGTATTATTGGTAATTTTATCCTAGACAATCAATATATGTAAGGATTTCAGGTTTCATCAAAAATGCAAAAAACTAAAGCATTTTTTAGCTCCCTTTTATAGATGAACTATTGATGTTTTGTAGAGTTGATATAACCTCTCTTTTGAAAATATATCAGACATTTCGGTTAATAGAAACAAGAGACATATATATGTCCCTATTGATTCACAAGAACTACAATATGCCTTTATGATCATCTCTGGTCTAAACCTTCAAGAGCCACCTTTTAAATACTTAAGAATCCCAATATCACTTAAAATAACCTCCTATAGAGATTTTTAGCATTATTTGGATCAATTCAAAAGAGGATCGGCCATTTAAAACAAAACTTTCTCTTTTAAGTAGGCAGGCTTTAGCTTATCTTAGTAGTTGTAAATAACATTCACATTCATTGGAGTCACGACTTTCCTATAGAGATGTTGTTTTTGTTATTTTTTTACTGGAGTTGCTACTTATACCTCCACCAAACATGATCAAGAAAGTGGAGAAACTTTAAAGAACTTCTTATGGCCAGGCAAATCAAAAAATGCAAAAAATGTTATAGTTAAGTGGTGAAAGTTTATACACTAGTGGAGAAGGTAGGATTAGCTGTAAATCAATCAAAATCAATAAAAATACTAACAAAAAAAGAATTTAAAAGATTTTTACGTATAATATTTTTACTTATAACGAATTATTTTAGGTGTGTTGGATGCACTACTACATAATAAAGAGCCACAACTTCTATCATATCAAAGTAAAACTAAGCAATTCAAAAACACTAAACTAAATACTAAAACTAAGGGAAGTCATGGCTTAATAAATGAAAGTTAAAGTTGGTTAAGATAAGAAAACTTAAATTTGGTCTAACAATTGGAATGTTGTTGGACCACTTTTTATATTACAAGGAATTGAAAGCCTAAAAAGACTAATACAACTATCAGCTAAGGTGGAAGTGATAAGTCAAATTATTTATATATGATTTTGGGATGGATTGGAACTAATTTGACTTATCTTCATGTGAATTGTGCACTTTATTTGGTTAATTCTCACACATTTCAACTTTATTACTTAATAGGTACAATTGGAGAGATTTTGGGACAAAAGACATATCTTTGGTTGTGGATGTCTGATTAAGACCGTTCAAGTGCATTTTTGAAGAGGACTTTGACGGTGTAGACACAATTTTTATTCCCCTGTTTAGCAAAAACTAGGTTTCTTTGACCCTGAGACAAGATATATACTCATTTGGAAGACCTAAAGAGGGTTCTGGCACTAAAAATGAGGCAATAAGAGAGAAGGCACCTAAAAGAGGAAAAAGAGGAGGAAGAAGGAGGATTAAAGCAAGCTTGTTTTGTGTTCTTTCAACTTTCTCTCTCTACACTTTCTTGGATGTTGCTTGTCTTTATTTGTTCAGATTCTTTTATCATGTTCTAGAACTAAACTCCATTTAGGGTTAGGGATGTAGCCTATTTTTGGGGATTAATTGATGTTTTATGGATTGATTGTTTCCACTAAAGTTGTGACAGGGTTGAGGGTTTGCATAGACTATAGGAAATTAAATGCAGCAACTAGGAAAGATCATTTCCGTCTACCCTTTATTGATCAAATGTTGGAAAGATTAGTAGGGCATGATTATTACTGCTTTTTAGATGGTTATTTAGGGTATAACTAAATTCCCAAAGCCCCAGAGGATCAGGAGAAGACCACCTTCACTTGTCCCTGTGATACATTTGCATACTGTAGGATGCCTTTCGGTTTGTGCAATGCTCCTATCACTTTCCAACGCTACATAATGTCCATATTCTCCAACATGGTGGAGAATATAATTGACATATTTATGGACGATTTTTTTGTTTTGGTTCTTCTTTTGACACATGTTTGTTCAATCTAGAACAAGTTCTATAGAGATGTGAGGAAACCAATCTTATGCTAAATTGGGAAAAGTGTCATTTTATGGTACAAGAAGGGATCATCCTAGGCTACAAAATCGCGAATAATGGAATAAAGGTGGATTCGGATAAAATTAAAGTCCTCAACCAATTACCACCTCCCAATTCGGTTAGAGCAATAAGGATTTTTCTTAGGCAAGCAGGGTTTTATAGAACATTTATTAAGGATTTTCCAAGATTCTAAACCCTTATGTGCTTTGCTGCAAAAGGAAGTCCTTTTTGAATTTACTAATGAATGTCTTAATGCTTTCAACAGGTTGAAGAAGGAACTTACCTCAGCTCCTATAATGGTTGCACCGAATTGGAATCTCCTTTTTGAGCTGATGTTTGATGCTAGTGATTATGCACTTGGGGATATTTTAGGACAAAAACAGGATAAGAAATTACATGTCATTATTATGCTAGCAAAGTTCTTAATGATGCTCAAGTTAATTATACTACTACAGAGAAAGAATTGCTAGCAGTAGTTTTTGCATTTGATAAATTTAGATGTTATCTTGTTAGGTCCAAGGTCATTTTTTACACTGACCATTCCACTTTGAAATATTTTCTTACCAAAAACAATGCTAAACCAAGGTTGATCTGATGGATTTTACTCTTGTAGGAATTTGATTTGGAAATTAGAGACAAGAAGGGATCCAAGAATTCTGTAGCTGATCATCTTTCGCAACTTGAGCAAGGTGACAAAATGGAAGCTGAACTGATTAATGATGCCTTCCATGATAAGAATATGTGGTCTATTATGGGAAATATTTCTTGCTTTGCTGATCATGTTAATTTTCTAGTGTCCAACATTATCCTAAGTGATTACTCATACCATAAGAGAAGGAAATTCTTATTGGAGGTAAGGAAGTACTTTTGGGAAGACCTGTTGCTCTTTAGAAGGTGCGCTGATGGGATAATTAGGTGATGTATACCTGATGAGGAGATGTGATCAGTATTGTATCATTACTATGCTTCTCCTTATGGTGGACACCATGGTGCTAACAAAATGGCAGCAAAGGTTTTACAATCTGGTTTGTATTGACCTACTCTTTTTAAGGATGTTAAAACTTTTGTTATGACATGTGATAGATGTCAAAGGATAGGAAACATAGGTAGGAAGCACGAGATGCCTTAATAGGGGATTTTAGAGGTTGAACTCTTTGGTGTATAGGGTTTGGACTTTATGGGACTATTTCCAATATCCTTTGGAAATGAATACATCCTTGTGGTAGTTGGTTATGTATCCAAATAGGTGGAAGCCACAGCTTTGGCAAACAACACTAGAGTAAGTGTTGTGAAATTTGTAAGGAGGCATATATTTTCAAGATTTAGAGTTCCAAGAGTCATAATAAGTGACAATGGGGTGCATTTTTAGAATCATCAATTCAAATATCTGTTGGCAAAATATAGGTGCCATTTCAAGTTCAAAACCACTTATCACCCCCGAAACCAGTGGGCAAGTCAAGGTGTCAAATATAAAAATCAAGCAAATTTTAGAAAAGACTGGCAATACATCAAGAAAGGATTGGGTATTGAAGCTTGATGACACTCTCTAGGCATATAGGACAACATACAAGACTCCCTTGTGTATGTCCCCATATAGATTAGTCTTTGGAAAATCTTGCCATCTTCTGGTAGAAATTGAACAGAAGGCATTATAGGCAATCCAGAAGTTGAACTATGATTTCAAAGAGGCTGTACAGAGGAGACTAATGGAGTTGAACGAGCTAGATGAGTTTCACCTAGATGATTTTAAGAATGCTAGAATATACAAAGAGAGAGCCAAGACTTTCCACGACAACCTTTGGAGAGAATTTAAACCTGGTTAAAAGGTTTTGCTATTTAACTTTCGTTTGAAATTGTTTTCATGGAAATTGCGATCAAGATGGTCTGGACCTTTCTTGGTGACTAAAGTAAACCCAAATGGAGAAGTGGAGATTGCAAGGGATGAGCAACCACCCTTCCTGGTCAATGGGCAACGACTTAAGCATTACTTTGAGGGAGAGATGGTTGGATACATTTCCACCATCACATTCAAAAATTGAAATTATGGTGGCCTAGTCCAGCTGAGGACATTAAACTTAGCGCTTGTTAGGAGGCAACCCAATATTTCTAACTCTTTGTGTGTTTTATTAATTTCATTATCTCATTTTTTTCATATCTTTTTATTCTAGTCTATTGTGTATTGTGTAGGGTTAATGCTTATAAGACACCTCAATGACACCTCCTAGTTGCATGAAGAATAGAGTGATCAAAATGCATCAATCTGAGAGGTAAGATCCACGTTACGGGTAGGGGAGGTAAGTTTTTTTGCTTCTTTTAATGTTTTTATGATTATCATTCATACATCATGCATATAGTCCTATGGTATCATTGAGTAGTTGGAAGGGGAAAAATAGGAGTGAACTAAGTGAGATGGACATAGAAAAATCTGAGGAGGTCCGTCTAGCGGACAACATGTCTGTTTAATAGACATTACAAAGCATCTCACTCCCAGAAAACTCGAGAAGGTCCGCTTAGCAGACATTACTCAGCTTCTAGAACTCAGAGATCCGAAAAGATCCGTTTAGCAGACATCATGTCCACTTAATGGACATTATCCAGCTTTTGTCACTAAGAAACTCGAGAAGGTCCGCTTAATGGACATTTCTCGCACTCAAAGTTTTTAAAACTTTTCCCCCTCTTTTTTCCCGCACTCTTCCCTATATTTTCCCTATTTTCTGCTTCCCACCTTCAAGCCATTCACTTCCTCCGACCTTCCCTTGCCTATTTCACCTTCTCACCCAAATTTTTTGTTTTTTCTTATTCTCTTCGTCTCTTCTTCCACTGCCTTCAACTGACCCATCGACCAATACAAGCCCTAATCACCTCCACCAATTGTCTCCAAGCCAATACCTACTACCACCCTCAAATTCATGGATTTTGAGGATTCTTTTGAGGATTAGGGCTGAGCTCATGCACCTTCCACTCGCAGTCGGCTCAAGTAAGTACTCTTTCTCCATTTGGGGTAAAATCGTGGCTGAACTTGTTTCAATTGAAGAATCTCTGGATTCCTAAAACATTTTGAATTTATGGAGTTGAAGCTTGACATCCCCATTAGTGTGGGTTGCTTGAGGTTGTGTTGTTGAGATTAAATTTGTTTAGGGTTTGTGTGGGAATTGAGTTTGTGATTGGGTTGAAATGGAATTTGAGTTGTATTGATGTCAAATTTGTGATTGTGTGGCAATTGTTGGGTTTGTGCTATTGATTGAATTTAGAGGTGTGTTGAAGTTGTAGGGTTTGTAGTGAAATTGAATCCATGGGTTGCAGTTGCGGTTAAAAGTGCATTTGAGAGTAAGAGTGTGGTTACATTACAACTAATTCGATGTTGGAAATTAACCCCTACCTGGTTGAGATTATAGCTGGTGATGAACCTATTCGTAATGTCGTGATTTAAGCAAATGGTGAGAAAGAACACTGCTCAATCCTCTACAGCTACTAGGGGTAAATAGTTGGTCAAGGAAACAGAGGAACTTGAGCTTAATCAAACTCTATTCATCAATAAGTAAAGTGAGGCTTGGTATAATAAGAAAAAGAACAACAAGTTTGTGCTAGAAGTCTCAGTGGAAGCGGGAATTGATGCAGTGTACAATGTGAGAGCCAACTTTGATAGATTTCATTGGGGCAAGTTGTTGGGCCTAAAGGGAGCATATTACCCAGCTGCAGTCAAGCAATTCTATGCCAACCTTAGCACGGCAGCAAATAAACAACCATCGAAACGTGTTTCTCGTGTAAATGGGACAGAAGTGGTCATCACCGAAGAGCTAATTAGTGAACATTTGGAGCTGCCCATGGGAGGCCAAGTCCCACCCTTTGACAAACGGGCTAGGTTTTAAATTGATAGCCAATGGACCAAGGACGATGCTATGTCTCGTTTTGTAGTTAAGGCCACTATGCACTTCACAAACCAACACATGTTTATGCATTGCGGCCCCCTTGATGTTGAACTAAGATTGGTGGCATTCATACTTGCCCATAATGTCATCCCTATGGCTAGTGACTCGGGATACCTTCGAAATGAGGATTTATATATTTTGGAGAAAAATTTTTTCCAAGAAGACCAATTCTAGGGTATTGCGATTGCCAAGATGATCATGACCTCGATGTGGTAAGTAGTGCATCATAAAGATGAGATTAAGAGGTTTGTATTTCTGGTCATATTGAGCCAGTTATTTGGGCGCCTTAAAGTCCTCTATAGAAATAAAGAAGTGGCTCATACGACTGATGTGGATGTCATCAGTGCGAATAAGATGAGGGAATTCAATTATTGAGAAGATGCTCCAAACAGGTGGGTCAATCTGCATCGAGTGAGGGCCAATCCGACCGCACTGCTGCACAGCAATCCCAAACTACTCAAGGCCAAGGGGACCATCAGATTCTAACCCAGTTACAAGAAGTCGGCACAGAAGCTCAAGGACTTTAAGCTCAAGTGGGAAATCTCACGGATTCCCAAACAAGGAGGGAAGAAAAGTTGAGGGCTTTTATGGAGCACCAGCCACCCCCTTCGGAATAGCACTTGAAGAGACATCATAGGATCCTAGGATTGCATGCGCATTTTCAGTTTCATGCATTAGCTTCGCACTTTATGTTCCGCTGACCCTATGTTTTATTTTGTTTCTTCTATTTTGGACAATTGTAAGGATACTTCAAGGATCTTTTGTTCTATCCTCATAATTTTGTGATGCATAACTTTATGGGTGATAGGAATCCAAGGTGCAGAATTTGGTTTTATAACAATGCAATCTGTTAATTCAGGGCGTTTCTTTTCCCTTACTCTTTATTCCATTTTTTACATTATGCTTTCTCTTTTATCTTACTCAACATTAAGGACAATGTTGATTCTAAGTGTGGGGATCGGATAAATTGATGATTTTGCATGCATAATGTTGCATTGAATTATCCTACAATTTCCATTAAAAAATTTTACCTTTTATTTTGTGTTAGTTTTTCATTAATTAATTTTTCATTTATTTTCATCCTGCATGTGTGCATACTTATACATCTTTCACATCCTAATTGTCTTTATAATCCAATTTAGTGAGTTAATTGTATTATGGGTAAGATTGATCTTAAATAAGATGCATAATATGATTAAATTGATTACATATCTTGTCACAATTGGACACTATAATGTTAAATTGATTGAATGAGCATGCTATTGAATGAGAAAACATCACTAAATGAGCTATTTGGAGCTTAAAGGATTGCACCCAATCCTATTTTCTTGTGAGTGATATAATTTTCTCTTATATGTATTTTTACTTCTAGAACTTGCATTGCATCTTTTCGAGGTTACATAATCATACTATGGTATGTTCATGAAATTGATAAAAGGCACTAGGATTGAGCTTGAGCCAAATAACCAGCCCTTTTTATCTATCAATCCCCTAATGAACCCTTTGTGCCTATTGCTTGTATTTGAGCATTTTTCTTTATAAACCTATTCCAAAGAACCTTGAGCCAAGAAAAACAAATTTACCCTTATTCAATGGTTAGTAAAGCTATAAATGTTGTGCGTTCAATATTCTTATTGATGGGTATACAAAGGAAGAAGTGTGGGGGTGTTTTCTATAGAAATTGAAGGAACATGCTGAAAAACAAACAAATAAATAAATAAAATAAAATAAAAAGGAAAAAAGAAAAAGAAGAAAAAAGAGAAAAGAAAAGAAGAATTAGCATCTAAATGGTGTTTTTGAAAAGTTGGGCATTTCACTTCAGATTCTAAGGTAAAAGAATGATGGAAAATTTTGATAATAAAGTGGTGGAGTTTCCTAAGTATTATGGTTGTTGGGCAATTTCTCAGTAAATTTTTCCAATGATTATTGTAATATTTGTAGTTTCTGCTCTACTAATTATTGAATGTTTGAATTCCTATCCTTTCTTTCTTAGCTTACTTTACCCCTTGGCCCCATTACAACCTAAGGAATAAAGATCTTTTTGATTCATGGATATGCCATAGATGGGAGTAGTGGAGAAGTAGATAAGATGCAAGCTTATGGTAAGAGATATGCATTAGAAGATGATTGAGAGTCACCCTTAAACACTTGTGTGTGAAAGTGAATGCTTTATGAGAGACTTCATTCATGGCATGTGATTTTCATTAATTGAAGCATTATGATGTCTTATTGTTGCTTAGTTTGTGATCTAATTTATGAAGTATTATGTGGCCCTATGTCTATTTTTCAATTCTTATCTATAATGCTTTCAACTTATTGGATTGAGCTATAATGATAATTAAGTGTGGAATGATAGAAAGAAAATGTTTTTAGGTATCGTTCATTTTAAGTAAACTATCAGGAGACTATAACTCCTCCATTATGGACTCGTAGTGGTTTAAAGGCTTATAGCATATGCTAAATGTCATCATACACCTACGAAAGTGGAATCAATATCTTGTTTGCGGATTTAGTATTTAGTTTTCTTTTGTTTTTGCTTGGGGAAAAGCAATGGTTCAAGTGTGGGGGAATTGGGAATTTGATAAGTCAAATTATTTATATATGATTTTGGGATGAATTGGAACTAATTTGACTTGTCTTTATGTGAATTTTGCGCTTTAATTGGTTAATTCTCACACATTTCAACTTACTACTTAATAGGTGCAAATGGATAAATTTTGGGGCAAGAGGTATAACTTTCACTGTAGATGTCATATTAAGGTCATTCAAATATACTTTCGAAGAGGACTCCGAGTTCTACAACTTTCATGAATACTCCAAGAAGAGATTTTTATTATTTAAAGGGTCAAAATTGCATGTTTCTGGAGAAAACCTGAGAAGGTTCGCCCAGCGGACATGATGTCCCTCCAAACGAACATGAGCGGAGAGGGAAAGTTGGAAGACCTGATAAGGACCGCTCAGCAGACATAATGTCTGCCTAATGGACATTCTCTAGTCAAATTGCTCCAGAAGACCCGAGAAGGTCTGCCCAGCGAATATCAAGTGCGTTTAACAAACTTTGTCGGCACTGTTACGATCCTCATTTTCCTATTTAATAAAAACTAGGTTTCTTTGACCCCAAGACACTATAAATACTCGTTTTTAAGACCAACACACTAAGGAGGCAGCCAAAAGAGGAAAAGAAGAGGAAGAAGGAGGATTGAATAAAGATTGGAAACAAACTTATTTTATCTTCTCTCTCTATTTTCTCTCTCTATTTTCTCTCTCTACTCTGTCTTGAATGTTGATTGTTTTCATGTATTTGGATTCTTTATCACGTGCTGGGACTAAACCCCATTTAGGGTTAGGGATGTAGCCTATTTTGGGGATTTATTTATGTTTTATGGATTGATTGGTGTTGAATGAAAGTTCTTGGGTTATATTTATCTTTCTTCAGCTTTATTATTTTTTCTATGCTTGATCACCATAGATGCAATCTTAGGAATCATATGATGGACTGAAAGGTGAAGTATGATTTGTGCACTAGGAAGATAAACACATTAGATTTAGAGATATAGATATCCTAAACTAATGTGATAACTTATGATTGCTTTGCTCTTAATGAATTTGACTAGTTAGGTTTCACATTGAGAGATGGTAATCAACTAGTTGGGTATTCTTATATGTATTAAGATAAAATATAAGTGAATTTGTGCAATTGTTATTATAACCTATCATTCAATCAATTCCATAATTCATCGATCAATCTCTTAAATTAGTGAACCCTGAAGCCCTAAGTCTAAATCATTAATTTACCTTGCTTGTTTATTTATATTCTTCACAATTTATTGTTTGCTCTAATCCAATCATCTATTAATTTTCTTATCATTTTAGTTCACGTAATTAGGATTAATTCAGTAGTGAGTATTTTATTCCTTGTGGGATACAACCTTGGAATACTTGATGTGTAAGTACTAGGAACGACTCTGTGCGCTTGTAGCTTTTGTCGACCACTTTGATGCAGAGCTATAGTGGGAGGTTATAACCTTGGAATACTTGATGTATAAGTACTAGGAACAATTATGTGTGCTTGCAGATTTTTTTGACCACTTTGATGTAAAGCTATAGTGGGAGGTTATAATCTACTAACACAACTGACCATACACTATAAGAAGTGCTTATATTATAAAATAGGTTAAAGTCATCGCTTGTTAAACTGAGTGTAACATTACATGGGTCTGCTGCGAAAAAAGGATGCTTTACATCAAAACTTTTCCAAAAAAAAGAATCCACTTGGTGTCTCATAGATTCATCATTACGTAGTTTTTCCTTGTGCCACCTCATATCTTTAGCAACATTTGCTGACATGTACATTTTTTGCAAGTGTAGAGTTGATGGGAAATATCACAAGACTTTTTGTGGAATCTTTTTTCTACAACTATGTTCATTAGTCAAATTTCCCATTTTCCCATCATTCTTCCATCTATATTCACCACAAATTGGACAAGCTTGAGCATCCTCATATTTGTTTCTATAAAGAATGCAATCATTAACACAAGCATCTATCTTTACATATGAAAGCCCTATATCTCATGTAATTTTCCTACTATCAATATGAGCAAGGAACCGTATTACCTTTAGGAAACCATCTTTTCATTATATGCAATATACCTTCAATTGATGAATGACAGCGTGGAAGATACCTCACGGCCAGGATATAACTCTTGTTTTAATTCTTGCAACAATCTATAAAACTTAACAACTTCATTATGGGAGTAAATTATATCTCGTGTCTTGAAAAATTACTGTTATACTTTTTACATAGACAATGTGTTGATCTTCCCGTATCAAGATGATTGAAAGCGAATTCAAGAAATTTAATAATTCTTTTTTCATACTCTGGCAATGTTCTATCAGAAATTTCCATCCAACTTTTATCTATCTCCACTATCCTATGCCACAAATTAATTAAAATTAAGACAAAAATTATGAAAGAAAATTGTAAACTTGTCAAAAGCATCAAACTAACCAAAATGTGTAAAGTCACTCCAAGTTTGGTTGCAAATCAAAAACCATCTTAATAAACAAATAAAAGAATAGATGATAAGAATATGATAAGCCATAATTTGACATCCTGTTAGTCTTCACCAAATTAGGTATTCTTGCCCCTTAGGCTTTCTTAAATTGCACGGGAGATTTATCTATTTCACCTAAGTGTTTATCTTAGATGTGTTGTTTGGCCCTATTTTTTGTCCATTTCATGATCTTTTTACCTTTTGGGATTCATTCAACATGATTTTGTTGAAATCTTGATTTTCTTGCCTATTGGCTTCATTTTATAGCTAGAAACACAGTTCTGAATGTGAAGTCCCAATGAATATGAGGCTTTGTTTTTGTGGCCTTACATAAGAAGGTATATATGAGAAAATGAAACTAAGGTGATCATCATTTTAGATACGCATATATTGGATGGTTACGAAACTCGAGAAAAGTTGGGTTAGCGATACCTGCAATTAAGTTAGGAAGCTGAGCTTGTGTTTTAGCAATTAAAATTGCTTTTCTTCATTCTATATTACATTGATTTTAAAATCAATGGTCCAAATAATTGACAATTAATGAAAGGACTCTCCTCATTTTGTTGTCATTTGACCATTGGTGAGTTTAAGCCTAAGAAAACATCTTTCGTCCCTAGATTTGGATCAACAAACAAGCATTAATGTCAAATTTTATTATGATTTAGCCAGATAATATATAGCATAGTCAACGCTTATTTCTTCTAAACGCAAGATTGTTAAGACATAATTCTTCCATTCATTTAACTGTTCTCGCACATAATAGAATTTACAAATTAGATAACGCTTAAATTCTTGCATGCATTACACTGTTCTAGGTATAATAGAATTTACAACATCTTTGTAGAAGTAATGTCTCAGAAGTTCAAAAGATTGGTTTAGCTAGTTCCTTAGCATGCAAGCAATGTATAAGGATTCAAGAAAAGTTAGTTGAGTTAGTTTTCTATTAAGTGACTACTAGGAGTTTTGAGAAATTATAAATGATTGTGTTCTCGAAAGTTGTATAAAATTTCATATGCAATAAAACTCAATACATCACTGAGTTTTCTGATCTATCTTGCTTCCCTATTTTCTCTGCTTCCAGAAACAAAACTTGTTCTTGAGATCTTTTTCTTTCTTTTCTATTCTTTGCGTTCATTAACATAGTTTCAGTTCTTTGATGACAGACAGATAACAACAACAAAGTGATATTAGAGCTAGATTCTTAAGGGATCTGTAAAGGTATAAGCAAGGTGCTTGGCATGAGATGATCACTTCTTTCAAAGTTGGGCTGTGACTGCATGTGGGAGTTACTTAGAGATGGATGAGAATTCATCCCAGGGCTTGCAGTCCACAATTTTCAATGGAGAAGACTATCAAGTCTGGGCAATCAAGATGGAGGCATACCTGTAAGGACAGGATCTTTGGGAGCCTATTGATGAAGACTATGTCGCCAAGGTTCTAGTAGAAGATGTTCCAATTGCTCAGTTGAGATGGCTGAGGGAGAGGATGACCAAGAAGGCTTAGGCTAAGTCTTACTTGTACCAGTCAGTAGCACCTTTAATTTTCACTCAGATCATCGGTCTCAGCAATATAAAAGAGATCTGGGACATCTTGAAAAGTGAATATGAAGGTGATGAAAGGGTGAAACATATGAAGGTGTTAAATTGTTTGATAGAATTCGACAAGTTGTAGATGAAAGAAGATGAAACAATCAAGAGCTATAGTGAGAGGCTGATTCAACTTTCAGTACCTGAGAAGTATGAGGTTACAATTGTCTCTCTTGAAAATTTCAAAGACATCTCACAGATAAAGCTTTTCGAAGTGGTGAGTGCCTTGCAGGCTCAAGAGCAAAGGCATCTAACGAGAAGAACAGAGACAACTGAAGGGGCATACAAGGCTTTTACCAAGACTGGGGATCAAGAAAAGAAAAAGAAGAAAAGAAACAAGAATGGCTCAAGCTCTCAAAATGTGCAGACTCACCAAAAAATGGTAACAAGAATGCAGGGGGAGACAAGACCAAAAAGTATAATTCTTGTCCTCACTATAGAAAATCGAATCATCTGGCATTCAGATGTTGGAAGAGACTAGATGTGGTGTCTAGGAAGTGCCAACAAAAGGGACACATGGAAACAATATGAAAAAAATCTGACTTAAGCTACTGCCAATGTACAGGTTGCTAAAGAGGAAGAGTACTTTTTGTTGCTACATGTGATCTTATTGAAGAATATCCATCTAAGTGGCTGATTGACAGTGGATGCACAAGTCATATGACTCTAGATCCATGACTATCTAAGTATTTGGATCAGAATATGAAGGCAAATGTGAAGCTGGGGAATAGAGACTATACACAAGTTGAAGGGAGAGGGGTGGTTGAGATCTCTACCAAGAATGGAGTCAAGATCATCCTTGATGTGCTACTAGCGCCTAGAATCTAACATAACCTCCTTAATGTGGCTCAGTTGATTGAAAGAGGTATGTCAGTACACTTTGAATCTGATGTGTGTAAAGTGTTTGACAAATCTGGGCAAGAAGTACTTAGCACCAAGATGAAGAATAAAAGCTTTACCATGAGACTAGAAGAGATACAAAAGAAGGCACTGGTGAGTGATATAGCTGAATCTGAACTCTGGCATAGGAGACTCGGGCACTACCACATGAAAGGGCTGGATGTAATAAAGAAGAAAAGCATGGTGCAGCACCTACCGGCTCTCTCATTTTGCAACTCAGAATGTAAAGTCTGTATGATGTGTAAGCAAACTCGAGTTCCTTTTACAAAGTCAATTTGGAGGGCTAAGGAGAAGCTCCAACTACTGTATATGGACTTATGTGGTCCAATGCCAGTAGAATCACTGAATGGGAGTAGATATTTCATGTTGATAATAGATGACTACTTGAGGTATAGCTGGATATATTGTCTCAAGAGACAAGAAGAGGTGGCAAGGATGTTCAAGGAGTTTAAAACTCTAGTTGAAAATCATACAGGGCTGAATATTAAGTCTATTTGGACAAACAATGACTCATAATTTATTTATGACAAGTTTCAATTGATTTGTAAAGATGTAGGAATCAAGCACCAGCTGACCACACCCTACACTCCACAACGGAATGGAGTGGTGGAGAGGAGAAATAGAACAGTGGTGGAGATGGTGAGGTGCATGCTAGAAGACAAGAAGCTTCCTAAAATTTTTTGGGTAGAAGCAGCCTCCACTACTTGCTTTTTGCTCAATAGATTGCACACTCGAGCTCTTGAAGATAAGACACCATATGAAGCATGGTATGAACTGAAGTCAAAGTTAAAAAACTTGAAGGTGTTCAGATCCTTGTGTGTTTGCTCACATATCTCAAGCTAGGAGAAACAAATTGGACAACAAATCTAAACTTGAAAATTTTGTGGGATATTCTAAAGTAACTATAGGGTATAGGCTGTATTATCCAACACTGAAGAAGGTGAAGGTGAGTAGAGATGTTCATTTCCTTGAAGATGAACACTGGAATTGGTTTGATGCAAATCAGAAAAATGAAGAAGAAAGGCAGATTGTCAGGCTACCTTCTGTTACTCTAGAAATTGCAGAAGAAGATGCAGATGATCAGCACCAGTTTGAGCAGGATGAGCTGGATTCTGACGAGGAGCAAATTCCAAAGATTCCAGATGATGAGATAGATCATATACCAGTAAGAGGAACTAGGAGTTTAGCAGAGATTTATGAGAGAAGCAATGTTAGAGCCTTTAAAAGTTCAGGAAGCACTTCGAGATCCGAAGTGGTTTGAAGCCATGAAGGAAGAAATTTCAATGGTGAAAAAAAATGAAACCTGGACTTTAGTTGATGAACCATTTATCAGAAGGGCAATTGGGCTCAAGTGGGTCTTCAAAATCAAGCTAAATTCGGATGGTTTAGTCAACAAGTATAAAGGTAGATTAGTGGTGAAGGGGTATGGACAAATAGAAGGAGTGGATTTTGGAGAGACATTTGCACCAGTGGCTAGGATTGAAACAATTAAACTTCTCTTAGCACTTGTAGTTGAGAAAAGTTGGAAGGTACACTAAATGGATGTAAAATCTGCCTTCCTAAATGGTGTATTGGAGGAGGAGATTTATGTATAACAACCAGAGGGTTCTGTGATAGAAGGGAAGGAGGAGAGTGTGTATGGACTGAATAAAGCACTCTATGGCTTAAAGCAAGCCCTTAGATACTGGTATTCAAGAATTGATACTTTCCTACTGGAGATCAATTTCAAGAGAAGTTGTAGTGAGTCAACATTCTATGTAAGCCTACAACTAGATGATATTGCAGTTGTTTTGATTTATGTGGATGATCTACTGTTGACTAGAAGCTTAGAAGCACAAATTGAGTTTCTGAAACATCAATTCAGAAGCACCTTTGAAATGACAAATCTAGGGTTAATGAAGTATTTTCTAGGAATGGAAATACATTAGATTAAAAAGGGTATAGTAGTGAGTCAGAAGAAGTATGTGTGTGATGTGCTGAGGAAGTTCAAGCTGGATCAATGCAAACAGGTGTCCACCCCCATATGTCCGAAAAAGAAGTTGGTGAAGAAAGAACGTGGAGATGAAGTTGATAACAAAAATTACAAAAGTATGGTGGGCTATTTAATGTATATATCTGCTACCAGACTAGATATATAGTATCCAATGAGTGTGCTCTCCAGGTATTTAAGCAATCCTGGGAAGCAACACTTAGTTGCTGTCAAGAGGGTGCTAAGGTATCTTAAAGGCACAACTGAGTATGGACTGTTGTATGAGAAGTCGAGTGAGTGTGACCTGAAGTGTTTTGTGGATAGTGATTAGGGTGGAGCAATAGAAGATATGAAGAGTACTACAGGGTATTGTTTGACTTTGGGATCAGCTTATTTTTCATGGAGCTTAAAGAAGTAGGAATTGGTGGCTCTCACGACTGCAGAAGTTGAATTGGTGGTAGCTACAACAACTACTAAACAAGTGATATGGGTTAGGAAATTACTTGAAGATTTGTAAATTCATTTGACATCTGCTACTATGTTGTATATTGATAATCAAGCTGCTATTTCAATATCCATTAATTTAGTCTTTCATGGGAAAACTAAGCATTTCAAGCTTAGGTATTATTATCTGACGGATGTGCAACAAGAAGGGGAGTTGAAGCTTAAATATATCAATAAAGAAGATCAAGTTGCTGATCTGTTTACTACAAGTTTTCATGTTTCTCGATTTGAACAATTGAGAAAGATGGTAGGTGTTAATAAACTAAATTTCTAAGCCAAAGAGGAGTATGTAGAAGTAATGTCTCAGAAGTTCAGAAGATTGGTTTAGCTAGTTCCTTAGCATGCAAGTAATGTATAAGGATTCAAGAAAAGTTATTTGAGTTAGTTTTTTATTAAGTGACAGTTAGGAGTTTTGAGAAATTATAAATGATTGGATTCTCGAAAGTTGTATACAATTTCATATGTAATAAAACTCAATACATCACTGAGTTTTCTGATCTATCTTGCTTCCCTGTTTTCTCTGCTTCTAGAAACAAAACTTTTTTTGCGATCTTTTTTTTTCTTTTCTATTCTTTACGTC
Source organism: Erythroxylum baracoense (assembly GCA_025629805.1). Classification (NCBI taxonomy): domain Eukaryota; kingdom Viridiplantae; phylum Streptophyta; class Magnoliopsida; order Malpighiales; family Erythroxylaceae; genus Erythroxylum; species Erythroxylum baracoense. The sequence continues at coordinate 32,628,756 of JAOTAY010000008.1, read as the reverse complement.
CATTAGCATAGTTTCAGTTCTTTGATGATAGACAGATAACAACAACTATCTTTGTCATTTATGTTTGTAAAAGAAGTCAGGGTGGGTGATACATGCCGAATAAGATATCTTCAAGTTTTCTCACTGGAAAGCTTTTGGTGATCCTTACAAAACAAATGCAAAAATTAATATCTTTCCATACACTAGACTCTCTTTTCTAGTAGTTTGTGGCCATGTCACATTTGCAATTCGAGAGACATCAATAAGGAAATTAGTAGACAATATGTTTATAGCAAACCAATACAACAGCTGCAAAATAACTTACAAGTTTTATCAAGATGCAGACATGCTAAATCAAATATTGTATTCAACTGTTATTGGGCATTTTCAATTTCACATATAGAATACATCATAGTGAACAACATAGAAACAAAAAATAAACAGAAGTATTATCATTTCCAATAAAATCAACTTTCCAGCTTAGGGTCTTTTTCTCTAGTGTTTACTTAGTGTCACTACAAACTTACTGGACATTTTATCTAAAAGCTATTGATCAGTTATCACAACTGAAACAATTTTTATTACCATTTTTCCATGTAAACTCAATATTGCTAAAGTTTTTCCTCATCCATGCCTCTCTCATGGCAATTACTTTTTGTCTCTTTTATGAATATGTTTTCTTTTTGCTTTATTTTGTCCTTTTTGTATGATCATCTATTTTTCCTTTTGTTATAACTAAAGTCTTTTTTCTTCTTTTTTTTAAATCTTCAAATTGCAATTCATAACTCATCCTTTTTCTTTTTGTGTTCTAAATTTCTAACCCCTTCTCACATGCCTTTTTATTTCATTCCTACATTTATTTTTTGTTCACTTATTGATCCTAAAAATATTTAAACCATATTTAAAACAGTAAGAATCCTTGATTTTTAGATTTAATGATTACATTTGTCTATTTTGGTAATCAAAACATAAACCATTTTTCTCATATTTTCAATTTGAAATTATAACGAAGAATATGGAATTGTAGAAAAAAATTCAGTAAACTTAATATCCTCTATTCATATTAAAGTTAATCCAACATAGAATTATTTTTCTTCTTCTCAAACTTCTAATGAAAATATTTCATATAAGTGTATAGTACGGTAGGATGTTTAAAGAGTGAGGAATTTTTAGAATAAAATAAAATCTTGTCAATACTAAGGATAATATTTCTTGCAAAAAAAGTATTATTTGATGTAAATGAGAAGATTGAAAATATTTCAAGAAACAAATAAAAAAGGAATAAGGAGGCTTATAATGTATCTTTCAGAGGTGATGAAATACAACAAGTATTATATAAACGAAAAAAGGAAAACTATTATCGACATATTCTTATTTTCATATAAAAACCACTCATAGTTCTCAACATAATTCTAAAAAATATTTTGATTGATAAGGATGTTATTTTACGATATAAAAGAGCTTGGATTATCTCGTTATATCATTTATGTATACCTTTAAATACTTTTAATTCATCCTTTTTTAAGAAGTAATAGATGTTATTATAATGATAAGTCCAAGATCTAAGGCACATTCTTATTATGAGATTCATGTATCTTTACTTCAAGAAATGAAGAGGCGATATTAGTTGGTTGTGGATATATACAATTCTAGTTTGGGAATAACAAGATACACTATGCGAATAATAAGAAACACTATTATGTCTTATGGGTGGATTGATAAAAGATAAAGAACTTTGATTAATTTCTTAATTTATTATAATATTAGAATAATGTTTATCAAGTCTATATGATGCTTTGACAAGGTAAAAAGTGACTATATTTTATTTGGATTATTTTCTCAAATTTTCAAGTCGGTTGGACCAAAAAATGGTATGTATGTTGTTACAAATAATGTAGCTAATAATGTATTACTTAGGTATTTGTTATAGTCAAATTATGAGTATATTTATTAACCTCTATGTACTTCTCATTATATAAATATCATTTTAAAAGATATTAGTTGTATGTATTATATTTCTAATTTTGTTTCATATATATCTAAGATCAAATTTTTTTTGTGTAATCATATTACATTTTTATCTTTGTTAAGAAAGTAAGAAGATTAGGTTGAGAACATGTCATGTTACTACTAGATTTGCAACTAAATTATAACTTTGAAAAATGTTTATGATCATAATCAAGTACTTCAAAACTTAGGGAAAAGTAAACATTCTAGTTATAACTTATCAAAGGCTGTGAAAGAAAAAGAGGTTTATAATATTATTCTAGATAATAAATTTTGGGGATAACAGATTCTAAAGTGCCTAATCTTTTGGAATTTTTTAAATTCAATGCCCAAGCTTTTAAAATTTTCAATTAAGTGATCAATATTTTATAACCTTAATAACTCAGTTCAAAATGTTAATTATATTAGTATTTTGCTGATTTGGCTAACAAAATCTTTTTTCTCCACGACATGTGATAGGTTGCATTTCATGCATGGTTTATAGGATAGTTTGCATTCATTTTGCATGTGTTTGTTTATTATTTGTGTGT
>JAOTAY010000008.1:32612658-32622740 GCA_025629805.1 Erythroxylum baracoense | reverse complement strand
CTCTCGATCCGCAATTTGTTCAAAACCTAAATTAGTTCTAACGTTGTCTATTAACCTACTGAGGATCTCTTGTTACACGACTCTACCAGTTTGATTCAATTCTCTACCTATCGATTTATCTAACTCTCATTAACCTAAATCAATCATTTTCACTAGCTCACCCTCTCAGTTTATTGCCCAGTTATGAAGAATCAAATTGAATCACAATAAATTGAAATAAAAAAGAATCAAATCAATTTTATTAATCTCAAGAATAAATAAAACCAAAGGTGAGTTTAAACAGAAAAATCAACACTTAATGACAAATAATTCTAATCAATCTCAAATCCCACACATCAATGAAATCGAAATAAAAAACTAGAAAATACTGTCAGAATGGATCTCGGAGTCACGATTACGGGAAATCACCTGCTCTAAGAAGTACGTTGGGTCAAGCGTGTCTCCGTGCCTCTCTTCCTTCGTCTCCCTCCTCAATCGATTGATCTTTAACTAGGTTTTCCCTCAAATTTTTAACAGAATCTCAAGTTTGTGCAGCTCTCTCGGCTTTGTAATCTCTGTTGGTGGCTGCTAGGTATTGTTCTATTTATTTGGTACAGTTCTAGATCAAACTCGGGGTTGAAACGGTTCGAAAAATTGTCCAAAAATTGAGTTTTTTTGTCAGCTCGATGCGGTCCACAATCGTGGCTGGCCTTTTTCCTTTCTGTCATGATCGTGGCCTAAAGTGCACGACTCTAACTGGACTTAATGCTCTCTGTCACGATCGTGGCTCCTGGTGCAGGATCGTGGCCTGGCTACCTCTAGCTCACCCTCTTATGTCACGATCGTGGCCAATGTGCATGATTGTGGCCTGTATGTTTTGGCCCGAAACTCTTCAAATCCTCACCGTTCTTCCCTGTTTACCCTACAACACTAGCACACACATCAAGGTACCTCAAAAATATACAATTTAAGGTCAAAGATTTAAACTAACCCATTAAAACACTTAAACATAAAAACTAATCTAATTAAGCCCTAAATGCATACTTAACACTTAATTTAACACAAAATGCATAACAAATCAAACCCTAAAACATCATACAAAACACTACTATCACTGCCACCACCTTACCATTGAAGGGAAGAAAGAATAAATTCTAAGGTTTTAAACCAAATTTATGGGTTTCTATTAAAAATAAAAAATTAAAGCATCAAATTCTATTATCTTAAAGACTTACCTAAATTTTGATTATTGAATTGTAACAATTTGTTTGCTCAGATAAAAATATTTTAAAACAAATTGTTTAAGATAGAAAGAAAAAATTAAGAAAAAAATAACAATTAAATTTTAATTTCTTTAAATATTTAAGAGTGTAGTATTTAAAAAATATATTAAAATAAATTGAAAGTTTTTAGTAAATTTAAGAAAAGGATAAACTTCAAAAGGATTTCTTCTTAACAAAATAAAAGGAATTGAATGACATTACATTAAAGGTTTTTTTAATTGAAGAAAAATTATAAATTAACCAAAGATTTTGTCGATTTGCTTGATTAGAGACTTTGAGAAGAATTAAATGTAGATTGAAATTTAAGAGAATGAACATTCTTATTATGATTAAAATAAAGATTTTGAAATATTGGGCGTAAGTTAAAGAAAATAAAATGACGTGTAGAATTAGGTCACTATTGAGACTTTCAGGAAATGATGTTTTGGACAAAGAATGATGAAAAAGAGTTTAAACAAAAATGGATATTGACCTGTATTTGAAAAAACAAAAATGATTGCAGACAATTAGGCCATCATTGAGGCTTTCTGAAAAGGAACTTTTGGTTAAAGAATGGCAAAAAATAATTAATTTATATCAAAAGGTTAAAGGAAATTGGAATCTTTTTGTCTCGAGACTTCTATTAGAGTTATAATTTTGATTCTAACTTTGGGTTTTGGAATGAATAAGGATGGATTGGCACTAGGATTTTTAGGATTGAACTTTTGAAATGGACTAGAGAACTAGACTACAATTTGGTCTACAAATGAAATTGAGATTTTCTTGAATTGGGATTAATTGAGACGTGAATTGGAGGGTTTTTACTTTGATTAGGTGCTTCTATTTCGACAGAATGTTGGGCTTTGATTGAATTATGGCTTCGACTAGACATTAGGCTTTGCCTCTTTTTCTTATATGTCAACTAGGCTTGGAATTTGATGAACTTGAGGCCTTTTTTCTTAAAATGGAATTTGGGATTTTGATTGGACTCTTTTCTTAATTTTGATTGGAATTAAACTGAGACTTAAGAACTTATTATTGATGGTTCTTTTGAATAATAATTTGGAGTGCTATCAACTCAATCAGACACCACACCAAAGTATAGTATGAAATTAAACATACACAAATAAGAGTGGTGACACTTATAGGAAGGTAAACAACTAAACAAATACAAAAGATTATATTTGGAAGATGGGATTTAGAAGAACTGGTAAAACAAATTACTGCATCATCAATAATCCAAGTAATAAAATGTTGAAAAGCATCTCGAGCAAGATTGGAAGCAAATTGGCAGAAAGTGAAGGAAGAATATTTGCTGAATCATGCATATATGTTGATTAGAAAGTACAGCTAGCAATCGAGTTCTTTTGTATATCGACCTAAAATGAGAGAAGGAAATATCTCCGATAATGAATTAAGTTGCAACAATATTAACAGATACATGTTCATGATTATCCAAGGTACTGGTACATAATTGGATAAATATCATTTATGTATATATATAAATATTATTTATGAATATATAATCAACTGCCAAGCTCTACCATAGATATGTATGTACAATCACATAACAAGAAAACTCATGTCATAAATCTTTAAATTTATTAAATATGTTGAACAGTAAAAAACAGGTCCATCATAATTCATCAAAACGTACCTCCTTAATCCGTAAATCATGACTCCACTACCTTGAGAAAATTGCTCCACCAATTTGTCCAAACTCTGCTTGCTGAGTTGGAATAAATAACCTTATCATTGATATATAGAAATTGAAAGGGTAAGAAATCACCATTATGCTGCAGCGAGTGAGAATTAAGTTTTAATTGAGGAAGTAAGAGCCATCGACATAGCAGAATTCAACGTAGAATAATTACCACTGATAAGGATGTTCGCAACCAAAATAAACTCAGGATTATCTGTTGGATGGAAGTAATAAAGATTAATATTCTTAAAGTTTTTAATAACTAAAAGATTGGATGAGATTGGGATTTTTTCAAAGATATGATATTGCTTTAATACTGTGGAAGACTAGAAACTAGTATATAAACATAGACGAGCTAGCTAGTGGTGCACACACTAATGTTGGGACTAAAATCGAAGGTAAACTACAATCTATTGGGATAAAATAGAGGAATGTAAAGTAAACATACAAGTTTGATTTATTTTTATTTTCAATTTAAAAATAATTATTGGAGATAATTCTTTAACTGGTCAAAAAAATATTTTAAAATGAGGCTGACTCGTATATGGTAAATAATAATAATACACTTTGAAACTTTTATATCATACATGCTCTTTTACTAATAAAGGAGGTCCTTCTATATTTGGCCAAAGTTTATAAAACATTCACAAATGGAATTATTGGGACATAAAAATATTTAATAAATCACTATTTTGGGTATTGTTATCATTTAAATGGAATTTCTTGTCACCTGAGATCGCATTTGGGATAAAAGGAAACACTTATAGTTAGTGACGGATCCCTATGCGAATAATAAGCCATGCAGATTTGACAGCCAAGATTACAACAATAATAATTAGAGTTAATTGCAAAAAAAATATTAAACTTTGACTTAATTTTGTAACACTAATATAAACTTTAAAAGATTGTGGTAAAATGTTCAAACTTTCATTTTTTAACAAAAATAGCTTAACATTATATGATATAGATAGTCATATTGGATTAGTATTTTTATTACTTGACTACAATATATTGTATTTATTTCATATATAAATTCTATTGCTTAAACTCTCTATTAATGCGAGTGACGTGACGTGATGTGATTTGTGATTTTAATCAAAATATGAAAGAGTATGTAATTATTTTATGTTTTTTGATATTTTTATTTTATTAAATAATGAAATTTAATATTATTTTTTAATATTTGCTGAGAAAGTTTGAGAATTTTTAAATTAAACCTAATAATTCTTAATATGTGAATTCTAGTGTGCGGAAGGCTAGAGAGAATCTCTACTCCTTTTCCTGTTAGATTAATTTTCTAATTAATTAGTGATCCATATAACGTATGAATTTGAGTCTAATGGAAAGAACCCAACATTATAGTTATTGGGCCTCACAGAGTTGGAATCAAATGGATCTAAGACCTTTTCCCACTCTTCTTTACCCAACCCATTTTTCACATAAACATATATAAAGGAAGTCATATGTTTGCATTGAAGACAACATCGTTTCAAAAGACATAAGGGTATACTGTTTCTCAACCATCGGAGAAACTATCAAAGAATAAAGAGGAAGAGAGGGAATAAACCTTTTATCAAGAACATTACTTTTGTATTTGTTCATCGATCCACATTATTACATTTCCATCCAACTTAGTGGCTCCAACTGGATATCCGCTTCCGGGTATCCAGTTCGAGTATGTAGAAAGATCTAAATGTTTCTAGGATTCTTGCTTTTGTTGGATATTGCCCTTGAGAAGATGCTTCTAATATCCACTAAGATTCCTCCAAGCAGGACACGAATGCCACTAGAAAAGTGAGCATGTGGGAATCAAGCTTGTGATTCCCTTTAAGCAATCATATCTCTTTCCCACGTCTTCCTGCAATACCAAAAAGAAGAGATAAAGAAGCCATCCTTTGCCTCAACTGTCTCTGTCAATGTTGGGACGCTCCCAACCCATGCATCTTACCCCCTGTACCTAAAAACCTATCTTTCTTAACTACCATCATGCCTTTGACAGTGGCTCTTCTATCAAGCATGATAAGACTCTTCAATTTGCTACTGTCAAGCATATTAACTTGTCACTAGGTGGTGATTCTAATTAACTAATAAGACATCATTAAGTAGGAAAAAATATCAGTAGAACTTGTAGCGGAACAGGTTGCACTTGTTAAAGGGAAGCACTGTGCTACGCACAATACTCAAAACTTTGTAGTGACATTATCGTACATATTATATTGTCACTATTTATAACTTTTTAACTCTATCTGTTTAGCAGCAATACAAGACATTTGACAGACTTGAGTACCATTCAGACCCTTGCTTATTTCCCTTGACACCTAGCATTCTAATGGAGGTTCGTAATCCTCCTGAATTTCATAAGCCTTATCTTCTGTAGTAGGCTTCTAATTATTTAACGATGGGATAACGAAACTGATGATGATTGCTGAAGGTCAAGTACGATTTTAAGCTTCCCGTGAGATATACAATCGTACTATCCCGAAATATCTAAACTAATTTAGGAGAACTTTTTGACTTTTGAAACCAAGCTATAAATAAAATTACAGCCTTTACCAAAAAAATCAAAGAAAAAATGAAAGAGACAGAGTGAGAGAGAAAGTTAATTCCACTCCCATCTGCCAAAATACTGACAGCAAATTAATTGGTTTTGGTGTGGCAGACAACCAAATCGAACGGAAATCATTAAAACATGATGAACATATATTAATTAGATGAACTCATGATATGTATCGTAATCAATCCAGAGAGAGATCAGTGGGAAAGGGAGATAGAAAGTGTAAAACATCACTGGAATTTCTCGCTCTAGGATCCTCATTACATATGTAGCGAAAGTGATGGTCTAATGATTGAAGAAGAGAGAAAGTTGCAAAAGATGGTCCTTCAATGCTTAAAGCCATACCTATAACATGTTCAGACAGTTCATGCGAGAGGCCAACTCATGAAAGGTTTCTTCCACTAAAATTGCCTTTCCTAGTTAGCATGAGCTGTGACTAGCTGCTATACATTATCCCTTCTTACTTGAATTGCTAATTAGCTTCGACCTCCGGACCCGCTGGTCACATTGAGTCTTTTCTCTTTTATTCTTTTGTTAAAGAAAATGCCCTCTAGATCGGATACTGGTTGAATTTAATAGTCCAAATTTTAATAATGAAAGACAAAGAAGAGGCAAAATAAATAGGACAGGACACAAAGATTTACGTAATTCGGTCAATGTGACCTACGTCCACGGCCGGAAGGAGAGCAATTTTACTAATATGTGGAAAATATATACAAGTACAAAGGCTGAAACAAAAAGCTTTTAAAAATCATCAAATATACAGAAAATAACTGAAAAAAAGGACGAGAGGATTTTGCTATTTTAGTGACTGAAGGAGAGGAAGGAATGGTGTGTTTGAAACTTCTACAAAATCCTCTATTTATAGGCAAATGTTTAAGCTTCCGTCCAAGAAATTCTGTCAATTTTTTCAACTCTCCGTAATCATCGCTCATGAAAAATCTTACCACAAGCATGCTTGAAGATTTTGGAGATTTTGGCCTAACATGGCCAAAATACAAAGCCTGAAAGGTAGCCATCTATTTTTGACTTATTGGAGGGGCCAAGGCATGCATTTGTCAACAAATCTCCACCTTGACTTGGTCCCGAATAAGTAGTGATCTACTCCACCTTCTCTGATAATGCCCAAAAAGGGTTGTTTCACCAACATTGAACACCAATCAAGCCCAAGCATTGCTTAAACTTGTAAACTGGAAGAACCTTCGTAAACATATCAGCAGGATTGTCCTTAGTATTGATCTTCTGAATAAGGACCTTCTTCTCTGCAATAGTATCCCGAATGAAATGATACTTCACATCAATATGCTTCGTCTTCTCATGATACATCCGATCTTTCGTCAAATGAATAGTACTCTGACTGTCACAATAAACAGTAGTAACCCTTTGATGTAGAGATAAATCGCCGAATAAACCTCTCAACTATGGTGCTTCCTTGATAGCCTCAGTGATTGCCATATATTTAGCTTCAGTAGCAGATAAAGCTACCACATGTTATAGAGTAGCTTTCCAGCTAACGACACAACATCCAATGAAAAATACATAACTTGTTAGAGATTTGCGTCGGTCGACATCACCGGCATAATTAGAATCTATAAAACCAACCAAAGTGTTGTTAGTTCTACCAAACTCTAAACAAAAGTATGAAGTGCCTTTCAAGTATCTGATAATCTATTTCACAGCCTGTCAATGTTTTTTGCCAGGATTGGCCATATATCTGCTAACGACACTAACAACTTGTGAAATATCAGGACGAGTACATACCATTGCATACATAATACTGCCGACAGTACTAGAATAAACTCGTGCCATATAATCTTCCTCTTCCTGTGACTGTGGTGATTGAGCAGCAGATAGTCTAAAATAACTAGCAAGAGGAGTACCAACTGCTTTGGCATCTCATATGCCAAATCTCTCCAAAATTTTATTGAGATAATTCTCCTGAGTCAAGAATAACTTACCAGCTCCTCGATCATGTCTTATCTCCATGCTAAGAATTTTCTTTGCTGCTCCAAAATCTTTCATCTTAAATTCACCATGCAATAAGGCCTTCAAATGGTGAATATCTGTGACATTCTTGGCAGCAATGAGCATATCATCAACATATAACAATAAATAGATGAATGAGCCATCATCTAACTTCCAGAAGTAAACACAACTATCATACATGCTCCTGGAGAAATCATAACCCAACATAAATAAATCAAACCTCTTATACCACTGTCTTGGAGACTGCTTTAATCCGTACAAGGATTTCTTCAACAAACACACCTAGTCTTTCCTTTCCTGCAACTTCAAAACCTTCAGGTTGTTTCATATAAATCTGCTCATCTAATTCACCATGCAGGAATGTTGTCATGACATCAAGCTGTTCTTATTCCAAATCAAACATGGCAACCAATGCAAGTAATACACGAATAGAGCTATGTTTTACCACTGTGAGAAAACATCATTAAAATCAACACCTTGTACCTGACTGTAGCCCTTTGCAACTAAATGTGCTTTATACCTTGCATTTTCAACACTTGAAGTACTTTCTTTCTTTTGAAGACGCATTTACAACCAACAATTTTCTTACCCTTTGGCGGCTTCACCAAAACCCAAGTATCATTGTTGTGCAGAGATTCCATTTCTTCATTCATGACCACCACCCACTTATCAGCATCAACACTTGAAACTGCCTCCATATATGTGGAAGGTTCACCGTCTCCACCTGTTTCCTGTGCCACTGATAAAGCATATGTAACTAAATTTGCATACCTCTGTGGTGGTCGAATCTCCAGTCTTGGTCTGTCTCTGGCTATAGAATGTTCTTCTTCTACTGGTTCATCAACTTGATCTGTCTGATGTGTAGTAGACGTCTGTGAAGGACTTGAACTACCAATTTCTAACTCTACCTGTTTCTGTGTACTATCCTCTTTTTCTAAACTACAGGGATTATAAGACTCTTTTCTAAGATACAACATAGAGGACTCATCAAATATAACATCCCTACTAATTACAAATTTAAGTGACGTGGGATCAGGACATCACAAACGATATCCTTTAACCCCTGAAGCATAACTAAAGAAAATACATTTCTTAGCCCTAGGCTCTAACATTCCCTCATTTACATGCATATCTGTTGAACACTCAAATATTCTTAGAGTAGAGTAATCAGTAGGAGTACCTGACCAAACTTCCTCCGGAGTCTTGAAATTAAGAGGAGCACAAGGAGAGTGGTTGATGATGTAGCAAGCTATAGCAATGGCTTCTGCCCAAAAATCAAGTGTTAACCCTACATTAGAGATCATACAATGAGAGCCCTTTCCAAAAGAGTCCGGTTCATACGCTCGACAACTCCATTTTTGTTGCGGAGTCATTCTAGCAGTGTGATGCCAAGCAATTCCTTCATTCTTGCAAAATTTATTGAATTCACTTCACAAAATTCCAAACTGTTATCTGTCCGTAGCCGCTTAACATGTTTTCCTGTCTGCTTTTCAATCAAAACTTTCCATTGCTTAAAGGTTAAGAAAATATCATTTTTATGTTTCAAGAAATACACCCAAACCTTCTTTAAATAACCATCAATGAAAGTCAACATATACCAGGCACCACTTTTAGATGGAACACAAGAAGGCCCCCAAAGATTAGAATGAATATAATCCAAAGTACCTTTAGTTTTGTGGACAGCTGGAGAACTGAAATTGACTCGTTTCTGCTTCCTAAAGATACAATGCTCACAAAAGTCTATCTTACTAGTACTTTGACCACAAAGTAGGCCTCTTTTGCTTAACAATGTTAAGCCTTTCTCACCCATGTGTCCTAAATGCATGTGTCACAATTTGGTAATGTCACCATCATTAGAGACTGCCGTAGCACATGTTACCGTAGATCCCCCCAAAACATAAAAACTACCAGACTTGTAAGCTTTCATCAATACAAGAGCACCTTTAGAATTTTTCAAAACTTTACCTTGAACTGAGAATTTACACCCTTGAGAATCGAGAGTGCCCAAAGAGATAAGATTTTTCTTCAAACTAGGAACATGTCTAACGTCAGAGAGTGTTCTAATGATACCATCATACACCTTGATCCGGACCGTACCTTTACCAGTAACTTTACATGTAGCATTATTACCTATCAAAACAATTCCACCATTCAATGACTCATATGTGAGAAAACACTCCTTATCGGGACTTATGTGGTAAGAATAACCCGAATCTAAAATCCACTCCTTATTAGACCTAACTTTATCTTCTGTGGCTACAAAGATAATTTCCTTATTGTTATCTGCTGCTACATTAGCCTCGACAGTGTTGCTGTTATTCTGCTCAATTTTATTTTTCTCCTTATATTTCAATTTAGAGCAGTCATGTTGGACCCCGATCCTCTCCATACTAGTAATGCATGTGATTAGATTTTGTTGAAGATTAATTTCGATTAATTTGATTGTGATTAGGTTTTAATTATAATGTCTTTGGGAGTATAAATTTTTTTTTAAAAGATTGAAGGATTAAGAGGAGAAATTAAGATTAAAAGTAGAAAGCATATGGTGTTAGTCAAAATTAAAAGAACATGATCTTGTAGGGTCATTTTAGGAAGATCA
>JAOTAY010000008.1:32575151-32612558 GCA_025629805.1 Erythroxylum baracoense | reverse complement strand
AGAAAACATCATTCTTATGTTTCAAGAAATACACCCAAACCTTCCTTGAATAATCATCAATAAAAGTCAACATATACCGGGCACCACCTTTAGATGGAACACAAGAAGGCCCCCAAAGATTATAATGAATATAATCCAAAGTACCTTTAGTTTTGTGAACAGCTGGAAAACTGAAACTGACTTGTTTCTGCTTTTCAAAGATATAATGCTCACAAAAGTCCATCTTACCAATACTTTGACCACAAAATAGACTTCTCTTGCTTAACAATGTTAAACCTTTCTCATCCATAAGTCCTAAATGCATGTGCCACAATTTGGTAATGTCACCATCAGTAGAGACTGTCGCAGTACCTATTACCGTAGATCCCTGCAAAACATACAAACTACCAGACCTGCAATCTTTCATTAATGCAAGAGCACCTTTAGAAATTTTCAGAACTCCACCTCAGTTGAGAACTTGCACCTTTGAGAATCGAGAGTGCCCAAAGAGATGAGATTTTTCTTCAAATAAGGAACATGTCTAACGTCAGAGAGTGTTCTAATGATACCATCATACATTTTAATATGGACTGTACCTTTACCAATAACTTTACAAGCAGCATTATTACCCATCAAAACAATTCCACCATCCAATGACTCATAAGTAGAAAAACACTCCCTGTTAGGACTCATGTGGTAAGAACAACCCGAATCTAAAATCCACTCCTTATTAGACCAGACTTTATCTTCTGTTGCTATAAAGATAATTCCCTCATTTTTATATGTCGTTACACTAGCTTCGATGGTGTTGCCATTATTCTGCTCAATTTTATTTTTCTCCTTATATTTTAGTTTATAGCAGTCAGCCTTTATGTCCCTTTTTTTGCAATAATTACAAATTTTATTTCTATGCCTGGATTTTGACTTACCTTTGGATCTATTTCTTTCAAAATCTCTATTTTCATATCTACCCCGTACGAATAGTCCCTTTGCTTGACTTCCACTAGTCTCCCTAGTGATGTCCCTATCAATCTGCTCTTTTGACTTTAATGCAGACTTAATAATATTATATGAGACTGGCTCTTTCCTTTAAATCATAGTATCATGAAAATATTTAAAGAACTGGGGAAGGGAAAATAACAATAATATGGCTTGATCTTCATCCCCAATTTTTACATCTATATTTTTCAAATCCAAAATAAGAGAATCAAATTTATCCAGATGTGAAAGAATAGATGTACCTTCTATCATTCTCAACATGTATAACTTCTGTTTCAAATAAAGACGATTTTTCACCATCTTCTTCATGTACATGGCTTTCAACTTGTCCTACATACCTTTAGCTGTGCTTTCACCAGCAACCTCCTGTAAAACCTCATCGGAGAGATTCAATACGATGGCTGATCTAGCCTTTTCTCTAGATCTATGAATTCATCTGACGCCATATCTGTTGGCTTTTTCTCCACTCCATCAAGTGCAATCTCACATCCATCTTATATTAAAATGGCTTGCATCTTGAGCTGCCACATACCGAAGTTAACACTCCGGTTAAACTTTTTAATAAAGGTCTTCGTTATCGTCATGATGGCTAAAAATTGATATTCCAACTATTTTTTGACAAGTGGGCCCCATACGTGAAGCCGAGACAGCGGACCACACAAAAGCACTGAACAAAGGACCCACAGGCAAAATTGGGATGTGGGCCCCACAAGTAAAGCTGAACTCCGTTTACAAAACCGAGGTTGTGGTCCCATAAGATAAATCCGAGGTAGTAAGTCTCGTTTAGACTCACAATAAAATCTAAGTTCCTTTCTGATGTAGAGGGTCCACCTTAGTGGCAACTACAAAGCATACAGTAAGTTAGACCAACAAAAGAAACTCTGATACCAATTTGTTAAAGAAAATGCCCTCTGGATTGGATACCGGTTGAATTTATAGCTCGAATCTTAATAACGAAAGATAAAGAAGAGGCAAAATAAATGGGACAAGCACAAAGATTTATATAGTTCGGTCAATGTGACTTACGTCCACGGCCGAAGGGTGAGCAATTTTACTAATATGTAGAGAATGTATACAAGTACAAAGGCTGAAACAAAAGGCTTTTAAAAACCATCAAATATACAAAAAATAACTGAAGAAAAGGATGAGAGGATTTGTGTTGTTTTAGTGACTGAAGGAGAGGAAGAAATGATGTGTTTGAAGCTTCAGCAAAATCCTCTATTTATAGGCAAATGTTTGAGCTTTTGTCCAAGAAATTCTGTCAATTTTTCCAACTCTCCGTAATCATCGCTCATGAAAAATCTTACCACAAGCATGATTTTGTCCTAACATGGCCAAAATACAAAGCCTGAATGGTGGCCATCTATTTTTGACTTAGAGGCGGCCAAAGCATGCAACCAATAGCCACCAAATTTTGACTTATTGGAGAGGCCAAGACATGCATTTGTCAACATCTTTTTTCACTGAGGCGTGCCCGTATGTCATGCACCTTTCCCTGGTGAAGTATATATAATCGGGTTATTATTATGGATGTCCTTGAAATTAATTACAAGGTGGTATATGAATAGCATCATTAAAATTCTGATGAATATATTGGATAAGTTATTTAAGTTTATATGTATTATGCTTATTGATGCATTTGAAAATAAGCAAACTATCTTCAAAGAAGGAATTATGTTTTGCTACCCTTATTCAAGAAAGATGACCTTCCCCACTATTTAGTGCAAATTTGTGATTGATCTAGTTTAAAGATTCTTTTAACGACCCCATTAAGGGATCTGACTATAAATAATCATTAAGTGTAATAAATCAATATCAGTCAAAAACTTAAAGGCATGCTTACGCTACAGCATGATTAGGAAGCTATTTATATAATTAAGATTGAGATAAAGATCAAAACCTCAAGTGTAATCATGATATCGAGAAAGTAAGTAAAGCGAAGATGTATTTAAAAGAATTCAATTTCGATTTGAATAACTTAAAAAGAAATAGCCATGATTATTACTTAGAAGCTGTATCTCAATAAATTTATCATAAAAATATATGTCTAACTGAATATACATTATTTTAAAATCGTATTGAAGAGCCTACTAATACCTATATATATTATTTTATCTAAGTTAAATCTTTTTAATTAATGTCAAACATCAATTAGCTGTCCACTTAAATAAGAGTTAGCTTGTTTAACTAAATTACTATTAGAGGATAATTACAAGTCGAAAATATTAAGCATAAAACTATATATATCAAACTTGAAGAGTTTAATTTTTGACTCTTTTTGCCAACCTAATTATTTTCTTATAAAAGTTACAAGAAAATAATCGTGACAGCTCTTCTTTACATACAGAAATCAAGTCATGGAATAAGGTTAAGTAAAATGAAAGGATCACGTGGATTATAGATGATTATTCTGACGCACGAAATGGTTTTTCTTGTTTTGAAGCATTCAATTAAGTGCCTAATACTAAGAAAACACAATTTAACCTTTATTTTTTTAGATTATTATTAAAAACTAGTAAACCTTGCTGACTTGTAATACAACTTTCATTTAAATAAGGGTTAAGAAGTTCCCTTTTATCTTTTTATTTTAAGGAGAATTGACGAATTGTAGCCACACATAAATTATTTAGAGTCAAATAAATACTTGATATTTTGATTAAGTGAGAAGATTAATATTGATTGGAATTTCAAAAACAAATTTAAATTTCAATTATATCACCAACAACTAATGGAGAGAAACAAATGAGAACATTGCAACAAAGTTAACATTTGGTTACGTTTTATTGAAATCGTCGCTAAAAATCAACTTTGGACGACAATTTTGACTAACATCACCAAAAGCTTTCCGTTTTGCCACATTTTACAAAATGATCGCTAAATGCAAATCTTTGGCGATGCTTTTTAGAATTTTTCACAAACGGCCCATCCTTTTGTAACAGTTTAGTAGCCTTTGGTGACGACTTTGTAAATTGTTAAGAAAAGTAGGACTTTTGGAAAAAAAAATTTTAAATCGCCAGCAAAAGCTTAAATAACAAACTCACTCTCTTATGTATAATTATAATTTCACTAACTTTGACTTGATCATTTTGTATCTAAACATCATAGTTGAGAAAAATCAAATTTAATATTATTGACAATAATTGTAAGTGTAAAATAAATTTAGCTACCCAAATTGTCAAATCATTTTAATAATGTAGAAACTATAAGTCAAATGTTTCATCCTCATCACGATATATATACTTTCAACATCTTGAAGAAGAAAACAAGTCGCTTAAGGTTGAATTACAACAAGGTGAAAAAAATTTGGTCAAGCATGAAAAGTACATCAAAAAATCACCCAGCTAGATTATGAAAGCAGTGAAGATGAAAATGAATGGTATTAACCACATCTTTTATACTTTTTTCTTTTAATTCCTGTTTTTATTATAATTTAAATTTAATACTTTTTCTCATATTACAGATTTAAAAAAGATGCAACGGGGCTAAGTGATTTTTATTATATCTTGTAAACTAACCTCTGTACTTATTATTTTGTATATAAGTATTGTTGAAGTTGTAATTAAAATTTTGTACAAGAACGTATTTAGTGATATTTTATTTTTATATACAATATTTCAAATTATTAATTATTTTTGTATTATAAATTAACAAAAAAATTTAAATACACTACAACAAGATAGATATTTGACTTTTCACTACATTTTGAAAATAGTAGCTAAAAGCAAGCTTTTTGCGACGATTTTCAAAATCATCGCAAAGTGTGGACCCTTTAGTGACTATTTCTAAAATCGTCACCAAATGAGGACCCTTTGTGACGATTTCTGAAAATCGTCGCTAAAGAGTCTACATTTTGTGAAGATGTTCTAAAACATCGCAAAATGTTGACCCTTTGGTGACGATTTACAAAAATCATCGCCAAAGTGTCCTCATTTGGTGTCAAAAGACGACCTTTATTGACTCTTTTGGTGACGATTTGTGGAAATCATTGCTAAAAATGTCCATTTGGAGATGATTTTGAAAATCATCACCAAATATTCCAACTAATTATAGGAGGGAATGAAAACAAAATCAGAAATTTGTTGATACCCTTTTCTTATCTTGTTGTTCTGTTTCTCTACGTGCAGAGATTGCACGCTACTCCTTTTTTTAACCTCCCAATATGTTTATGCTTCGTTTGTATCGACTTTGGATTTTTTTACATACTCGTTTCATGTTTGGTGGGATTGGAGAGTTCTTGACACAAACAGAACCGAATAAAATGGGCAAAGGGCGGTTGGTTTCAGAACGTAACTCTGAGTTTTATATAGTTTCTTTACCTTCTTGTTCTTGCTCTTTCCTACTAAAATAAATAAAAGAGGAAATATGTTGGATCTGGAGAGCCCACTTTCATAGGAGATCTACATCATGAGCCTAGTGATGAAACATAGTTGTGGACTTTGACACCACACTTCAACCCAAAACCTTAAGGCATTAGGTTTATGGGTCCTTTTCACTCATATGTCCTTCACTAGTTCCATCTCTTTCCAATATGAGATTCCTACTCACACTTGACATCCCAACAATTTTCACCTCAAGTGTGAACTTCCACATTGAGCTTGGGCTCCTCGAGCAAAACCCTTTTTCTGCCTTTTTTTTTAGTAGTTTGAGTATATGGCGTTACCAAGAGCCCTTCTACTCCACTAGTCTGGGCCCACCAGGAGTCTCATTGCTTTGCTTCATGGGGAGGCAACCACGAGATTCGACTACTGTCTCCATACTCGTTCCTTGTCGAACTATTGGTTCTGATACCACTTATTGGATCTAGGGAGCCCATTTTCATGGGAAATATACATTGTGGGCCTAGTGATAAAACATACTCATGGGCTTTGACACCATACTTCAACCTAAAATCCTAAGGCATTAGGTTTATGGGTCATTTCCACTTATATATCCTTCACTAGTTCTATCTCTTTTCAATGTGAGATTCCTACTCACACCTGACATCCCAACAAAATAGATAAAGAGAGAGGGAAAGAGGTGGGAGAGTGAGAAATTGAAGGTTTGTTTCAATGGAGGTTGGGGTTTTATGTTGATCCTCTTAACTTCAATCTTCTTCGTGGTTTTAATATACCTTCCCTCTTCTCCCTCTTCTCCAAAAAACCTAAAATTTGACTTCATAGCCAATTTTGTCTCGAGGAACATTTGGTTTGGGTTTGATTAATGCAGCAAGGAGATACTATGGGCTACAAGAAAAATCATAAGTTAACTCTAATTCGATGCAGATTAGTCCTTCTCTGTTGCATTCTAATTGCTTCTCTGTTTTGCCCTAAAATTTTCATGTGTCATAAAATGTTATTGATGTGTTTATTACGTTGGTTGATTTGGGTGATTGGTGGGTGTTAGGCACTGAGTAAGATTGCATGCGATCAGCTTCAGAAAGAGTTGGTGGAGCGGCAGGTTAATTAAGCATCCTACTGGTTTTCAGCACAAGGTCATCAATAGTCTCCAAAGGTTACTCCTTTCTTTGTTTTCTTATCCCATTTTCTATTATTTTGTTGGCAATTGTGTTTGGCTCCTGAGAAAATAAAAGGGTAATTAGTGAATAAAATATGGTACGCAAATGGGTATTTTACATTTTCTGACTTTCTATTTATTTCAATTTTATATTATTAGAGTTGGTTTTCTGAATATTCTTATTGTTTTTCTCTATTTCTCACACAATCTTTGTGTTTCTATTTTTGTTTTTGTTTTCCTTTTTAGTGAGATTTTTGAATAAAGGTGGATAATTGAAGTAAATGGAGCTCCTGCGCTAATGAGACATATCAGCTTCAGGTGGATTTTCCAAAGCATTACCCTATGGAAGCTCCTCATGTTTCTAAGTCATGTTTATTTATTTATGGAAAAGTTTGCATCTTTACTGATGCCTAACTGTTGGGTCTTGTTTAATATTTGTGTCTTGACAACAATCATTTTTGGGTAATAAACTAGGAATGGCCTTTGACATTTGGGTTTTGAGAGTGAATGATGAACATTATAAAGTGATGGAAGATGAAGACTATAATTATGATATACTCACCTGGAAGAATGCTCAAAATAGTTTAGGATAATAAAGATGAAGCCTATAATTCTGATATACTCACTTGGATGAATGTTCAAAACAGTTTAGGAGAAGGGTCACGGCCATGGCAAAGTCAAACGATTCTGTTTCTTCATCAAACTTTATTCTTACTGTTTAAAGGATTCTTAACCTTGCTAAAGCTATGGTTGCAATCAATGCATATATGTTACAATACTTACCTTTTCTTTTACTCTTAGGTTGGATTGTTGAGTGCTTACAAGATAAAGAAGTTGTACGGAAGTTACCTACACTTTTCAATGACTGTTTTACTAGATTACTTTCCCATTTCGTCACCCTACTTTTTTCTTTCCTAATTGAAAACAAACTAGTTTAATTATGGATAATTTCAATCACTCTACCGATCTTGAAGTTATTTCATGATTTTCATGGCTTACCTTTCGTATATGATTGCTGACGTATGAACCTTCTTTCATCGACATAGACAAACCTCGAGTTATTCTAGTTACGTTGTAATTTTTTTTAGAATCTTAACATTTATAATTTGTAAATTGGTCTCTGCATTTATTATTTTGTCTATAAGAATTTTTAAAGCTGTAATTAAAATCTTTTATGCGAAGAATATTCTTTTTGTTGGTATAATTTAATGATATTTTACTTTTTTAAATACAATATTTCAAATTATCAATTATCTTTGTATTATATTTTTGTATAATAAATTAACAAAAAATCTAAATATTATTTATAATAATATGGATTAAAAATGTCACAAATAATTATAATTAACATGGTATAACATTTCGTTAAAATATATACTAAAAATTTGACTACATTTCACAAACTTTTTTAGCTACGCTTTCAAAAACATAGCTAAAACTTTTATCTATGTTTAAAACATAGCTAAAAACAATTAGTTACATTTTTGAAAGCATAGCTGAAATTTTTTTCTATGTTTCCGAAAACATGGCTATTAATTTTTAGCTATGAAAATTAAGCGTAGTCTAAATGTACTCGCAACGATTTCTCAAAGTGTCACTAATAGTTTTTGCTATGAAAATAAAGCGTAGGCAAAAACTATTAGCAACGATTAATGCAATATGATTTTTAGCTATCGGGATTTGACGATGTTTTTGGCGACAAATATAAATCGTCGCTAATGACTATTAGTAATGATTTTGTGACTTTTAGCGACAAATTTTTTTGTAGCTAAATGCCATTTTCGTTATAATGATATTATATACAATAATATGAATTAAAAATGTAACAAATAATTTCTATTCAACATGGTATAACATTTATTTAAAATGTCTATTAAATTTTTGTCTACATTTTACATTGTGTAGGCTAAAACATTTGGCTACGTTTTCAAAACCGTAGGTAAAACATTTTGGCTTCGTTTTCAGAAACGTAGCTAAAAAAATTTAACTACATTTTTCGAAGCGTAGCTAAAAGCTTTCGATTATGTTTCCAAAAACATACCTAATAGTTTTTAGCTACAAAAACTAAGCGTGGCCAAAAGATATTGGTGATAATTTTTCAAAACGACGCTAATAGTTTTTCACTACAAAAATAAAATATAGGCAAAAACTATTAACAACGGTTAGAGAAAAACGTCACTTATAATTGTCAACTATAGGAATTTGGTGACATTTTTTACAACGAATATAAATCATCGCTAATGATTATTAGTGACAATTTTGAGACTTTTAATTGGCTACGATTTTTTTTTAGCTAAATGTCATTTTTGTTGTAGTGCGAAGGAGGAGAGAGAAAATAAAATAGCTTTGACAAAGATGACTTGGTATATTTGTAATGACTTTGTCAAAGAGGATCTCTCTATCTAAAGAGAACATCGCCCTCTCCTTGTTGCCCAGTTAGTCTTTGTTAATAATTGAGAATGGTCCTGCGCAGAAAATACAGATATTAGAGGCAGTAATTTACCATTAATTTTTTGGACCACTTACGATCAAAGCAGTAAACCAATTCGCGCATTTGCACGATCCAAATTCAACCATTAGAACTGGATGGTCCAAAACGGAAGTACACATGTGCAGCGTGTGTAGTTATATATGGGTGAAAGCCGGTCCAAATTCAACCGTTAGAACTCTATGGTCCAACACGGAAGTACACATGTGCAGCATGTGTAGTTATATAGGTGAAAGCTGCCCTTGCATGGTACCCTCTTGCCATTCATAGTGCCTGCATGGCAGTCACGTGCCTCTGGACCATCCCATCCCGTTCATCTCTATACCAATTCTGATGCTGTTTTGACATTTGATGGAATTTACTTTAGATGTGGACTGCATTTATTTAGTACGTTAATTTGTTAAATTTGAATTATGTTTGAAAACCTTAATCCTTATGTTTGAAAACTTTTAATATGTACTTATAACTTTGTTCGTCATAAACTAACAAAGAAATTGCAAGTCTTCTCCATCAATCTCATTGCAATTAAGTAGTAACTTAGGTAACAAACATGATTATTGTCTAACTACCCTTTCTTTCTTTCTTTAGTACGAAGTTGGTACTCATGCGGTGTTTATTATTTTGAGGAGTTGCTAAAAGTCAAAATCTAACTCAAAAGGCATTTGGTTTTTGCACTTTTAAATGAAAATCCTCATAAAGCAAAAGGGACTGGCTGGTCATGTGAGTACTTGTGGATTTATGTGGAGCTAGGATGGTTTCCATCATTTTGTTTGAACTATTCTTGTCCTCGTCTCTATGGTGATACGCTATATTCAATATCTTGTTCAACTTACTGTTACTTCCGCTTATCGTAAAATCCTCACATTAAGAGTACTTTTCTTCCACGCATCATCTATATGTATTACGGAAACAAACTAACGGTTTTGAGACACTTATGAGAGAGTATGATTACCTTGTTCTGTCATGTGTAGTATGCAGACATTACGAAATATGATATTTGTAATAATTAGTTAGCTAGTGAGTACGAATGAGCTTGTAACTAATTCTTTTCAGTTAGTAAATTTAAGGCCTAAAACATAATTGCAGGCCAATTATAGTAATGGGTCATTGTAGACTTGGTCATTCATGAACATGTATATTATTACCGGTCGACCAAAAACCCTAATTTCAAATAAGCGTCCTTATCCATTATCGATGCTTTTTCAAGTAAGGGATTGAAGAGAGGTAAATCTCTGTAATTTACTTGGTTCAACATATTTGAAAAAGGTGGAATAAGAAATCTAACTTCGAATAATCATACACAGTCATCCTGGCTGGCTCCTAGTTCTTTAAATTCTTTTCCTGTTTTCTTTTTCAGTTGACATGCAAGCTGAATGCCATTACTCGTCAATGTCACACAAGGTAACATGTACGTTGACAGATAACGACTGAAGGTGCCTTCTTAAATGATTATAACAATTATACTTTTACTGAAGATAAAAGATTGTTGATAGATAAAAACTGAGGGAATATTGACAGATAAGGTAAGGCAATTCATGTTACAAAGCGGCTGCCGACGATTGAGGTTATTGTGCGTAATTGCAACAAATCCTAACTGTTATATATATATATATATATATATATCATCGTTTGCAATTTAAAACCTTCAGATAAGGAATGAGATTTCCCTAAAATTTTGAAGAATTACAATTAGTAGTCTTCATTCCCTAAAATTTTGACAGTAACGACGAATGAACAAAAAGCTAATGGAATAGAACAGAAAACTTGGATGATATCTTAAACAAAAAGCTATGTGTTATTAACATAATACTTCGTATGGAATATGACATGGATTATACATTAAAAAATTTATATCCTCAATATTTTTCTTTATGTATTTTCATTCCAAACCTTAAAATGAAACCTAAAAACTATTGAATGTCTATTCCTCAAATTGAAAAAAATTATAAAAGTTAATGAAACTTCAATCATCATTCAATATGTGATCCTTAAACTAAAAAAACTCTAAATCGCTAAACAATAAAATACAAAATTTCTATCTTGTGTAATTATCACTAAAGCATAACAACACTCAAAAACAATGAAGAAAGACTTTATGTGAGGTGACACTTAAGTAGTGTACGGTGCAGTGGTTTTCATCATAATGTTATCATTCTTTTATAAAGAATAAGTTTCGTGTTCAACTCACCAAAAGTGTCCTCATATATTGAATATGATGTTAATATCTATAAAGAGAATTATGACACTGGTGTCCTTGTCACCGCCCTTACAAGCCATAAATGCCTTATTCTGGCCCTCAATCACAAGGTTGTACTTATCAAAGTAAATATGGAGTTTCTAATCTTTTTCGAGCATTAATGCTTGAGACATTGCATAGAGGTTGTCTACACACTAAGATTTCTTATGATAGTCTTTATGGATAACAAAATTATCAATTCATTTTACAAGAGAGGAGTATAATCGCTTGTAGTGTGAGTTGAAGCATAGGTAGACGATAACGATGACTTGTCTGATGAGGAGAATAATTATTTTGTACCTTACAATCGTTCAATTTATTATATATTTATGATATATTTAATTAAATATTTTTTTATCTTCTATATTTTTATTTAATTATTAGTATATAAGATAAAGTCTAGAAGCTACTTATTTTTTAAAAATATTTTTTTGTAAAATTGGAATTATGATATTCATATTAAATTCAATTCTTATCCCTAAATCATTCGTAGTCATTACTCTTATATTAATATAGAAAAAATGCTAACATATATTAATTTTCTTTCTTATAATAAAGTAGTTGATATTACAAACAAAAGTACGAAAATACTTTTAAAAACATGTGAGCGCTTATTAGATATTAAGTCCATTAAACTAACTAAATATGAGAATCTCATATTAGAACATTACTGGTGTGTTTATGGAAATATTTATTACAGCAAATACATAAATGATTATTTGACTTGAAATCTCCAAAGTATCTTATGCATGAATTTCTATATTTCTATGCTACCTAGGACCTATCTTAACAATAAATAAGATATATATATATATATATATATATATATATCAACAATATAGAGGTAGATAAGTAAGCAATATAGGATTCATTATAATAAAATAATAAGAGAGAATGTTTATTTGTTCTTGATTAGTATTGAAATGAGAAATTCTTAGATAAGGTGGAATGAAAGATGAAAATAATTAAAAGAAAAATTATAATAGTGGAGAATTGATATGATTGGAATCAATTAAAGTACACTTTAAATCCATTATCTTCTAATCAGAACATTGAATGATGAAAAGATTGAATTATACAGATCATACATGAAAAAGTTAGTCAAAGTTACTTTATAATTCCTAGTATTTTGGTAGTCATGATGAATTATTAGATGTCAATCTTGATCTATATATGTAATTTTTTTAATTAGATACGTAAAGATAAATTAAAGACTTTTAATGTATCTAGTCGCAAATATAACTTAGAATTATAATTTTTATCCATTACTAATATGTTTAGAAATTTAATAGGTAACATGTAAAGAAAGATTAAAGAGTTAAAAAGATAATTTAACTAAGATGGATTTGATTATAAAGATTATGAAACTTTATGGTCAAATATAAGATATGTAACTAAAAAGATCAATATTAAATACTGTATTTTACTAGGACTAATTAATATTTAATTTTAATTAAAATTAAAAATATATTTTAATTATCACTAAAATTTTATAACTATTATAAATAGGTGAAGGAACTACAAGGGTTAATACTCTTGATACACCCCTTTCTACACTACTTTCAAAGTTTTCTTAATTTGTTAACATAAATATTCTTAGAAGCTAGATGCTTGTGCAACTATTTTGATTTTCACATAACTTGTTAGATTCAGAAGGGAGATGTAAAAAATAGAAATCAAACATCATAATAAGGTATGCTTTTATGTTTAAACTTTACTATGACTATGATTAATCATGTTATTATAATTACAATGATCTTACTTTGGAAAATTCATGAAAATTTAATCATGATGACACTAATGTGCAATGCTAGGATTTCTCAATGACTCATAGTAATATTGAAGTGTAATGATGCGGGTGATGGTGACTCGATCACCTAAACACGAAGTTAATTGAGAAATTAATTTCTAATTTAATAATATAAATTATTTCAAACTTATTTTAATATCAAAATATTTTTCTAGTTAAGGAGATGTTATTTCTATTTAGATTATATTTTCTAACTTACTAAATATTGAAAAGGAAAATTCTCTAAATTATAATAAGTAAAAAGAATAGTTTACTGAGAGATACTTTCAATTATATCATTAAATAATTCAATATAATTTAAAATAATTTTTTATTTTTATAAAAAAAGTTAATTTTATTTAAAATTGAAATTTAATTTGCTAAAGAATCAATGGTTTAATTTAATTTATTTTTATAAACAATTGAAAAATATTTTTTAAAATTATAAATATTATATCAATAACTAGAATCGAATAAGGTTTTATATTTTCTGCATATAAATTTATTATATCTGTATATTGAATTGCATATATATATATGTATATATATATATATTGTATTTTACTAGGACTAATTAATATTTAATTAAAATTAAAATTAAAAATATATTTTAATTATCATTAAAAATCTATAACTATTATAAATAGGTGAAGGAACTACAGGGATTAATACTCTTGATACACCCCTTTCCACACTACTTGTAAATTTCTCTTAATTTGTTAACATAAATATTGTTAGAAGCTAGATGCTTGTGCAACTATTTTGATTTTCACATAACTTGTTAGATTCAGAAGGGAGATGTAAAAAATAGAAATCAAACATCATAATAAGGTGTGCTTTTATGTTTAAACTTTACTATGACTATGATTAATCATGTTATTATAATTACAATGATCTTATTTTGGAAAATTCATGAAAATTTAATCATGATGACACTAATGTGCAATGCTAGGATTTCTCGACGAATCATAGTAATATTGAAGTGTAATGATGCGGGTGATGGTGACTTGATCGCCTAAACACGAAGTTAATTGAGAAATTAATTTCTAATTTAATAATATAAATTATTTCAAACTTAATTTAATTTTAAAGTAGTTTTCTAGTTAAGGAGATGTTATTTCTATTTAGATTATATTTTCTAACTTACTAAATATTGAAAAGGAAATTTCTCTAAATTACAATAAGTAAGAAGAATAGTTTACTGAAAGGTACGTTCAATTATATCATTAAATAATTCAATATAATTTAAAATAATTTTTATTTTATAAATAAAGTTAATTTTTATTTAAAATTGAGATTTAATTTGCTAAAGAATCAATGGTTTAATTTAATTTATTTTATAAACAATTGAAAAATATTTTCTTAAAATTATGAACATTATATCAATAACTGGAATCAAATAAGGCTTTATATTTTCTGCATATAAATTGATTATATCTGTATATTCAATTGCATATATATATATATATATATATATGATATTTTACATAAAGACCATTTAAAAGTCAAATCCCTCACTAAACTAGTAATAAATGTCCTAAACATGATTATAATCTTATACTTTTGTAAGGATAAACTTGAGTTTTATTTATTGTAGGCTTATTTAGCAAAATCAAGGTTGTCTAAACTCAAATATGTTTAGTCTTACAACAATAGGTTCTAATTAACTAAATTTATATAATTTGGATAAGCCAACAAATGATCATATAAATTAGAGGCGAGATTAGGAAAAAGAATATAAGATATATTTTGATAAGAAGTTCTCACCTAATGAATCTATGAATCATAATAGATTGATTGAGAAGATGTCATCTGCATAATTTAATTTTAGTAGGTTTAAAAAGCAAACTTAAGATCAAATAAATTTAAATAGGGTCCTAGCTTAAAAGATATTTTGAATTAATTTTATGGACTATTACTTTGAATATATTAGTGAGAGTAACCAAATATTTTATTGAAGTCCTAATGTTATTTTATTGTTGTGACCTATAATCAATTACATGATTTCCTTACATTTTATATAATGTTAAGTAGTTAATTGATTTTTTAGTATGTTTGACTCTAAGTTTTATGAACTAAATTTGTTAAACATAAGTCAGTTTGAGAGTAGTTTTTGAAGATAGAAAGAAAAAAATTATATGTCCATTAAGTAATCCTATTATCAATCTATATTGAGAAATTATATGTTTTAAAAATATGTCAACATCATATAAATGATAAAAAATGTAGTGACATTTTCATGTCGACTTATGTCTCATGGAATCTTAAGGAAACATATAATACAGATGTTATCACCATATAACACATTTCTAATACTTACAAGTACATAGATAATATAGTGGAGGTGTTAAAAATTAGAATATTTTAATACTTATAAAGTATTAAAGATATTGAATATCCCATGTATATGATTTGACATTGAGTTTACGATCATTGATGTCGAAATTTTATATGGCATAACTATTCTAATATAAGATGAAGATAAGAGGACTTATCATTTTGTACTACTGATGTGTTGGTGGTAGTGGTCAATCATATAAGGAATGAACTTCCTATTATTATCTAAATGGTTTAGGTTGATTTAACTAAAAGTAAAATTATTATTATTATTATTTTGGATTACAATTTGAATAATTACACAACAATCAAAGATAAAAAAACTATGAACAAATATCCAATTTAGAGTTTCTAACAAACTTCATTTTTCATCTTTAAACAATTATAAGAATTATATCATTTGCACTGGCAGGATTTCCTAGCGTAATAATCTATCATCCATTGAGGTACATTCACCTATCTTTATATTAACTAATCAATATATCTATTTGATTAACTACTCTCAAAATGTACTAAGTTCTTTAAAATCTAAAAAAAATTATCCTTATAATCATGCAATATATATCAAGATCCTCATTTAGTCTTTAAAATATATAACCAATTCAATCTACACATAATTTCTTTCGAATATATCTATATGCAAATTTAAGTTATATATAAGCTATTACTTATATATGATCAACATTAAGGTTAACAATCATAAACTTAAAAACCTTTATTGATTGAGTTAAAGCATACATATCAATCATAAACATAAAAACCTTTATTGATTGAGTTAAAGCATACAATAATCCATTAGGGTTCCATCCAATCTAAATATAAAATTTATTAGCTTCTGATAATCCTTTAAATAATGAAAAATGTCTAAAGAAAAGAAGACCTCTTATTAAGGTATCTCCTAATGAAAATCTCAGTCCCCTGTTGATATTGATTATTCTTAACAACTTTCAATCTATCTATTGAAAATGACTCTTAGATGAATTCTTGGGCTCCCATTAGAAGATGGCTACTAATCCTAGTTCTAGAAATATATAAGAATATAAAATTCTTCCCCATTTAAGGCTTACATATAAATTTGGATGCTAGAAACTTTTGTATCCTAGGTTATGTTATTCTTTACTTCTAATTTGGAGAATTACATAGGCATATACATACTCGTGTCTTCATTTATCATTGTTCTTTTTCTAATTTCTACACTTAAAAATGGAAACTGAACGCTCATATCACAAATTATGTCTTACATTTTTTTCACTTTAAATTCTGGACAATTACATAGGCACAGATATGTTAGTTTTTATGGTTGTGTTTTTCATTATTTATCCAATTTCATATGACACAACTTCCATCTACATGCGTAATTGGGATTTTTTTATGTTTTGACTCATAAATTACTCCATTTCT
This sequence comes from Erythroxylum baracoense, assembly GCA_025629805.1. Classification (NCBI taxonomy): domain Eukaryota; kingdom Viridiplantae; phylum Streptophyta; class Magnoliopsida; order Malpighiales; family Erythroxylaceae; genus Erythroxylum; species Erythroxylum baracoense. Next base: position 32,595,836 of record JAOTAY010000008.1, on the reverse strand, counting down.
AGGCTATATCATTCCTCAAGCAATTATTCCATAATTACCTAAAAATCCAACAAACCAAGGTAACGTAACTGCAAAACATAAAAGTAAGTTAAATATAGGTATATTTTATATACATTGAATACTCTAACAATTGAAATTTTTCTTGTACTAAGGCAAATTAATCTCAGTCGCTCCTAACTTCAAGTATAAGAAACTTAAACAAATACACGAAAGTAATTAAAGGAGATCATTATTTGTCTTACTACATCATTCATCAACTATCAAGGTCTATAAATACTTACACTAACTTGCAATTTAGTTTAAGCCTAAATCATTAACCGTTAAAAAATCATTTCAATTCAAATAATTTAACAATATATAAAAATGAACATAAATGAGTAAAAAGCATTCACTCAATAATACTTGATAAACCATATAATCAAACAAATTAAAACACTTATTTTTGGAATTTTAATAGAACATGATAGGTTTATTAGAAACATTATCTTAACCTTTTGATGCGAAGATAAAAACTTTGTCATGAATACCCCAGCTACTCAATCATGTCATAATTTCAAAAGGTTACAAACATTAATCTTAACTTTGATCATTTCATTCGGTTAAAGTTAGTGGAATGAATTTATTTATTCTTATTTTATTTACATAATTCTAATCACAAAGATATAGAATATTAAGCCACTTTGATAAGGTCAAGTTTAACTAAATTTATGTTAAAATCATACATAAGGTCTCACTATTCAAATCAACCATGAATATCAAAACCGTTAAATCAAATTAAAACTAAGATACTTATTAATGCCCACATCTATTAACCTAAGCTATTTGAATCACAACAGTCTAACTTTTAAAAAGTCCTCTTATTCACTTATCTTTCATTGTTTTTCCCAAAATTGTTACGTATTAAACTAATTGTGATTGGATCAAAATACCTAAATCACATTGAACTAGTTGTCGAAGCCCTTAAAATTAATTATAATTTACTAAACTCTTGTAATAGTTGTGGAACCAAGTCGAATCCTAAAAGAACTAAAAACTAGTTTCTTAATTTCAATTCGAAAAACAAATTGGGGGTGGGTTATGATAAATGAACTCACTATCTAAAATTAACAAGGAATTAAAATAAAGCAACTATGTAATATCCGGTTTTCGGAACATAGTTAGGGTTAGAACCCTAGACCATAGAAAATGAGTAATAGCATTGAAAGCATTTTATTCATATGCATATCATTAGCATACACAAATGAAATATAATTTGTACACATTACAAAGATAGAATATGCACCCAATTGACATATTCCAGGGTATGAAAATTTTAAAATAAACATGATGTGAATTTTACATTGTTATGTCTTCAATTTTGTTTGACTGGGTTCCAATTAGTAATTTGAAATTAATTGTTATTAATTGAGAGATTGATGAATTAATATATACATTTGGACTAGGAAAAATGCCAAGTGGTAAGATACATTAATACATGAAAATTAGGATGACAAAGCCTACAATTGAGTGACATTTGACATAGTTAAATATGTGGCAAATGGACTAGTAAACAATTGACAAATATATCAATTATGGGGGGACAAGTGGATTAATAATTAGGAGACATATGGACTGATTAATAGGAGACTAATGGAAACATTTTATAAGGATACATGGATTACATGCCAAATGACACATGTTTAGGTAAATTGGAGACACTTAGCAACTTGATTAAGTTAAGTTAATGTAGAAATGTTTCTGCTATTTTCTCCTTGCTTCACCACCGAATTTGCTCTTATCTTCTCTCTACATTTTGGTTTAACCCTAGCTGAAATTACTACACAAAAGCTAATAGCCAAGAAACTAGCCTATTATTGATTTTGCTTGCTTGAAAGGATAGGTTATCTTGATGTTTTCACCTTAGAATTGTGTTGATTTTGTTTTCTTAGAAGGATAGGTTATCTTGATGTTTTTGAGCTGAAACTAGAAGCTTAATAAGTAAGTAGCAATATGATCTTTATGGTATATTTAATAGTACGAGAATGATGCTTGAGTTGGAATGAAATGTATATGATGTTGATGATGTTGTGTGCCGGAATATATTGAATGAACTTGGAAGTTTTTCTACTTTGTTCTTGGTATATGAAAACCATGGGTTATAGGTTGATTTATGGATGAATTAGATCTGGATTTGAAGCATAATGAAGGTGGATTTATGCTAAAGAAAGATGTTATTGTAGTATTCTTGAATTGAGAAAGAACCAGGACTATATATATGATAATGTATGATAAATTATGGTTTGATTTTTGATGCAGGAAAAACCATAATTTTTAAGCTATCAATGGAATAATTTTGAGATGGTATTGGAGTATAATTCAGATCTAAAAGAGGTTGCATAAATGAACGCGAATTCTGGAAAATTTGAAGTGATAGTGATTTTTCTAAGCAAGTGAAATTTGTGGAGTATTGGGAGAAACAATGTAGTGCACGATCATGTCCTTTAATGCACAATCGTGGCTTAGATATTTAGGTTCTATCACAATCATGGCATATTTCCCATGGTCATGTCCCATTCCACAAGCTTCTGTCACGATCGTGGGAAGGTTCACCACGATCATGGGCTAGCATAAAGAGTGAAATGTTATTTTTTAAGTGATGTTTGAAACAACTAATAATAAGGTACTTTCTTATGGTGTATTTAGACTTAAATGAGGCTTGAAATGAACCTGATTAGATGTTGAATAAGTTAGTTGAATGTTTGATAAGTTGAAGTCATTAAATGATATTATAAATTAAGGAATGGATTGTTTAATAACAACGTATTTAAGTTTAGAATGAAGTAGTGTTAAAGGAACGAAGATGTTCTTATGATATATGATTGGTTAAGAAATGAGAATAAGGACACATACCCAGGAAAGTCATTGGGCATGCATTAAACATGCCATATGTATATATGTACATGATTGAATATATATTCAATTGATGACCTTAGTAATGTGAATTATGTATTTATTGTATGATTTTAGACGCTCAAGTCGAATGCTAGTATGTAGACATTGCTGAATCATCCAGGCAATAGCATAATCTAGAGCATACTATAAGTTAACCTAGATGTTTTCACTAGGATTGACTTATTTCTGTTTAACTTTTAGCTATTGAACTGTTAATGATCTGATTGTGATAATTCTAGGCTTCAATGGTTTGAGGAGTTTGGTATTTGGGAATGTATTGGGAGTGTTTTGATTGCATATGAATATGAAAGATGTCCGTATACTTAATAAAGATGTTGAATGCCAGACTAAGGTCCGATGAACATGTGAATATGACTATGCATTATGAATAAATGTTATTGATGGCATATTTTGTGATCTGATGCATCATATTGATATGTATGATCAGATAAAGGCATTGTGACTAGAGTGGCCAGTCTGAAAGAGCTTAAAGCTTAGATATGAGCATAAAGAGCCATAGGCTCAGTGATTAATGAGCCTGGTATCCACAATGGGTATGAGACAGAATGTGAAATAAGCCCGATATCTATAAGGGATATGAGACAGTAAATAGGAGCTTGGTCGTAAAAAAATAAAAACGAAAGTGCAGTCTCATATGCATTTTCATTTGCAAATATATGATTGTGAAAACATTTCTGAATTGAGATGATATTGTGATATGCCATATTTATGTACTTTTGATAATATGATTGATTGGGATAGATGAATGAATTATTCTGAAAATTTTATATGTAATGTGTGAAATTCATGATGAATTGTTGAGATAAGGAATAATATGCATTTAGATTATATTTGAAATGTTTGATGTTCTGAATGAGTAAGCATATCAGGATGGTTCACTCACTGAGTTCGCAAAATTCATCAAAATTGTAACATTGAATTTTTAGGTATGAGAGAGGAGACCTAGTTCCTAAAACACTCTAGAAGAATGTTTGGAATTAAGAAATGACTCAAAGGTCTAGTCAACTAACATATGAGGAATTGTAGATTGTGTCTATATAGTTTCTCATTTCATGTAAATCTTTTGGAAAATAAGTAGTAAACTCTCAAGTACTTTTGATGATGTAAATATTTGTTTAAATGAATGTACTGAAATAGTGTAAATTATGTTAGTAAATGAAATAAGAAAATTGACCTTTTCAAACTTTGTAAAGTGTATGATGCCATAATAAGTGTATATAATTGCTCTAACATGCCATTGTCATAGGGTGTGTTCTTGAATGTCCTCTGGATGTTCAAGTATATACTCTATAGTAGTGGGGTGTTACAAACTAAGTATTGAAGTAAGAAATTTAATGGTACTTAACTCTTATTCAAGGTAAAGATATTGTCTAATTGTAACTTTGATCATTGGTCTAAAAAGAATAATTTTTACAATTTAAGCAGTTAGTCTGAAACCTAATAGAATAGTCATAATAAGTCTCTTTTTGTCCTAAATTAATTAGTTCAAAGCTATAATTCAAACCAAAACTTACCATAAATTAATTGGTTATGATAACATTTTTTATCAATTAAATGATAACAGTAAGCTTAATGAAAAAGACTAAACCCTACTTTAAATAATTGAGATAAAAACAACTATTCATTTTAATTTTCTTGTTTCTTATAAGTTAAATATGTAAATTAATAAATAGCCTATTTGCTAATTGTACTAATCATTTATGACAATTACATTTTACTGAATTCATGAATAGCTATAGAATAATCAATAACAAATTCATTTTTTAAATAAATAAATATTGATTACTCATGAAATAAAAGAACACAAAATAAGAAATACTTAAATTAAAATAAAATATAGGTTTAGAGTAAAACCTCACAAGGTTATAACTAGAATTTTGAATCCCCTTGAATCAGAAGATTTATATTTAGCTACTCATGGCTTTAGCTCCACCATAAAAATAAAAGAAAGAAGAAGAGAAAACAAAAGAAAGGTGAAAGAGAATTATAGAGAGAGTGTATGTAATGTTCTCCTATTCTTTTTCCTATGAACAAGCTAACTTCTTTCAATATTTTTATGATTATATTTTTAAAAAACTCAATTTCCTACATAATAAGGTTAGGAATAAGTCTCCTAATTGAACTGAAGCTTTTAGAGTGAATCTAAATTTAAGCGTGAACTTGTTTTAACCATTTCAACAATTTTCCATTTTTTTTCAAAATTCACGGCTTTAACATATAGTGCTCCAATTTGATCCAATCTCCATTTGTCATCTCTTAAAATAAAAATATTAAATTTACCAATTCAGCACCAAAATCAATTGAAAATAAAGAAATAAATTTAATTAATATAACCAAATCATATCTTATCACACATACAACTTAAAATAACCCTCTCTTACACCTAAATTTTACATTATTCTCAATAAAAGAATGCACAAAATAAGATATATAGAACATAAAGGCAAATATAGAAGTAGGAAAAATGAAAGATTGAGAAAACTTTTCTAAGCCATTTGTAGCTAGTTATTCAATATTTGTGTGAGAAATATCTAAAATTGTTTTCCCTTGAACAAAAGTAACAAAAATAAAAACTATATATGCAAATGTACAATGAAAAAAATTAAATTAAATAAGTACTAAACAAATGGAAAATAACATAAGCAAAATGAAAACTATAGAGAGACATGGTTGTGCAATCTCTTTTAGAGAGATATGATTGTGGAATCTCTTTTCCTACCCGTGTGGGTGCATATGTCTTTAACAAGCATGTTTTTACATTGTTTTAGTTATTTTTTCCCTATTTTACTACCATTGACAAAATTAATCCTTCCCTAGCTTTCTTTCTAAAAAAATTGAAAATTAAAAAATACAAAACACTAATATAATATGAATAAAAAATTAAATTGATGAAAATTAAATAAATATAGAGATTTGGGCTAGGTTAAAACAACATAAACAAATTACGAAAATAAATGCTCCGAATTTGAAATTCTAATTGAAATGTTTAAAACTTCTTAGTTATTTGGATGGGTTACCTACCAATAAGAGCTTCATTAGAATTCTCTAACTAGACTCTTTCTTTAAAATTTGTTAAATGATAGAGTAATGGAATTGTTGCCTGCTTTATAAGAGTTGTATATGCTTAATATAAAGGCCTCATTTATGAATTTAAGATTTTTTTCTTGATCAATCCTTCCTTGTCCTCCATCAAACACAGTCATCTTCGTTCTTTTTCCCTCTCCCTCTCATGGTATGAACCTCTAATACACCTTAAGGATTATAAGATTTAACAGTCTTTTAACCAATCATAAACTAGAAATCCTTTATAAGAAAGAGACTTGTTTTCGCATTTAAAGTATAAAAGATGTCATTATCTCCACTTCTTCCACTGTCTTATTCTCTTCCTAAATTTCCTTACAATTAGTCTCAATAATTGCATACCCTACTCCTTCAGATTCACCTTTGACTTGATAAGAAAAGATCCTTACCCTCTTGTATTGACAACATTGATTAACTATCTGATAAAGCAAACACACACAAGAGGGGGGAATTATGTGTGACTTAAAAAAAGAACCATGTTAACGTTTAAAAAACAAAAGGAGCTTGTTAAAAATGAAAGGAGCTTGTTAACTTTTAAAAAGTGAAAGGGGCCTATTAAGTTTAAAAACGAAAGGAGTCTATTAATGTTAAAAATGAAAGGAGCCTGTTAAAAAGGGAAAGGAGCCCATTAACGAAAGAAATCTCTTACAATATTAAAACAGAAAGAGCCTATTCCAAATGTGAAGAGCCTCTTATAATTAAACACACACACTGTAATGCAAAAATTTAAAAGTTAAAAGAGAGAGAGAGAGAGTGACACGGTCGATTTATACTTGTTTGGCTTATAACGAAGTTTACGTCTAATCCCCAAGTATTCAACTTGAGTATTTCATATAAAACTCTAAGTAGTAAAATTTCATAAGCCTCTCCAAGCTCAAAAGTACATATTTTTTAAGATTCTTCAACCTTCCACACTTGTAGTGTTTAACAAGCCTCTACGAGCTATCAACAAAAAGTATTAAAGGGTTTAATAGTCACTCTCAAAAGAGTGATTTCATTTTCTAAAGCACAAGGAGTTTGATATAGATATGACAATCAAAAATATTGAAACTGCTGAAGTATTTCGTAAATCTGTGTGTTTTTCGTAAATGTTGTGGCTCTTCCTTAAGTAAACATTTTCTACAACTAGTCATTGCTTCATTTTAATTTTGAATTGACTTTGTATCTAATGAATCTTTGATATCATCTCTACTAGAATCTTCCAAGATTCAGACATTAAGAGAAAAGTTTTGACAAGAATATTGGAGCCAATTGTTGTAATTGTGATTGGTAAGATTTTTCCTGATATTGTGAAATATTTTCTAATAAGGTAAGTTCATTAAAAAGGTTCCTATAAGAAAGGAAGCATTTATCCTATGATATCATTTCCTTTTAAGAATTATATCATTACCTATACAAGAAAAAAAATCCAATTTGAATTTTAAAATATTATAGAGTTTTCATCAAAATCATTAATAATAAAACTTGAGCTAACAATCTCGCCCTTTTTGATGATGACAAGCAATAACAGATATTTTCAAATTTCAAATAATAATAAAGGATTTCGAAAGATACCTGTAAACTTTATATGTTCTTACTCACAGTCATGATTAGAAGGAGCCTTCCTTACAACCTCTAAAGAAAGGAGCCTATCATTTGTAAGATAACTGGGATGCAATCATATCATATCACATATTTAAACTTTACAGATTCAATTCAAGAATATTTCAACAGTTAGCAAATATATCACAGATATATCATCAAATGCAAATATATCATTAAGTCTTCCCCTTTGTCATTATCAAACAAATATAAACAATCATGAAGTAAGAAAAAATGCATAAATATGTAAGAGTAAAAATATGCATTAAAAAAATAAAAGGAGCCTGCTAATATCTGCAAAGAGAAGTAGCATAGGATCTTTATACAGAGTTAATATCAGATAATCTACACATACTAAGCTCTTTTCTTAACACTCAATATCTACTTTCAGAGAATGGCTTAGTAAAGATATCAGCTACTTGTTTTTTATTTTTAACATGCAAAAGATCAATGGTTCCTTCTAAAACATGATCTCTAAGAAAGTGATGTTTGATTTCTATATGCTTAGTCCTAGAATGATGTACAAGATTTTTAGAGAAATTTATTGCACTTGTATTGTCACATAGTATAGGAATATGATCCAAGTTCAGAGAAAAATCCTAGAGTTAATGTTTCATTCATAAGATTTGAGCGCAACAGCTAGCAGCTGTTATATATTCTGCTTCAGTTATCGAAAGCATTATGTAATTTTGTTTCTTGCAAGACCAAGAAACTAAACATCCTCCAAAAAATTGGTAGTGATCACTTGTGCCTTTCGTATCAACTTTATCACCTGCATAATCTGCATCATAAAATCCAACTATGTTAAAAGAATCAGTTTTTGGATACCATAATCCAAATTCCATAGTTCCACGAAGATAGGGAAAGTTCCTCTTGACTACTTGAAAGTGGCTCTCTTTTGGATTTGATTGAAAGTGTGCACAAAGACACACGCTAAGCATAATATCTGGTCTTGAGCTTGTGAGGTATGGTAGTGATCCAATCATTCCTCTATACTTTGTCTTATCCGTAGATTTGCCTTCTTTATCCTTATCAAGTTTCGTTCCAAAATACATAGGAGCACCCATCGGTTTGGAATTCTCAAAATGATATTTCTTGATGAGAACCTTTGTGTATTTGTCTTGACTAATGAAGATTCCTTTTTCTGTTTGCCTAATTTGCAACCCAAGAAAGAAAGATTGTTCTCCCATTATACTCAGTTCAAACTCCCTCTGCATTAAAGCTAAGAATTCTTCATAGAAGGATTGATTAGTAGCACCGAATATTATGTCATCAACATATATTTGCAATATGAGTAAATCATTATCCTTTTTCTTAATAAATAAGTTTTTATCTACCTTTCCTCTTTCCAAATTATTCTCAAGCAGAAATTTACTTAAGCTCCCATACCATACTCGAGGAGCCTGCTTTAGGCCATACAGAGTTTTAGTAAACTTCATCAAGTAATCAGGATGGTTTTTATCTTCAAAACCTGGAGGTTGCTTAAAATACACTTCTTCGTTAATATGTCCATTTAAGAAGGCATTTTAAACATCTATATGGAATAATTTAAAATTTCTATAGTATGCAAAGGCAAGCAAAATTCTAATCGATTCTAATCTAGCAATAGGCACATAAGTTTCATCAAAATCAATACCTTATTGTTAATTATAACCTTGAGCTATAAATCTAGCTTTGTTTCTTACCACCTTACCATTTTTGTCAAGTTTGTTTCGAAATGCCCAACGATTTCCAATAATTGACCTGTTTTGTGGACGAGGTATTAGATTCTAGACTTTGTTTTTGTTAAATTGATTTAGTTCGTCTTTCATAACTGAAACCCAATTTTCATCAATAAGAGCCTTTTCAATAATCTTTGGTTCTAATTATGAGATGAGGACAACAATTTTTGAAGGAAGATCTGGTTCTTAGACTTTCATAAGGATGTCTTAAAATGTACTAATGTGTATCTTGACCTTTCTATTGTTTTGGTGTTCTTCGTTGTATAGGTTCCTGCTGAGATGAAGGAGCCTGCTCCATCCTAGCTTCAGAGACCTTCTTGATCTTGTAATTTTGAAGATATTATTGGTGTAGTTTGAGTTTGTGATGTATTTTTAGGAATTGAAGGATGTTCTTTATCATCTGAATCAGCTGCTGTTGTCAAGGGTAGTGCTTCATCAAATACCACATGTATTGATTCTTCGATCCTCTTTTTTCTTTTATTATAAACTCTGAATCCTTTGCTGGCAGTACTGTAATCTAGAAATATGTAGCCAAATGCTCGAAAGTAAACAACATTCGATTTTCTTCCTTTCCACAACTCATAGAGGGTTTGAGAATAGGTCTTATAAGGCATCTGTTAAGTATGTAATAGGTAGTTGATATGGTCTCTACCCAGTAACCATGAGGTAGACTACTTTCACACAGCATTGTTCTGGCCATATCAACGAGAGTCCTATTCTTTCTCTCAGCAATTCCATTCTGCTGAGGAGTCCTTGGGCATGACAAATTATGAGTTATACCAGTTTCATTATAGAAGTCTTCAATTTTTCTGTTATCAAATTCTCCTCCTTGATCGCTCTAAATTGATGTAATGCAATACCCTTTTTCAATCTGAATTTTTATGCAAAACTTCTCAAAAACTTCAAAAGTATCATCCTTATTTAATAGAAAATATAACCATGTAAATCTAGAATATTCAACCATAATGTTTACAACTGACAGTTTGAGTCCTAGTAGGACCAAATAAATCCATATGTACAAGTTCAAACAGTTGATTTGTAGAAATAATATTTTAGGAGGGAAGCTACTTTTGATTTGTTTTCCTTTTAAACAAGCTTCGCAAACTTGATTATTCTCAAAATTCAAGTCAGGTAGTTCTCTTACTAACTTATTTTTAGACAATTTTGATATAGTACTCCTGTTAGCATGTCTAAATCTTCTATGCTAAATAAATAAATCGTTTTCTATTGAAACAAATCACTTGATATTTTGTGAAGACATATCTTCCAATTGAGCACAATATATATTATGATTTCTAGGACCAACAAATACAATGTTGTCATTATGATTATCAATAATTTCACAATGGGATGCATAGAAAGTGACTCTATAACCTTTACCACATAATTGACTTACACATAACAAGTTATGTTTCAAACAATCAACATAAAGAACATTATCAATAGAAGCAGAATTGGAGTCACCAATTTTACCAATTCTAGTGACTTTTTCCTTGTTTTTATCAGCAAAGACAATATTACCTCCATCTTTTCATTCAATATAGTTGAAATGTGATATTTCACCTGTCATCTGTCTCAAACAATTACTATTAACTATCCATTGATTTTCTTTTGTCATTGCTCTGAAGCATATCTGCAGAACGTATTATCTCATTTTAGGTACCTAAAATAATCTCAACCTTTTCAGGTTATTAGTTTGGCCTTTAGGTCTCTAAACATACATTTGAGATAATTTCTTCATTTTTCGAAAGTTACGGGAATGACTAATATGACCATGTCTACCACAGTAATTGCACAAAAAAATGAATGAGAATTACTGTAATTTTTGCTATTTATTAGGTTCTTGTTATTTTGACTATGGCTACTATTGGATTTAACAAAGAAATTCTTATATGGCCTAATATTATTATTTTCATTATATCATGTTCCAACCTTATCAAAAGTACCTTTACGATTCCCAAATAATGCATCAAGATTGTTCCTTCCATCAACAAAATTGGCAAGATCCTTTCCTAGAGAAATGATTTTTTTAGCAATTTTTTTCTCAAGTTTTAGAGTTGCAACTTTTTCTTCTAATTGTTTTACCTCAACAGAATCATTTCTAAGCAATACATTCTCTAACTAACTTACCTTTTTTTCCAAGAATTCCTTTTCAGAGACTTTTTGCTTAGTTTCATTTTCAAGAGACATAATTCTAGACAACAAATTCTTATTTTAGACTTTAGTGATTTAATCTTATTCATCAAGGATGCATCATTATTTTTGGACTTCTCAACCTTTTTTAAATACTGCACTGTTAATTTTTTATACTGATCATACAGATCATAATATGTATCTCTTAAATTATGAGTTTTAATATCTGAGTCAGAATAATATACCTCTCGTCTCCTAATTCAGCCATAACAAACATTGCTGACTTCTTCAAGATCTTCTTCTTCAAAGTTTTCAAAATCCCTTTCTGACTAGGCTACAATCATAGCTTGCTTTATGGGTTTTTATTCTCTGTTTTATCCTTTTAAAGAAGAGGACATTCTGGTCTTGTGTATCTAGGCTTCTTGCAGTGATAGCGCATAATTTGATTGTTTTATGTATTGCTACTACTACTACTACCTTTAGATGGGAATATGTTATTTCTAGTTTTCTTGTTTCCTTCTCTTTTCTTCATTAGTTTCTTTTTATAGAAGCGGACATATTTTCTGACCATGAAATTGAATTCTTCATCTCCATCTATTTATAACTCAGTGTCTCTTTCATCACCATTTAATGGATTTGATTTATCAGTTACTTTTAGTGCCATTCCTCTTCTATATAAATATCCTTCATCTCACCTAAGCTCAGCTTCATGGATCATTAAGTTTCCTCTTAACCAGTCTAGTGAAATAGTGTGAAGATCCTTTGCAGTTTCTAGATCTGTCACCTTAGGTCTCCATTCCTTTGGCAGTGACCTAGAATCTTTATTATAAGCACATCATTGGAATATACCTTTCCTAAGTTCTTTAAGGCTGTGATGACTTTGTTGAAACATCTGAAGAATTCGTCTATAGTTTCTCCCTGTTTCATGCTAATAGTTTTGTATTGATGCACTAAAAGACTTATTCTATGTTTCTTTATCTCATTCGTTCCTTCAAAAGTAACTTGGAGTTTGCCCCACGTTTCCTTTATTGTAGAACAGTAGGATATCTTTTCATACTCTTCTAGAGATAGGGCATAGATTAGATAATGTCTTGCTTTGACATTCAACTGTGCGTTTCTTCTATCAGCATCAATCCACACTTCTATGTTATCAATAACAAGAGGTGTGACTCCAACTTTGATAGCTTGCTAGATTTCGATATCTACAGATTAAAGATAAATGGTCATTCTCTCTTTCTAATAAGAATAGTTGTTTCTATTAAAGTAGGGAGGCTTTGAGGCGGATTGTCCTTTAAGGCTTCTCAAATTGTTTGCCATGATGTATCACGTGTTATAAAACACAATAAATGTGAAACCTTGCTCTGATACTAAATGATAAAGCAAGCACATGCAAGAGGGGGGTGAATTGTGTGTGACTTAAAAAAATTAAGTTACTACCAATTCGTGTAAACAATAAGAACCTGTTAAATTTCAACAGAAAAATTTGTAAATAGAAGGAGCCTATTAAAAAATGAAAGGAGCATATTAACGTTTAGAAAATGAAAGGAGCCTGCTAAAAATAAAAGGAGCTTGCTAACTTTTAAAAAGTGAAAGGGCCCTATTAACGTTTAAAAACAAAAGGAGCTTGTTAAAGTTAAAAACGAAAGGAGCCTATTAACAAAAGAAACATCTTGCAATAATAAAATAGAAGGAGCCTATTCTAAAATTGAAGGAGCCTCTTGTAAATTAAACACACACACTGTAATGCAAAAATTTAAAAGTTAAGAGAGGCAGAGTGACATATTCGATTTATACTGGTTCGGAATTATAATGAAGCCTACTTCCAATCCCCAAGTATTTAACTTGAGTATTTCACTATAAAACTCCAAGTAATAAATTTTCACAAGCCTTGCCAAGCTCACAAATACCTATTTTTTAAGGTTCTTCAACCCTCTACACTTGTAGTGGTTAACAAGCCTCTATAAAGGGTCTCTTCCAAAAGAGTGATTTCACTTTCAAGGCACAAGGAGTTTGATATGACTTTCAAGAATATCGATGCTGCTAAAGTATTTCACAAATCCGTGTGTTTTTTGCAAATGCAGTGGCTCTTCCTTAAATAGACGTTTTCTTCAACTAGTCGTTGCTTCTTTTTAATTTGAATTGAATTTGAATCTAATGAATCTTCGATATCATCTCTGCTGGAATCTTCTAATATTCAGACGTTAAGAGAAATGTTTTAACAAGAATATTAGAGCTAGTTGTTCTAATTATGTGATTGGTAAGATTCTTCCAGATATTGTGGAATCTTTTCTAATAAGGTAAGTTCCTTAAGAAGGTTCCCGTAAGAAAGGAAGCATTTATCCTGTGATATCATTTCCTTTTAAGAATTATATCGTTACCTATATAAGGAAGTAAATCCAATTTGAATTTTGAAATATTGTAAAGTTGTCACTGAAATCATTAATAATAAACCTTAAGATAACACTATCTAATATGGAATCCTAAATTTATGTTTGATTATTCTTATAGATCCATGTTTATTTTTAATCCCTCAAACATCTTAAAAGTAGATGAGCTAACTTCTTAACTACTACTTCTTAAGTTAGTTTACCTTCTTGTTATTGTAAGGGTTTTAACTGAAATCTTAAGGGATTACTTTGCCTTCATGGCACTCCTCCTTCTTTCTTGATCCAACTAAAATGTGGACGATTTCATCATCCTAGATTGTTTGAGTTAATATATGGATTGTTTTATTATCTCACATAATTCTTAATATAGTCTAAGTTCTTAATTAAATTGGTAAATGGACTATCCACTTGACATGCATTACTAATAGGACTCCTCCACCTATCTCATAACATAATGCTTGAGCTGGTCTTATGACTCCATTTAAGATATTAATTTTTGTGTAACTACTACTACCTAAGTTGCTAATGATGTAACCATATCTATATTTTGGACACCTACAATCTTTAGTGTTGCAGTTTGACTTGATTTTCATTGATAATTTTTCATAACCATCTCGTCAATCAATTCTAAGTTAGCTTCAAGAGTTTTTGTTGTTCAAAGTTCCTCTAAATGTTGTAGTTTTCATTTGTTTAATTGTGTAGATTAAACCATTTTAAAAAATATAAACTTACACCAATTTTACGATTCTATAGTGTGGAAACATCCTTAATAAGTCCTTTTACCTATCTTATGACTTCTATATATTTCATTTTCAAAATGTTGGAAGTAAATGATATGATTACTTTATTTAGTATTCTTCACTAGTGAAAAGTAATTGGCCAAAAATTTCTCTAATAAGTTATCCCATATGGTTATTAAAACTAATTGATGTGACTTCAACCACTAATTGGTCTTATCCCAAAGTGGGAATGAAAGAAATATCAATATAATGTATCATCAAATGCTTCACTAACCTTGAATGTGTTACGTATCTCCGAGAAATTAGCACTATATGCTTTAAGATCTTCATTTGGCAGCCTATTGAATTGTATAAAATAATGTAACATATGTATGATGTGGGTTAATTCTCCAAAATTTGTGATGTAATCACTAGTGTTTGTATGCTCGACCGTGTCCCTATCAATGATGGCTTTACATATAGTAGCGTAATTTTAGGGTCACCCTCCATCTTTCTTTGGTATTGATTTTCTTGAGTAGAAGTCTTCTTCCACTTTCAAAGTGTTTGTAGAACTATTTTCTTAAAATCTGGATCTTCATCTATAAGCTAATCTTCTAGTCATACATTAAAGTAACACATTTACAGTTAAATCGACAAAAGCACAATAAATAAGGAATCAACAATAAAATAAAATGTTGTAATAAAATATAAAAATATTATATTAATAATTCTCAAATCTCTTTAATATTGCACCTATTTCCCAATAATGATGTTAAAAACTTAATAATAAAATTTTATATGACCATAATATTTGAGCCCACGAGCAACAGAATAGTACGGAGTATGATCTTCCTATTATTATCTAACAAATAACAATTTAGCAGTTTGGTTAATTTAGTTAAAACCAAACTAAATACTAGTTACTTTATATTATTGATAAAACACTTGCATAATAATCAAAGAGAAAATCAAGATAAAGAAACATCCATATTAGAGTTCCCATTAACTTTATCATATATCCTTAATCAATTATGGGAATTCTATCGTTTAAACTGACAAGACCAGTGTAATGATTTATCATCTACTAATATATAGCCACCTATCCTTCAATTAATTAGTCGATATATCTATCTGATTAAATATTTTTATAACGTATTAAGCTCCTTGAACCCTCACCGAAGGTTATCCTAATACTAAAAAGCTCATGTTGGAGTATATCCCTATTCAATTCTTAATATATATGCCTAGGTTTATATATATATATATATATGTTCTTTTGGTTACATCTATATGTAAAGTCAAATTGGATCTAAACTATCGCTTACGATCAACATTAAGATTAGCATAAATTTCATAACAAATTACGCTTTTATATTTATACTTTCTAATGATTATGATGAATTATATTATTATAATTAAATTAATCTTAATTTTTTAAAAAATAGTGACAATTTTTTATTTATTTCTATACACAAATGATGTGATCATATCCAATTTTCTAACGGATAATTGTACTGTTGAAAGAAGAAAGAAAAAACATTGACAGAGGCCTCGATGTTATATATATAAGTTTTCCTTCTCATGATTTTTGTTTGTGAATTACAAATATATGGTCTCCTTAAATTTCAGATTGATTTTTCTTAAATTTGGCGTTTAATCGGTTAAAGGTTTCAAATTAAGATTTGGGTCGGGAAAATTAAAAACAAATAATTGAGGTACGTGGATGTTATTTTAGTTTTTTAATTTATATAATATATAATATGGAATATCACATCATTGCTATCGTAGAAGTTGTCCTTGATTCATTATTCTTGTTGATAAATAAAAAAATTAGTGCTAGAACCGATACTCCTTTTTTTTTCTGTCAAGAAATCATGCTCTAATGAAGCAAAGGCTGTCGTCGATGCATCATATTGCTATTGTTGTAAATTCCAACATACGTCGTACTATTTCAGTTCGATATCTGTATGCGCAGATTGTTACTTGGCATACATAAACTACTACTTAATGTCTATATACTCCTGTAAAAATTATGTGGAAAGAGGAATCAATGGACAAAGATCTTTGGTGTGATATTATAGTTTTTGAAATTTTAATTATGTTCTTAGATATTATTGGTTTTAGAGTAATCATAATTAGTAAAAAGGAATATTTTTCAGTACCTATTACTGTACATAACATGACTTCTCACTCATAATATTTAATTATTAGCAAAATATGCAAACCTCTTATCTTAGTAACCTTTAATGGACGAGACTTATAAAATACTAAAACATTTTATTTGATTTAATGTTATTGTTTGAGTTATTTCCTATGAACTCTAATTAGTTAGTTATTTTCACTTTGGTTAAAGATAGGAGATGTTTTTCTCGGTAAACTTATCAATCAAACTGATAGGAGAACAAATCCCCTTAGCAACTAAGGCTTGATTTGGGAGAGCGGTGACAGTTAATAATCTGCTAAAATCAACCTGCTGAAATAATAAGTATTTATAAGTACTTATTCTCAATAAGTACTTATGTGTTTGGGATTACTGTTTTAGTAAATACTGAAACGTGAAAATAGGTGTTTGACAAGTGTGGTTGTGATTGCTGAAAAGAGATAAAATGACTAAAAAATTAACTGATTTAATACACTATTAATTGTTGTATAAATAATTAAAAATATATTATTAGTCATATAAATTTAAAATTATAAATAATAAAATATTAAATTAAAATAAGAAAAATATAAATAAAATAAATTTAGTAAATAAAATATTTCATTAAAAAATATTATTAGTCATATAAATTCAAATTATAAATAAGAAAATATTAAGTTAAAATAAGAAAATATAAATAAAATTTTTTTAGTAAATTAAATATTTCATAAAAATATATTATTAGCCAGAGAGAACAAAGAAGACGATACGTTGGACTTGCTTTCTAATAGTTGAAAGTATAATGGAAAATAATAATTATCAAAAGGTTATTAATGGAAAGTATAATTTCTACCACAGAAGTACTTTCCTACCATAACTCTCTTTCTACTTATCGATTTCTGCGGTGGCACTGTACTTTCCTCCAACTTTTGGTTGTCCGCCCGCAGATTGAAACATATAATTGCGTTTGAAAATTGCGGTGAATAAATACTTATGCCCACTGCATCGCAAATCCAAACGTAGCCGCACTCTCCTCTCTCATTTTGTCTGTTAGTCATCGTTGCTCACGAGCCATCCTCCACGCCTCTCACTCACTCTCCAGTCTCTACATGCAATTGCCCGCCACCACTCATCGGCCACACCATCGTCATCTCTGTAGACTAATATAAAGGACTAACCTTTTGCGGAAGCACTCGATTAATTTGTTGTTTGTTAGTCTATGTTTCAAGGTTGGCTACTAGAGTCATCGTTAATTCACACCCCAAACTCTAAGCCTTGATGGTTTGCTTAACGTGAGGAAGAATAAAGGAATATCTTTCTTGTCTTTGTAGCTAATGCGATTCTTCATTTTATATTAGGACAAATAACTGTTACGGGAGTTATACAATTAGTGGCCATTATATGTCGTAAACTGCCAACAATCACTTTTAGCTCTAGGACATCCATGTTGTCACTCTCACTCATTCTCCACACACTCACACGATGCACCATCACCACAAAGGCACAGTCATGCCATAATTGCACCGCAAACTTTTCGTACCCATAATTTACACTTCACAGTCATACGACTCACACAGTTAAGGTTACAAACAATCTAAGTTTCCAACATCCAATAGCCTTACAAACCACATGAGTACAGGACCACAGTCATAAGACTAAGGGGACTCAGTCAAGGTTGCAAAAAATTACAAAAGAATTATAGAATTGTGGATCGAAAGAGCTTCTCAAATATATGGATATTAAATTGTGTTGAATTATATATTTGTAACTTTGTGTTGTGTAGTATATGTGTAATTGTGTATGCTAAATTTTTTATTCTTGGTGAATTATGTTAAATAAAATTAAATCATGTAATGTATGTTGAGTTGATTTGAGTAAGAATGTTGAATAAACTTAGGGAATAAAAGATTGCCAAACTAAATATAGAAATTGAGATTTCAGTAACAATATTGATTAAATTTGGCAAAGAAGACAAAATAAAGATAATAATGCTTAGTTATTTTATTGTTTTTTATTGTTTATTTTGTGTGCAAAATGAGTTATCACAAAGTAGTTGTCAACTTATAACAAAATTTTTATATATTACAAATTGAATTGTATAATCAAACAAAATGGGTTAGTTTATAGTTGAGGTATATGATTATGTAAATAGGTTGTAGACTTATAATGTGAGTTATGGTTGAATTATGTAACCATGTAGAATGGGCTATAAACTTATCATTATGAATTTACGATTGAATTATGTAATCACATAAAAAAGGTTATAATTATAAGTGTACGTCTTTATGGTTAAATTATGTAATCATACAAAATTAGTTATATAAGATATATATTCTCTTATGTTAGTATTGAGTTAAATAATAAACACTTTGTGATTGTAACAACCCGGAACACCCGCTCATAAATATTGTCCACTTTGGGCCTTGGCTCAGCCAAGCCCTCACGGTTTTGCTCTTGCCACCCTTAGGAAAACACGCTGTGAGGGAGAGGTTTCTATAGCCTTATAAGGCCTACTTCGTTCCCCTCTCCAATTGATATGGAAATCTAACATTTTCAGGCCTGTGTGCTAGCAAGGACGCTGGACCTCCAAGCGGGTAGATCTAGGCCTGAAGACCAGCGAGGATGCTGGGCCTCCAAGGGGGTGGAATGTTAGATTCCCATATCGATTAGAGAGGGGAACGAAGTAGGCCTTATAAGGGTGCAGATACCTCTCCCTCATAGATGCATTTTCCCGAGCGAGTGTGTTGTAAGAGCAAAACCGTGAGGACTTGGCTAGGCCAAGGCCCAAAGCGGACAATATCTATGAGCGGGTGGTCTAGGGATGTTATAAATGGTATCGAGCCAGTACCTGAATTGGTATGTCAGTAAGGACGTTGGGCCTCCAAGGGGGTGGATCTAGGTCTGTGTGCCAGTAAAGATGCTGGGCCTCCAAGGAGGTGGATCCAGGCCTGTAGGCTAGCAAGAACACTGGGCCTCCAAGGGGTGAAATGTAAGATCCCATATCGGTTAGAGAGGGGAACGAAGTACGCCTTATAAGGGTATGAATACCTCTCCCTCGCAAGATGCATTTTTCTAAGGGTGAGAAAAGCAAAACCGTGAGGGCTTGGCTGGGCCAAGGCCCAAAGCGGACAATATCTGTAATCGGGTAGTCCGGGCTATTACAAATAGAAAGGACAATATCTGTAAGTAGGGTGGTCCGGGCTGCTACAAATGATATCAGAGCTAGAACCCGGATTGGATGTCAGCAAGGATGTTGGGCCTCCAAGGGGGGTGGATCCAGGCAGCAAGGACATTGAGCCTTCAAGAGGGTGGAATGTTAGATCCCATATCGGTTGGAGAGGGGAACGAAGTACTCCTTATAAGGGTATGGATACCTCTCCCTCACAAGACGTGTTTTCCCAAGGATGGGAAAAGCAAAACCGTGAGGGCTTGGCTAGGCCAAGGCCCAAAGCGGACAATATCTATGAGCGGGTGGTCCGAGCTGTTATAAATAATACCTATCAGTACTAGTCAAAAAGGCCAGTACCGACTGGTACTATATACTAATATGGTATTAAAAATTATTGTATCATTTTTCAATCCGTATGACACATTTCAGTTAGTACTAACTAATATTGTTGGACCCCAAACTTTTCTTGAAAGTTAGAATTATTAAATGAGAATTTGTTGACGTTTAGTCATAAGTAAAAAATCAGAATTCTTGAATGAGAAATTTATGGAGTTTATTTATGAATATTTTTAATTACATATGGTTGCATGGATTAAATGGAAGTGTTAAAATTAGGTTAAGGAGTAGAAGATATTAGATTAGATATGGAAGGGTAAGTTTGGAAGATTAGAGTTTGTTTTAGATTAATAAGAGAAAAACAAATGAAGGATGCGTGAGTGAAGTGCTGAAATAATAATAATAATAATAATAATAATAATAATAATAATAATAATAATAATAATAATAATAATAATAATAATAA
>JAOTAY010000008.1:32541242-32565947 GCA_025629805.1 Erythroxylum baracoense | reverse complement strand
CTATTGTCTGTCGCAGATTCTTGGTCGAATTTTCCCCGTCAATATTGCCGACGGATGGGTTCGCGGTCGGTAAATGTCTGTTTTCAGCGACGGATTTATTCATTTCCGTCGGTAAGTGGCGACGGAATTAATTCCGTCGGTATTATTCCGACGCAAATTCTGAATTTTCTTGTAGTGGAATAGTAAGTTTCTGATTCCTGTTAACCACTTTGAATAAGATTTATTCGTTATATGTGTACATAGTTTTATGCTTATATACTAGCTAGGGTTTTGTTCGCCAAGTTACGAGGTCGTTGTGATGAATCTAGTACTTAATAACCTGATTTGGTTTATAAACCATAGAATTATAAGTTATCTTCTGGATTCGTTTGATCGACTTTAGATCCATATTATAATTCATTTATTCCTAGTCGCATTTATTGCCTAATTATAATCGCCTATCGTGGAAAACTAGTCATGGTCAACTAGTGACATCGATTTATTCACGATCTATCGTTTCTCGAGTTATGGATTTCATTTTATCTAGGATTTTGAAAATTACTGTAATAAAAAAGGTTGAGGATGATGAGGTAAGAAGGAAATCAACTGTTAAAGAGAAAAATGTGTTGTTGGATGGCTGATATTTCATATTTTCTGCTTACTGTTTTGATTATCCATTGGGTGCATGTTTTTTGTTTGGTTATACTTCAAAGTTCAAAGCATAATGTGCGTATTGATTGATTTATGGTTGCTCTATTTTATAGTGACTATTTGTTCAAGCTTCTTTTGATTGGAGATTATAGTGTTGGCAAGTCCTGCCTGCTTCTCAGATTTGCTTTATGATCCTAGCATACATTTTTATTGAGTGATTTTCTAAGTTAGAAAGTGGATTACGAGTGAAAGGTCCATAAGCATCCTTGTTGGTAGTTAGTTGCATGAGAATCTATTAGCGTGATATTTATTGATGATCATTGCTTTTTAGTGATTAACTAGTGCTTCCTTATTGATTACTATTATAGGTAATCGTTTTTAATAAAGAATTTCAAATTCGATTAGAGGACTTTTCCAACCAATAACACTTATCTTATCTGAAAACAACTTGACTAGTTTATAACTCTTTAATGCTAGGTTTATAGATAAGTTCGGGGACAAGTAAAGTACAGGTAAGGTTTCATTCTAATTTCTTACATTTTTTGTTATTTTAATTCGAGAAGGGGGGTTCACTATGAGAATTTCTTTTAATTGAGTTTGGCTTCTGTTGATTTTGTGGTTTCCAAAACTTTCCCTTTACATTTTCTACTACTTACTGATGATGTTGCACATGGTGGTGGTTGTTATGGTGTTCATCATTTTGGTGGTTGTTTGTCATGGTGGTGGTTGTTATGGTGGTTGTCATGTATTGGTGAATTTGTTATTATGGTTCAGGCATATCCATACCCTCCAGTAGCGAAAGGGAAATCCTGTTGCCAGTCCTCTTATTAGCCCCCCATGCCCTGCCTCACAATCATGGGTTATATCCCATTGCTTCTCCTTCGATGACTGTTGGATTGCCCTAGTCCCTTATTCCAAATGGTGTTGCAATCCACGACAATGGACACTTAAATGGTGCAGTAAGATCATGGTTTAGTCATACTTGAAGAAATTGCTTGTGTTCTATAAGGCATTTGTTTGCTTAATAGAACCAGGTGACATCTCAATTAGTTACTTTCGTTATTTGGGAGAGCAACTGCATATAAATTTATGTACTCCATACATTTATATTTTAATGGTATGTTTTTTCAGCTAATTTGTGCTATTATATACATATAAACCTGCGTAATATAATATTTGTTAACAAAAGTGTTAATTTATTATAATAATATGCAGATACATATTTTAGATTAATTTATAAAATTTATTACAATAATATGCATGTGAGTGATCTTAAAAAAGATGCACAAAGCAAATTGTAAGCTTATTTTTTTCACTAAAAAATGGTGGAGTTTTTTGACATAAAAAACACAGAGAAAAGCATCTAAAAGCTTACACAAAGCGTCTAAAATAGCATTGCCCTCGAAAAATTACAAAGGTGGGAAATAGATGTTTGACGCTTAGATGTATAAAAAATGTATGCTTTTTTCGATGCATCTATGTGTCTAAGAAAATCGTCGAAAATAGTTTTTATGATACTTGTTTTTTCGACGCTTTATAAAGCGACAAATTATTTTTAGGATGCAAAAAAGTTTCTAAAAATTTCACCTTTTGTGCCTTTAAATTCCATATTTTCTTGTAGTGCAAGTGCTAACAACTTAGAATTTAAAATATCTCTGATCTAATGATATCTTATCTCGATATGTTTTAATTTTGAATGGAGTGCTGGATTCTTATTAAAATATGACACTCTGATTGTCACAATATATGACATATCTATCTTGCTTGAAGCCAAGTTCCTAGATATATCTCTTCATCCACAATAACTCCTTACATGCTTATGTTGCCATAATATACTCTACCTCGGTAGTATGTAACGTAGTACACATAGTACAATTCTGCAATCTTGACTACCATGATATTGCTCCCTCTGCAAGAGTGATCAAGTATTCTGAAGTAGACTTTTTGATATTAACATCTCCTCCCAGATCTGAATTTGCGTAGCTTACTAATATAGACTTTTCATTTTTGAAAATGAGATTGAAGTCATAAATACCTTAGAGATATCTCATGATCCTCTTCACAGCATTCCAATGCTCTTTTTTTTTATTTGAGAGAAATCTACTTTCCTTACGAACTCCATAAGCTATACCTGGCCTTATGCATACCATGACATACATCAAACTTCCTATTACTGAGGAGTAAGGAATATTTTGCATATCTTTCATCTCTGCTTTTGTAAAAGAACTGTGTTTACCGCTTAATTTAAAGTGGGTTGCAAAAGGGGCACTAACCACTTTAGCATTTTCCATATCGACTCTTTGAATTACCTTTTGAGTGTACTTTTTTCTGAGATAAATATAACATCATTGTACTTTTGTCTCAAGTAATCTTTGTACGTACTAAGAATCTACTTTGCTGACCCCCAAGTCTTTCATAGCAAAATACTTGCTCAACTGCTTCTTTAGCTTGTCAATTCTGGTAATACTTTTGCCAATAATCAGCATATCATCAAGATAGAGTAATAAAATAATGAAATCATCCTCAGAAAATTTCTATATGAAAACATAATGATTATAAGTCGTTTTCTTATAGCCTGGCTCCCCCATAACTGACTCAAACTTCTGGTACCATTGTCTCGGTGCTTGTTTTAAGCTATAGAGACTCTTCTTCAGCCTACACACACAATCTTGTATCTCCTTGACTTTGAAATCCTCTAGTTGCTCCATATAGAGCTCTTCCTCTAAATCACCATGAAGGAAGGCAGTTTTCACATCTATCTGCTTGACTTCTAGTTCAAGACTAGGTGCTAAAATGAGGATAACTTGAATGGATCTTTACCACTAATTAGAATATTTCATCAAAATCAATATCCCTTCTATGGTTAAATACCTTGACCACATCCTATCTTTCTATTGTAGTTGTGATGAGTATTCTTCATGTTTTACCTTGAGCACCTATCTAGTCTTCAAATCTCTTTTTCATTTGGGGAGCTTTACTAGGTCAAAAGTGTGATTCTTAAATAGTAACTTCTTCTTTTCTTCCATGGCTTCAACCCACTATTGCTTGTGTTCATCTTCCATGGCTTCTTAATAATTCTCAGGTTCTCCCTTGTCAGCGAGTAACACATACTCATTTGGAGAGTATTGAGTAGAAGGTAGACCTTTTGAGTGGAACTATATCCTCTACTTCCTATGTCTGGTCAGCATCACCATCATCTACCTCTACTAGTAAAGGAACATCTTCATCAACTACATCTTGTTGAGTATTTTCCTCAACATTCTCTTGTGCAGGTACCTTGCTAACTAGATCCAAATCAAGCACATCATAAATATCTTTGGGTGTTGCATATTTTGCCTTTTGGAATCCTTGATGGTCTCTTCTTCCACCAACACAACATTGCGGCTTCGGATAAGCTTCTTACTGACTAGATCATAAAGTCTGTAACGAAACTCATTAAGGCCATAACTTATAAAGATGCACTATTTTGTCTTAACAGCAAGCTTGGATCTCTCGTCTTTAGAAAAGTGCATGAACACCTTATATCCAAAGACACAAAGATGATAATATTTGACATCTTTACCTTATCAGACTCTATCAAACACATCAGAATGCAATGGAGCAGAGGGTGAGAGATTCACCATATGCATTGTTGTATTTAATGCCTTACCTCAAGATTGTTTTGACAGTTTTTCGTATGACAATAAACATCTGACTCTCTCTACTAGAGTTCTATTCATCCTTTTTGCCAAACCATTCAATTGTGGCATCTTTGTAGTGTTTTCTGATGCCGTATACCTTGCTATTTGCAATATTGATTAAATGGACTATAATACTCTCCCTCATTATTAGTGCAGATGCATTTTAGTTTCTTTCATGTCTCTTTTTTGACCGAAGCTTGAAATTGTTTGAAGACCTTCAATACCTAATCATTTGACTTCAAGGTATAAGCCCAGATCTTCCTTGAGTAATCATCAATAAAAGTCACAAAATAGAGAGTACTACCAAGTCAGAATGTATCAAATCAAGTACATTTGATTTTTTGAAGGGAGGTGAACTCTTGAAAGCAACCTAATTCTGCTTTCCTATTAGGCACTAAACACCCTTTTTGAGACATGTACCCTGGACACCAAATATATGTCCCCTTTTAGCTAACACTACTAAGCCCTTCTCTCTTATGTGGCTGAGTCTTTTATGCCACAACTTAGTTACATCTACATCTTCCATATCATTGATACTGCTATTAGGAGTGTTGGCTTACATCATGTACAACATCTCGTGCTTCTTACCTTTGGCTATAATCATGGAACCTTTGGTAACTTTCTATACATTGTTATGGAATATGCTACAAAACCCTTCATTATCAAGCTTTCCCACATATATGATACTGAATATGATATCTGGAATATGTTTGACATTTTTCAGTACTAATTTCGTGCAGGTATTGGTTTAAAGCAAATGTATTCAATGCTAATGGCTTGTACGAAGCCATTATTTCCTATCTTGACATGCCCATAATCTCTGAATGTATAACATGTAAATAGTGTTATTGAGCAGTCGTGTGAATTGAGGTGCCATTATCAATTACCTAACTCTTTTCTTCTCACATAACACCAATCTCCTAATCACATATCATAAGTAGATCCTCGGTGGCAGTAATCTGATCTTGAATGCTGGCATCATTCTTCTCTAGTTCCTGATTCCTCTTGCCTTCTCTTTTCAGCTTCTACAGTTCTTCTGCATATGGCCTTTTCCACCACAGTAGAAGCATTTAATGTTGACAGATTTGTTAGGACTGCTACTAGATCTGCCTCTCTAGGTTGGAGTCTTTCTTCTAAGCTCCTCCTTTAAAAGGTTACTTTTAACCTTTTCCATCGAGACTACACCTTCAGGAGTTGAGTTGAAGAGAGTTGTTCTAAATGCCTCCCAAGAGCTCGGTAATGATCTTAGAAGCCATAATCTAAGCAGCTCATCATCGTAAGTGAGCCTCATGGTAGCCATCTGATTAATGATCCTTTGATAAGTATTCAAGTGATCTATCACTGGTGTTCCATCTCGGCACCTTAGGTCTATGAGTTGTTTAATTGGGAACACTTTGTTATTGCTGGACTTTCGAGCATAAAGGCTCTCAAGTTTGGCCTATAATTTGTTTACTTCCTTCTCACTGAAGAAATGATTCCAGACATTATCATCCACCTAGTTTCTGATGAATCCGTAGACTTGTCTATGTAATAGACTCTACCCAGTGTTGGATTTGCCTTCAATTTTTACGGTATCGAATATTAGTTCACAGTATCCCTTCAGATAAAGGAGATCTTCCATCTTCTCCTTCCATACTTGAAAGTTGCCTTTGTTCAGACTGATCTTTCTGTGTGTGTTGACTTCCATGGTTTACACAGGATGACTGATTTAGTAATAGTACACGTAAATCGTGACAGTACACGTAAATAGTAACAATACACGTAAATAGTACTCAGCATCTTCAAATATTGATATGACTTATTTTATGATGTGGAGGATTCACTATTTAGTGGCAACTACAGAGCATACGATAAGTAGACTTACACACCCAAACTAGCCTTTGATAACAATTTGATGGGAGGTAGACAAACCAACATAGCGAAATAAAATCTCTTCCACCTTTTATAAACTTATGAGGAAATCACCAAATGGAGAAAAACTACCTAAACTTCGAAATAAAAATCAAAGAAAGGCACATTGAATTAAATGGAAACCTTCCCAGTTTGGAAAGTAAAATCCATGGGATCGTAATCCAAAACATCTATAATGTACTGATAGCTATAAGTCTTTTGTTCGTAACATGATTTTAGTATTTACTATTAAATCTTTATAGTTTTGAGATTTCACCAAGAGTTGTGAGTTTAATTTGTTTGTAACATGATTTTAGCGTTTAATATTGAATCTTTATGGTTTTGAGATTTTACCTGAGTTGTGAGTTTAATTTATGGAAATTATTTGTTTTGATTTGATCTTTCATAATTATCTCTCCAATGAGTTGATATTTCGATAATTGGTAGTATTAGATTAATTATTTATAACTAGTGATTCAATGGATTAGCTAAGAGTTTAATTTAGTGTACATTTTCATGGTAGACATTGTGGGACTTCTTAATTATAAAATTTTCTTATGTTAATAAATCATCTAACAAACATTCAGTTATTTTGAAAGATTTAACACAAGGTTTGGGTGTATAAAAAAAAAATCTTACTTCTTCAAATTAATTTTTATTCTCATGTCTAATCTTATTCATTCAATTAAATCTCCTGATCTAATATGTAAGGATGACAAAATTAGCCCGACCAGGCCTAGCTGGGTCCGCTTGCAGTCCAGATTGACCGAGCCAAGGACTGGCCCGTTATTTCTAAAACGATATCGTTTTGAAAGTTTTTTGCTTAAAAAAATAAATGGCGGGTTAAGCCGGGCCTACCAGCTCATGGCCCAGGTTATTCATGGATGGGCCGAATCACGCTTGGCCCGGCCTAGCCCATTGACATTCCTACTAATATGAGTTTGCAGTACTGGTGACATTTTCACTAATTTTATGGCATACCTTATATAAGAAATTATTACTTAATATAATAATTGTTGACAGCACAAATTCTGAAGGTAAGTTCATTGATTTAACAAGTTCCTAAATAGTGATTGTTACTCACTTTAGTCAATACATAAAGTAAGTAGGAATTGCACCCTCCGATGTCACTTAGGCGTAACAAAAACGTGCGGTTTTAAAAATCAATTGAGATGACCAATTAATTTCGTTATTCCCATTTCACTATTCGTTGGGAGCAACATATGTGGCAACGAGGTGAGCCGTGAGCGGATGGAGTCAAATATGAAATGATATGAACGTCTTTCTTAAAATGAACTCACCGTACAACCTTCTACTCAATATATCATATTCCCGGTCCACTACAAAATTTCAAGGATGGCGTTAGGAAACTTTACAAGCCACTTCTAAACAAGAACTCTCAATACTGAAGGGGGCAGTAGAACCATGAGGTGTGGCGTGGGTGGCAGCTACCCTTGTCTCTTATCCATGAGGTGTGGAATTCCATTCCCACCCATGAGAATGGAGCAGCACCTGTGGCCTACCCTCTATGTGGGAGCTCAGTTGTCGCAAGAGATTAATCACCGCTATCAGTGGTGAATACCCCGAATTCACCTAAAAAACGGGGGCATTGGGGTTTACTACCGTATCCAGTGTGCTGTGGAAGTGTAGATAGATTTGGCAGTCGCTACTTTCGACTTTATATCAGCATAATCCCTCGGGGGATACATTTGTCAGGACTCCACACAAATTCGCGAATATTCACAAGATTCTTCAAATCCCCAATCATTTAGGGATTCTCCCTATTATACATGCGCATCTCCAGTGGATGGTAAATGAGAATCTAAGCACACTATTCAAGTGTATTGAGTCCCCTACGCCTTTTATGCTAAGAGCCACAGAGCGCACATCTGAGACCATAGTGCCCCACGATTTGGAGGATCTCTTCCCATCCACTCTTAGTGACCTCTTACGCTCGTATAAAGTCGCAATGTAACCAAACTGTATCTTTGCTGTCTCCAAGGTTCTTTCATCCAAAGTTTTCTTTGACGCGTGAACTGAATAACACTTTCCTTCTAGGTTTTCTATTGATTTTTCCTTTCCATTTCGATTGCAAAACATATCGACTCGTGTTCTCCTGTACCTCAGACATAACCCATGTACAGCCACGTGAATTGTTTCTTTTAGGGCAAGTACGGTCAACATATGATAATTAGTGGGTGCTTTATCTATGCTTCGTGTCGCAGTTCTACTTGTGTGTGCAAAACAAATGCAGGGTATATATATAAGTAAGTATGTATGATGTTAGAGAAAATGAAATACCTGGTTTAGGAGAGGAACACTCCTTGATTAATTGGTATGTCGTTGGAGTGAATAATAGCGTATTTTGTTCAATATATGGTCAAATCTTAGACCAAAACGTTTGAAGTGGTTTTCATACCGTTAAATAGAATTAAAAGGTAATGGCTTTAATGATTTTTGTTGTTTTAGTTTTTTCTAAGAAGAAAACTTTTAGTTCTTCTCAAAAGTAAATTCTTAAGTCCAAAGTAACAATATATTGTCCTTTGTTCCCATTATATTTGAAGTATTGATTTCACTAAAACTTCTCTTTGTAACATTACGCAGTTTAAGGATTGAACGAGTATAAATATGAACCTTTAAAATTTCTGTTGATTACAAGTCTATAATACAATGATAATGCCAATAATTAATTATAAAATTGATTTTCCATATCCAAAATAGTGCCGAAGTTTCATTAATTCAAATATTCAAATTAAATTTCAATTTTCTTGCATATGATGGACATTCTTTCTTTGTTTTAATTAACTTAATGTACTACGAAATAAATAGTAAAAGGATGCATGTTACTGTTTGAACTTTCACCTTGGAAGAGAATGTTATATTATGTAACAAATGGTTTAGTTTGATTGTTTGTTTTGATTTGGACAACCAAGATAATGTACATATTTATATGTAAACATTGTTGTGTTAGGTAATTTCAATTTATATTAGGGGTGGATTTGGCAATCGAACCAATCTGGATGGACTATATAACTTTGTAGAATTTAAGTTAAAGCTAGATTATCTTCTATATACTAATATATTTTCCTAATTTTTGTACAAACTAACTTTATGAATTAATGTTATGATCTTTCTAATTGATTATCACAAGCTTACGTTTGCAAAAACACAAACTTCTAATCCAGGTGAGCTTATTAGTACAACTTCTAGTAAATTCAATATCTATTCCTAAACCTAATATATTTTTTGTGAATTGATGAAACATGTCATGACAAAGAAAATAGTTGGTGACCATTAAGAAAGGCCTACTTGAGGATAATTTTTGTATATCTTTCTACAAATTTTCTTAATTATGTAAGGAAAAAGGATCTCATTAACTCTCTAAAACTATTGATGAGTAACCTAAAGATTAGATAATCAAATAATTTTTGTCACTTTCATCTAGACTGTGAGTTTGAGATAGAGGAGAGTTGAGATCTATGGATGGAAGTGGATTGGCTATTAAAAATTGGTAACTAGATTAGCTTATGCCAAATAGCCTCAGGCTTAAAAATAATAAGAGGTGACATGATTGATCTTGATCTAAAGATTATGGTATAAGACTTAGGGGGCCTTATCTATGACTATGGTTATTAATATAATAGTAGATGAAGATTTGATGGTAAGCATACCACAGTAAAAAGATATAAAAGGAATTGAATGAAGGCCTAAAGATATGAAAGGAATTGATCTTTGAATGAAGGCCTAAAGATATTAAAGGAATTGATCTTGAAGTGAAGTACAAGAAATGGACATTTGCTTGAAAAGATAGAAAGTTGTTAAAGAGGAAGAGGATGAAAAAAAGTTATTAGGACTAGTGATTAGCATAAGGTACATTTCTAGAGTGATTGTTTAATGTGGTAATAATTAATAAATTCGTTGAAAAGAATCACAAGTCTATCGAATTTATACACCTTAACAAAGTTAACATGAAGGACAATTACCCTTTGCCTAGAATAGAACAATTGATGGATATGGTGGCTGGTTATGATTTGCTAAGCTTTATGGATGCTTACTCAAGAACATAACCATATACCTATGTAAACGCTAAACGTTAAAAAGAACTTGCTCATTATGCATTATGACATCTATCAGTGCTAGATTATGCCTTTTGAGTCAAAAAATAAAGAAAAGACACACCAAAGAATGGTCAATAAAGTGTTTTAAACCTCTTATAGGTACGTATATAGAGGCTAAATGTTAATGATATTATTTTAAAAAATAAGCAAAAATGGAGGCTATGTTGAAGAATTGAGAGGCTACTTTGAGACTATATGAAGATTTAAGATGAACATTAAAGCATAAAATTTAATATTTGATTTATATTTTGGAAAGTTTTTGTATTTATTGTTATACAACGAGATAAGAAGGGCAAAAAAAGGAATAAAAAAGGCAATTTAGGTTATAGAGCTTCCGTGATCCATTAAGGACGTGTAGAGGAATACAAAAAGATTAACAAATCTGTTCAGATCCCTTCCAGGTTAATAGTGCACTACCAACCTTTCTATTGCACACTCAATCAAATGAAAAATTTAGTTAGGTTTTAAAGTGTTCATAGGCCTTTGAGTAGCTGAAGGCTTACCTATTGACATCCTCATTGTTATCCACTTTTTACTTTGGAAAAGCCCTATTCCTTAGTTTTTTTATAGAATGTTTTGTTAGCTTAGTTTTGGTAAGGGAAAAGCAGAGCTAATATAAAATAGTATATTATGTTAGTAAAATCTTCCCTAGAACTGAGGAGGGATATACAATGTTAAATTTTAGTATATTGGATTTTGAAAGAAAGCTTAGCCATTATTTTCAAAGTCATATAACGAAATTTGTCATATACTTGCCCTTATAACAAACATTGCACAAACTTGGCTCTTTGGGATGATTGATTAAGTAGTTAATGGAGCTAAGTGACTGACATCTATTACTTATCAAGAATATCTTGTAAGTTGTAAATGATCACTGACTTCTTAGTGGAATGCATACATTGATTAGTGGAGTAAGAGGTGGATGTAGAGCTTGCAGTGACATTGGTGGAGTTTGCAGATTGATCTAGTAGAGAAGAAGGTAGCATGGCAAGGGTTGTGATTAGAAAGGCTTTTGACATAGAAATCAAAAATATTTAGAGGCCTAATTTTAATACCTCGAACAATTGTTAGATTAACTTCTCACTTATAATTGAATGCATTATAGGTGAGGTTAGAATCCTTGCTAATGGTGAACTTAATCCAGTGAATCTTTGAAGCTAAAAAGGAGATCATAAGGAAATACAAGATAAGATATTTTAAAGTGAGTTAAGTTAGTGACCATAGATCTATAGTTGATCCCTTATAAAGAGAACATTATGATAGATCAATTATCTAAGTGGGAGCCTATGAAAAATGGAATCTTCTAGTAAGAAAAACCGAGGCCTATATGCTTGAAAGTCCAAGTAAGCAATATCAAACAATTGGAGGATGAGTGGATAAGAGAGATTTGAAAATATGTAACAATATGGAAAAGTTACAAAGGATATTAAGGAGATAGGTAGGAGTTAGATGTAAGGTTGTGAGGTCCATTTTGATAAATAAGAAACATTATTATAGATATGTCATATATATCAAAGCATAACTTTGGAAACTTTAAAGTACTCTTTACTTATAGCTTGTATAAACCTTGGAAAAAGGCTTGCAAAGTATATCAAATCAATCATTTATATTGTTAAGTAAAGTAGGTTTCCAATTAAACTTCTATATAAGGTTACATCTACCTTTTCCTTGACATTATCTTTAGAAATTCATACGTTCATATGAAATAACTTATTTAGAACACACTATAAATGGTTACATAGTACAATTAAATCAAATAATCTTTTAAGAAATATAAAATTAGGTGCTTATGAGCCTTTAAAATAACTTAGCCTTATCCATATTAAATTTGTTATTGATAAATTTATATGCTTTTCATCCTAAAGAACTAGTAGTCCTCTAAGACCTAACATATCAAACTCTATATCTATTTTCTTTTTAAAAACATCCACGTACTCTTTACCACCTTTTATTCTATTATTATTATGGACAGAGACAAGGTGTTAATCATCATCAATTTTCATAATGATATCGAGACTAGACATTTTGTCATTTGTTTTCATCTTTTATTGTACTAACTACTCATTTATTTTATTGCCTCTTAAATATTGTTTGATTCTATAACTTTTACTGAATTACTTAAATACTTTATTTTATCTATAAGCAATCATAAAATCTTTTAATTGTTTAACCTAGATAATTTTATGAGAAAATTAGTCAAATAAGTACACTTTACATTAAGGTGAAAGAGGTTCTACCTATGTGTTTACAAATGCAATAACATATCTAATAGTTTCTAGTCTTACAAGTAATGCAAAATTTTTGGAACAAAGACTAACAAATTGTTTAAAGTATCCTTTCACCACTAATGATGTTTTGCGTATGTTCATAAATCCATTTAGATTCAACTGATTATGTATAACTATTTGACTATAAAAATATTTTTTTATGGATCTTTCAAACAAAGACTATTTATGATTCTTTTTTATCATTAAATCTTCATCCTCCATAAAGTTAATCCCATTTTATTCTCAATTTCTTTATAAAGTAGGTTAATCATAAGCCTGTCATGCTTCTCTGCTCATAATTATTAACTAGAGGCCTTATCACTCTAATTACAAATCCATGTTTCATCTCTAAAATCTTATTACTGAACCTCTTAATACTGTTGAAGAGGAAACATATCTGTTTTTGACTTTGCAAACTTATATACCATTTCTTTCTTTAAATTTAATTAAAAATATTTAACCATTTTCACATCTCTTCACTTGAGCTCTAATTACTACATAATTATAAATTATGTAGCCTTTACATAGTTTGGTATAAATATAAAATATTCCTTATATCTATTACTTATATTCTTTCATTTTACTTCTAGAAGTAGAAAAATCATAAGCAAAGAAATATTTTTAGGTGCGTAATAGATGAAATATTTCCAAATTACTTCTCTTATAGCATCCTTCCTTTGAATGTTTAGGTAAGCAACATGTTTTATAAGTATACTAAACTATAGACTGCCTAGAATTTTGTTAGAATAGTTTTTCTATCATCATGCTTATAGTCATTTCTGTTCTATTTTCTTTCTTTATTCCATACTAGTTTGTTGTAAAGTGTAAGATGTTTCCATTAAATGCTTTAAACTTCTTATAACATAATATATGGGGGTTATTTTCTAGCTTGAGATTCTTAAAGCAGAGGTCGATTTCTTTTCTTTTTTTATCTTAAAATTTATTAATTATAACAAATTCTCTTTCTTATTCCTAATGAAGACAATCTAGTAATATTAATCAAATTCATATAATAACATCATAGGGAACTTGGATCCATCCTAACATAATTTTATGTCCCTCTTTAACTCTCTAAAATGCTTCCTTAAGGAACAATCTAACCTATTTGTAACTTGACAAGATTGATATACATTAACACAAGTTTTTTATTTTACTAGAACTTAACACCACCACTTTTCAAGTTGTTTTCTTTTAAGTTTTAGCAATATGATGAGAAATAATTCAATTTCCAAAAAAGATATGATGAGGAAGTTTTCTCTTAAATTTAAAAGTGACTTTAACATAATTAACATATTTGCATTCACTAGCATATATTCCTAATATTCTAGAATATATTCCTATTATTTTGGTCAACATAAGGGATTCATTAATTCATTCTCCTTTAATTTCACTTGTATCAATAAATGTATTCAAATTCTTAAAAATATAAATTAAATTTATTCCAGTAAATTATTATGAATGAGGGATATTTTGATATAACTTATAGAAAAACTATATGTTAAAAATAAACTTTATAGCTAATGGAATATAGATTTCTACATTCTCTTTACATGACTTTATTACCACTTATAATTTTAGAAGAAATACCTATCAAATTCCTAAATAATGAAGTGAGTTATATGAGTTCTACGATTAAAGTATACAAGTCTTGAATGCTTATTAATACAAGATAATAGGCTTATCAATTTAAATGAACTTTTTATAAGAGGAAACAATATCAACTGTGATTAAAAGCTTAAGAGTATTATTAACATTAGGCAGGATTATATACACAACATATATATGGAGTATAAAGACAACAACTATCCTAAATATGATTACAATCCTAATTAAAAGGAATAAATCAAGGAGAATAATAAGGAGTAAATTAAGGAATATTTAAATTTGATATTATCTGCAATAGGTAAGCATAAGATTAGGAGAGAATGTCTCTCTATTATATCCCCGCAAGATGGACGATCAGTTAGTGAGACCATTCTTTGACATGAGTTCATGGAATCGGGTGCGACCAAGCAACTTAGTAAGAGCATTGGCTAGTTGATCGTTGCTAGATATGTATGTCACACGTAGTGTTTGACTTTGAACATTCTCATTAAAAAATGGTAGTTAAGTCCTAAATGTTTCATTTTTAGTGGAACTTCATATTTGTGGCAACTTAGGTAGCTCCTGTGTTATCACAGTAGATGACCAGTTTGTTTATGGGTAAATTTCCTAGCTCAGTAAGTAAGTTTTGGACCCATAGGATTTCGGTAGTAGTTACAGCAACAGGTCGATACTCCACTTTAGTTGAAGACTGAGCAAGAGTGCATTCTTTGCGAGAACTCCAAGATATAGGATTTCGACCTAAGTATATAATATAACCAATTGTAGAAATATAGTCATCTCTATCACCTGCCCAGTCAGCGTCTGTAAAAGCATAAAAAGTAATGGACGAGTCACGGCAAAGGAGTAAACCTTATGTAGTAGTCCTTGCAAGATAGTGTAATAGTCATTTGAGAGTGGCCCAATGATATTCAGTAGGTTTGTGCATCTATTGAAATAACCTGTTTACAGCAAAGGAGTTATCAAGTCTAGTTAAAGATAGGGATTGTAGGATTCCTACAAGTTCTCGGTATTTAGTTGGGTTGGTTAGGGGAGTTCCAATATGCATGGATAGAGAAAGGATGAGTGGCTACAGGGGTGGGTATAGGTTTGGCATTAGACATATGGGCATAGGTTTAAAGGTCTTGGATATTTTTGTGTTGGCTAAGAAAGATGCCATGAGGAAGAGGTAACATCTCAACGCCAAGAAAATAGGATAGGGTACCAAGATCTTTAATGGAAAAACGAGAGGATAATTTAAAGATGAATGTATTTAGGAGAGTGGAATTTGAGCTGGTGATAATGATATCATCAACATAGACAAGTAGGTAGATTAGATCATAATTATAGAGTGAATAAAGATGTATCAGAGACATAATTTTTGAACCCAAGAGTAAGAAGATAGGATTTGAGTTCATTATACCAAGCTTGTGGAGTTTGTTTAAGACTATAGAGAGCTTTGAGAAGTTTGTAAAAATGAATGGGTTGAGATTGACTACCAAAACTAGGAATTTGTACCATAAAAATGTCTTCTATAAGAGAACCTTGGAGGAAAGCATTATTGATGTCAACTTCATGAAGAGACCACCCATAGGTTATGGCTAGAGAGAGAACAGTATGGACGGTAGCAGGTTTAATTATGGCACTAAAAATTTCAATGTAGTTTAGGCGGAGACATTGGTGGAACCCTTTTGCTACTAGGTGAGCCTTGTGATGATCTATGGAGCCATCCGAGTTATACTTAGTCCCAAAAACCCACTTACAACTAATGAGATTTTGAGATGGAGAGGGGGAACAAGATCCCATGTTTTATTTTTGACCAAGGCATTGTATTTGGTTTGAATGCCCTCACGTCAAACCGGGCTTTTGAGAGCTTGAGTGATGGTGTTAGGCTTGGTAGAAGAAGGTTGGAGAGAGACATAGAGATTCATTTTATTAATAGGTTTGTAAATATTATTTTGTAGGTGAGTGATAGGGCGTGGTGGAGGTGGAGGGTAAGGAGGAGGAGAAGAGGGAGTTGAGGAAACTGTGGGCTGGGAGGGGGTTGAGGATTCGGCAGCAATGATCGAGGGAGGAGAGAGAGGAGAGGGGGAAGCTTGTGGGTTTTGAAAGGGGGAAGTTGGTGTGGATGATGCAATGGAAATAATGGGAAGATGAAATGCACACCATTAGTCCGTGGGCATGTGCGGTGGTGCAGACATAGAAGAGGAGGAAAAAGGGAATTTATGCTCAATGAATTTGACATGTCGAGAATCATAAATTTTGTTTGAATTGGGATCAAGACTATAGTAGGCACTTTGGGTAGGGGAATAGCCAACAAAAACATAAGGAGAGGAATAGGGATCAAGTTTATTTGAGGTATAGGGACGTAGTCATGGATAACAAAGAAATCCAAAGCTATAGAGTTTGAGATAATTAGGCGTGTGGCCATGGAGTTTAGAGTAAGGGGATTTAAGGTAAAGTGTAGGAGTAGGCATACGATTAATTAAATAGCAAGTAGTAGTAAAGGCAAGAGGCCAATATTTTCGTGGTGTAGAGGAATGAGTAAGGAGGGAAAGACCGGTTTCAACAATATGATGGTGACGATGCTCCGAATAACCATTGTGTTTGGACGTATGAGGAGGGGAAGTAAGGTGAGTTATGCCAGGAGACTCAAGTTTTGGATCTAAAACAATATATTCACCACCATTATCACAAAAAATTGTAATTATGGGGTGTTTCATGAATTTTTCAACCAATAGTTTGAATTAATTAAAAATGACAATAGCATCATTTTTGTGTTTGAGAGGATAAACCCTTACATATTTGGAATAATGATCACAAAAATAAGATAATATTTTTAGCTACCAAAAGAAAGGGTAGGGGAAGTCCAATCACCATTATAAAGAACATCAAAGGACCATGAGATTGAATGGTATTTTGATAGAATGACAACTTGCGTCTTTTATTGCAATCATATGAATTACAATGAAAAAAAATTGACTTTGGAATATTTAAATTAAAAGCATTGCTAATATGACGTAGAATGGAATAGGATGGATGACCTAATTTATGATGCCAATCGGTAGTAGATGTCAACTTGATGAAGTGAAGAGTAGGATGAGTGGGATGCCATTGATAGATTCCAGATTTAGTTGAGCCTTGAAGAAGAAGTGCCCCGTGTGAAGATCCTTCATAAGGTAGGAATTAGGTAGGAAGGTGATAGAAGTATTGTTATTATGACAAAATTTGGAAATAGAAATAATATTGTAAGAAATAAAAGGCACATGACGAATATGATTAAGATGGAATTTAGTAGTAGGAGTAAGAAGAGAAGTTGAACCAGTGTTTGAGATGGATAGGCTCGAGCCATCTCTAATAATGAGTTCCTCAGTACCATCATAGGGGGAGTGAAGAGCAAGGTTGTCAAGGTCATGAGTGATATGATGAGTAGCGCCACTATCGAGGAGTTAGCCAGTGGAGGTGGATTTAGTAGTAGTGGCAGCATAGGCATAAGGAAATGAGGATTGGTAGCCTTCGGCGATAGGGCGAGCTTGGGCGTAGGGAGGAACCGTGGGTGGTTTGGAGGATTGAGAAGGTAGTATGAAATTTGAATATTGATAGCGAAAATGGGACATTGAGAGACATAATGAACTTAGTTCTGGCACCATTGACAACATCCTTTGATAGGTTGAGAAGGTTGAGTAGGAGGAAGGGAGTTGGATTGGTTTAGAGTGGGAAAAAGGCCAGCATTGGAGGAGGAAGGATGATTTTGATAGTTAAGGTTTTAGTGTTTGGCCGCATAGTTAAAAGTAGCAGGGAAGGTATTGGGTGAGTTAGTTTTTTGTTTGAGGGAGACTTCACGGTTGATGAGTTTTTCAAGTAACTCATCAAACGTGATAGGAGTTTCAAGGCTTTGAATGACATTTATGACACTATCATAGTCCGGATCATTGAGTTGGTCAAGAACTTTGTCAACTATGTCCTTGGGATCAAGGGGACGACCAAGGGAGGCTAGTTAGTCGGTACAACGTTTGATGTATTGCATATAGTCAGAAATCAAACGAGTAACCTTAACAATATTGTGAAGATGCTCTTTTATTTGTTTAAGATGGCCTTTGGAGGGATTGGCATAGGTCTTAACAAGAGTTTGCCAATTGTCATGGGTAGTTGGACATTGCGAAATGAGAGGAAAGAGTGGGTTAAAAAGCATGCTAGCAAGAGCTCCAAGAATGAGCTTCTCTTGATGGAACCATATGGTGTAGAAAGGATCAGTAGCGGTTGTATCATTTTCGGTAATGGTTTAGAGGGAGCAGGATGAGAACCATCTATGAATTTATATAGGTCATAGCTAATAGGGGTAGCTTCAAGTTGAGTGATATGTGTTTAATTGTTGATACATTTAATCATTTACAGTTAGTGATTAATGATATGAAGATGCTTAAGATGCTCACTTTAACTCATATATGATTTTAAGTACAATTTAGAAGCAAAGAAATTAAAGTGAGTCAAAAGAAATACATTTGGGTCGTTTTTCGAAGTTTAATTCTCACTTGTTTTCTTGGAGCAAGAAGAAGAAAATTAAAAGAAAAAATAAAAGCACAAAATGCAAGGAATGCGTCCATAGAGCCCAGGTGCAGTAGGTGGAGCGTGCATATGGTGGAAATAAATGGACCAAAATGCTTGCACAATATGAATGAAACATAGCAATATGATAGAAGTAAGCAGGAAACACAACACGTTATTGCGGAAACACAACACACAAAGACATTCCACACTAAGACAACAACGCACAGCTGGGTAGGGAGTTTTTCTTAATAGAAAACAACAATGTAGAGAAGGGCATAAGGTTTAGAAGGTTTTGTGAATAGTAGCGTGGTCTAGGAAATAAAATCATCACATTAAAGCTACAGTAAGGGAGGAGAGCTGCAAGAGAAGGCTAGCGGAAGAATGGAAAAAGTGGCGTGAGTGAAAATAGAAGAGAGTTTTGTGATACATGAATAGTGGAGATGGACCAACATCTTTAATTGTCACATCGGTGAATAGGAGTAGAGAGAAGAGAAGCTTGTGGTAGTGAGTGAAGAGCCAAAGGGGGCTTCGGTAGGGTTAATTTTCATGGGGCTAAAGCATTGTCTTGAGAGACTTATGGAAGGTTAAACGTCCCGACACCAGTTCGAAAGTGACATCGACGCCGATGACTTGGGTTAAGCATTTTTTTAATTGTTTTGTTGTTTCTATCTCTCATTAGAAATTGATTATGTTATCTTGTATAAATTGATTGGGTATTTGAATGATGATAATGATGATTTTATTGCTCTACTGAATCGTTTTTCATGAAAACCTATTGCTAGAATCGAATGTAATATGTAATTGTTGTATTCTTGATTCATTTGTAGCAACAAAACATAGGTTAAATAATCCGAGCTTGTGTGATTATTACCTAGAT
Source organism: Erythroxylum baracoense (assembly GCA_025629805.1). NCBI lineage: Eukaryota > Viridiplantae > Streptophyta > Magnoliopsida > Malpighiales > Erythroxylaceae > Erythroxylum > Erythroxylum baracoense. Next base: position 32,546,356 of record JAOTAY010000008.1, on the reverse strand, counting down.
TGGTATATTTTTTGATTCGTAAAGCAGTTGTCTGGATAAACTTAGAGAGCTTATTCTAAGTTTCTCGATAGCTAGGGTTAATTAATGAGCACTTCGTGATTAACTAGGATCTAAGAAAAAAATCGGGATTAATAGAACTTGTTGTTAATCTACGACCGATAATTTGTTAAGATAGATAAAAGAATAATAAATCAATGAATTATGCTTAATTATGGTGTAGGTCAAGATTGAACCAAAGAATCGGATCCTTACCGAATTCCCCAATTTTATCACTTTTTGCATGTTTTCTTTAATTTTTTTCATTAGGTTTTGTTTTATTTTATTTTCTTATTAAATCCAACACCCCCTATTACCTAAACATCAATTAATTTCATTTCATAAGCTAACTAAACACTCCTTGTGGGATCGACCTAGACTGAACACTGCTACAGTAGTAGTCTAGTTATTTTATTTTGACTAGTGTTACGACACGCCGATCATTGAGTTTTCCATGGTATATAATTTGTGGGAGTGAGTTTGGGTATGTGGGGAAGCGAGATGATGATGAAAGGCTTGGAAGGTTTAGCATTGTTAGGGATAAGAGCTTGATCATTGGTTGCCACTGAGGAGGAATGGAGGTTAAAAACCTGTGGGAAGCAGAGTAAGAAAATTTTTTTAGATCAATGCTCTGATACCATATAAAGGAAACTATATCAATTATGATTAAAAGCTTAAGAGTATTATTAACATTAGGCAAGTTTATATACACAACATATATATGGAATACAAAGATAACAGTTATCCTAAATATAATTACAATCTTAATTAAAAGGAATAAATCAAGGAGAAGATTAGGGAGTAAATTAAGGAATATTTACAGTTGATATTATCTACAATAGGTAAGCATAAGATTAGGAGAGAATGTCTCTCTATCACTTTCCATTTCTTTTTGCTTTTGTATGTAAATTTTCTCCTATAAATGGAAAGTCATTTAACAATTTGACCATAAGGGATATTGACTAAGTGTATTTTCTATTCCTTATCATTATAACTTATGCTTATCAAAAAATATATTTTCACTTATATTTATAGATCATTTTCAAATGCCTTATTTATATTATATTCTATATTGGACATGAACTAATAAAAGTAAAGAGCATGATTTATCCTTTTATAATAAGTGAAATGTGCAAGTCTTTTATTCTTATTTTCACTACCTTATTGTCACTACAACAGAAGGGGCTTTTAGCCACGTGTTCTTTGGCGAGGAATTATAAAACATTATTAAAAGATATGTATTGACTACGAATTAAATATTCATCATTGACAGTCTAATATTTTGCGACGTTATACAAAAGCGATGGTAAATGAATATATTTTACGACGATTAAAGGAAATTTTTGTAGTAGGAAATTTTTTTTACGAAGATTATCAAATTTCATCACCAATATGACAACATTTAGTGACGAATAGGAACATCGTCTCAAGAAGTCATGGTAAATCAATATATTTTGTGACGAGTAGAAGGAATCGTTGTAAATTGTACTTATAAATAACGACAAAAAATGTAATTCATCACCAATATATTGTCATTTTGAGACGACTATCTAAATCATCGCTAAAAGTTTTGAGAAACGAATATATTATGCCACGATTATTGAGAAACATCACAAAAGGAGCCACTTTTTGCGACTATTTTAAAAATTCATTGCCAAAATGATAGCATTTAGTGACGATTATTGAAATCGTTGCTAGAGGTTGATAATTATATGTTTGGTACAGTTGATGTTAAATAATATTATAATTTCTTAGGGTAATTTTGATGAATTTTTGTATGTGATAGTATTCTTAAAAATAATAATATATAGAAGATAGTTTTTTAATGGTAAGTGTAATTAATAATCCTAATTAAGGTTAATTATAATTGACATTTATATGATTTTTCATATTTTTTCATTTGCCTTATTTATAAATTTGTTTCAATAGCTAATGCATTAAAAATCTATAAATTTGTAAAAATATGTGGATTTATATATAAATGATTCTTTAATGATGCCTATTATACATAGTACTACACCTTTGTTCATAACAAAATTTCATGAAAATAGAATGCAACATCTAAAAATTGTAAAATGTTTTCATAGTTTTAAACATATTGTTGAAAAACATATGGTAGGTAATTTAAATTTTGAAAAGCAATAAATTTTGGACATAAAAAGATATTCACACGTAAAATTTTAATTTTAATAGGATAAAAATCATAAATTTAAGTTAACTACTATTCTTAATCATTAATATTTATTAACAATAAAATAATAATATATAAATATATCGAAAATGGTGGTAATATAATATTGTGATTTATGGTAAATAGAACAATATTTTAATTAGAAGTTTAACAACTCTTATAACATACAACAACAACAATAACAACAACACCCTTTATGAATCCCGTTGATACACAAGGTCTAAAGAGCTCCAATAGTATGCAACCTTACCTCTAACTAGTAGCAGGGCTATTTCCAAAATTCTTACAGGCATAACAATAAATAAATTTTCATCCTGATTCCATCGAAAAGGAAATGAAATAATTATTTTTTTGGATTCCAAGTGACATGAGAGTTGGTAAAGGTAAATGAGTTCCCTATGTTTGCATTTCCAAGAAGGGTCCTTGCACGTTTGATGGTGTCAATTGAAAAGGTCAAAGATCTTCCCTCAAGTATTGGGTTATTGACACCCTTTTCCAACAACTTCTTGGTTATAACTAAATTAGTAAAAGATACAGTTAACAAATCCCCAGATGCAGTATAGATCACTGAATTAGATAAATCGCCAGTAAGATGTATTTCACCTCAGACATAATTAGTATAGAACTTAGATAGCTATTTTAGTTAAACCATATAACGAATGCAAATTGGAACGCATGCATGCTTGATTGAACAGATATAGTAATTGAAATCAACGATTGCTCCAAAACAACTAATTTCTCTAATCTTGTACGGAACATGTGACATCGGCACCGCCTCCATTTCTATCTATGTTCTATTGAAAATTTAGGGAATCTTAACACAACATATAGTATATACAATCAAATGTTCATATATATAATAACTTCATAATAAGAAATGATATACAAATAGTAAAGAAAGAGAGGTAGTTCAGATGATACTAAAAACCTTGAAAAAGAAGATCGACCATAGAAGGCAAGCGGTTATTAGTGTATGAATAGGAGATTTTTCTGCATTGATTTGTTCTTCATTAGAGACAATTTTGCCACATTCCTCTAGTGGAAATCATTTCCATAATCAGAAACTAGTCGTCACGTCGACATCCCTTGATGAATTAATGTTAACAGTTATATTCTAAAAAATCAATTTAACATAAAATTCATTATGTTCAACTAAATTCTCGATGATAAGTGAAAGTACTACAGTTCACTAGTTACATCTTCTATCTGCTTATTGAGATGAAAGTTACCCTTATTAAAATGAAAGATATCCATTTATCCTTTATATCATATCCCAATTTTAGAATTTATAGTAAAGTACAAATGACCATGTTCTTTATGTACAGAAATATAGTATTTTCTATTTAAGGTTATATTACTATTATAATAAAATGTGAAATTTTCAATATGAACAAGTGGTTTATACTAAAAAAGAGTATTTTTCATAATAACAAATTGAAAAGGTTCGTTAGAAGAGTTAAATGCTCCTAAAGACCTTTCATAAAATAGTTAGCAGGCTTTCCATAAAGAAACATTGAAGGTGGTTAAAAAAATGTCAACCTATAGAAAACTAACAAAGAAAGACAAAATCATCTTCTAAACACAAACATAAGCAAAACCCATATATCATAAGCAGAACACAAAACTCATAAACACCTAAATGTATCAGTAAAGCAAAGCACATGAAGGAGGGTTTGAAAATAGAAAAGAAGAACAATACCAACATAAGTAAGGACACTTCTTTGACGGTGATGACCACAACACACAAGACGAGTACAAGAGAGGGGATGATGCTTATTAGATAGTGAACAGAGAGGAATGTTGATGGATAACACGAAAACAAAGGGAGGTCATTTTTGTGTTAATAACCTAGTAGAAAAGGACGTCGTTTTCGATTAAGTTGAAAGAAATATTCCATTTGGTGAGGATTTAAAACTAATTACGAAATGGTTTTTCATTACCATTTGGCTAACATAAATATATAATATAAAAATTATATGTTACAGTACGAAATTTTTATATAATAAATAGATAATTATTATTAAATAGAGTAATATATATATTACATAAGAAAGATCCGAGAAAATTTATATATAATGTAATATTTCATAAATCATTATAATAGTTACGACTATTATTTATACATTCATTTAACATTACATTAATTACCATATATAATAATAATAATAGCAATTTAAGTAAAAATAAATTACAATATATTAGAAAATGAAAATTAGTATTAAATATCAATATAACAATTTTACATATAAAATTTAATATAATTCAAAATGACTTTAACAACAATGTCATTTCAAAGATTACTATATGATGTTAATGACAAGGATTGTACAACTATAAAAGTAAATTTAGTCATCAAAATTGTTGTTGTCACTTTTTATTAATCTTTTTTAATATATATGATTTCATAATTGTATGTGGTCTCAAAAAATTGTATTTATTAGCTATAATTTCTATCATGATTTATGTTTTTGAGATTTTACAAAAAATTAGCAAGATTTAAAATCTATAAAAAAGTATAGTATTAGCTACGGTTTTTGATTTTGGTAAGCAAATGTTGGATATTTTGAGACAAATTGTTAGTTCGTCGCCAAATGTTTCTGCCTGAAAAAATTAAGCTAAGACGACATCATTTGTTCAATGACAAATGACGTCGTCCAAGCATCTGGTCAATGAAACAATCCCGACCCCCTCCCACCCCACCTTTTGAATTCTTTTGGCCTTTTCTCTCTCCTGAGTGATTTTTCAAAACCTATTGTTGTTAGTAGTGTGCCCTAGGCCAATAGTTATATGTGACTTTTGTACTAACATTCTGACTTATGAATAATATATTATGAGGTATTCTTTTAAATATGCATGTATATTGTTTATGTAATGTGATTTACATTCC
>JAOTAY010000008.1:32530259-32541142 GCA_025629805.1 Erythroxylum baracoense | reverse complement strand
CGAAACTTATTGGGCTTTCATAATCCTAATGGGCTTAGGATTATGATATTCTTATTCCTAATAGGAATAAGGATTAGTTTTCTCTATAAATATAGAACCTATGTCTTATTAGAAGACATACGAAAAAAAAACCTAGCCACCAGTTGTTCGTTTTCCAGAGAAAAATTACACAGCATTCAAAAGGTGTTTTGGAATGTGCTAGCACACATTAGCCGCTGCCCGCATCATTCATCCTCGCGTGGATACCGGTAGAGGACGTTCACGCATCGCAGCGTCTACAAATCTAAAAAAAACAAATACCAATCCGCCTCAAGAGGTAAATATGTACTTGTTGTGTGTTTTCGGTTATACTTTTATTGTATAATTGGCCTATTCCGCTACGTATTATGAATACACGGGCCATAGGCGATCCAACAATTGTAAGCTTAAAAATAAATGTAGTTAACAACAATGTCATTTCAAAGATGAAGTTTAAAATTAATGACAATGATTGTATAAGTGTACAAATAAATTTAGTTAACAAAAATGTCATTTATAGTTTTTGTTGATCTTTTTTAATATCTATGACTTCATAATTTTATGTGGTCTTACAAAACTATATTTATTATATATAATTTACATAGTAATTTTGCTTTTTGATATTCTAAACAAATTAGAAAAAATTAAAAATGTATAAAAAATGTAGCATTGGCGACACTTTCAAATAGTAGTTGCTAAATGTTGAATATTTGGCGACGAATTTCGATATCTTCGGAAAATGGTACATGTTGTAAACAACTTAAGTGAAACGACGTCAAATTATCCAATGGGTGATGATAATCGGATGCAAGCTGATCCCTCCCGCCCCCTCCCAAACAACTTTCGACTCTCCCCTCTCCCATGCAAGTTTTCTCCCTTTTCTCTTCTCCTCGTCCGTTCATCTTGTTCTCTTGGTTTTGTGCGCCATTGTCTCCCTGCAATTTTAGTCGAGGTAAGTGACTCAACTCCGTTGTTCTGAGTTATTTTTTCTTGATTCAAAGTTGTTGTGTCCTGCTATATTGATGGTTGGTTTTATGAATTATTATTGAGTTGTTTGCATGTGTTTCAACTGTTAATGGTTGAGTGGTTTATTGAATGTGTAATGTTGGTGAACAATGGGATAAGAAGAAATTTTTATTATTTGTTTGTGTTCAATTTTGGCTGTTTATAAACTATTCGATGAAATGTCTAATAGGTTTTTAGTGTTCTGTTTTTATAAGGAAGGAAATTTTAGGATTCTTTTCTTATTGTGTTCTATTTTGTGAGGATTGCACTGATTAATAGAGAAGAGGTTGTTAAAAAGTCATCAAAGATTCAAAATAATGTTCTGTTTTGAATAACTATGAGTTCAAAAATATTATCCTTCTTTGAGTTTGTTATTATTGCATCCTTTGACATGATAAGAATCCAATTGGCTTGCTATCATACATTGGCTCCAAATCGTTTGTTGTTATACATAATAAAATTTTAACTTCTTTGTTTAGAAGTCATAATAATAATAGTAATACAATGTTATTTATTGTGTTTTGAATTCTTTTTTTTTCATAAAGTAGATTGACAAAGAACTACATAGACAAGAGTGTTATAGGATCACACTCAACAAATTGTCACACTATAAGGAAGGTGAAAGATAGACATCTGAAGAAGTGTAGAATAATTATGTAAGTATAATTTCTTATAATTTTTAAGTTTATTTATTTATATAAATTTTTTAACTTTTAAGTTTATTTATTTATGTAGTACTCACTAATTATATTTGAATTAAATATTGATTTTATTTTTTAAAAAATAGAAAAAGATACAAAAGTTGTTGCAAAGATTATTGTCTGACGGAAATGACCCAAATGTAGATGACATTTGCAATAACGTGCTTTGTACAAGATTCGACTACATAAAAGGTCTTGGGTTTAGCCCGAAGCCAGCTACTTCATCCTCATCATGACCAGCATATGTTGCCAATCTTAAAGAGGAGAACCAATTGCTTAAGGATAAATTACAATGTAATGAAGAAAAGTTAGAACTTAATAAACAAAAGTTAAAACGTATTGAACGAAAGTTGGCCAAACTTCAAAAGGTGGTCAAACAAATACTTGGCCTAAATTATCTAAGTAGTATTGACGATAAAAACGATTCTTAGTTTCTACATAAGTTTGTTTGGTAACTTTGTAATTAATATTTAATGATATTTGTTTGTTTGTATAAAATACTTCTAATTTCCAATTATATTTTCCTATAATAAATTATAAAACAAAAATATAAATATTACAAACGATAAAATTGATTAAAAATGTAATCAATATTAAGTAAATTAACATGGTAAAATTTTTAGTAGTAACGTTTATTTAAAGATTACGTAGCTTATTCATTTTATCTATTTTAGTTAAATGAACTTGGAAAAATTGTTGATGAAAGTTTTCCATTTTATATTTATTATTCATTTTATATGTATTATTTATATAATATATATATATATATATATTTAAATTTGTGTGTATTTAAATTTTTATATATTTATAATAATCATAGTCCATTTATTACAATAATAATCATAATCCATTTATAATAATATATTTATAAATATATATATGTTCTAAAATATTGTTATATACATAAAAATCGACATAATACATTTATTATATAATTATATTTGTTGAACCTAGGGTTTTTGATGCATATAAGTATTTTTTTTAGAACATTGATACATAACTAATGGAATGCTTAGAGTATCCCCATTTCCTAATAAAATGATCTTGTCAATATGAGTATAAATTATCTTTTTCTCATGTTCCACTAAAGTGGGAACCCTTAAATCTAGGGCCACTCGGCAAAACGTCGCTAAAAAGATTTAATGACATTTCATAAAACGTCGCTAAAAGGATTTATTCATGTTTCATAAAATGTTGCTAAAAGGATTTATTCATGTTTCATAAAATGTTGCTAAAAGGATTTATCCACGTTTTATATAACGTTGCTAAAATTGTTCAGCAACGTTATAAAACATGTCACTAATAAACGTAGCTATAACATTTTCCCTATTAATTCCATCTCATCGCCAATAATTTTCACTGCCTAATGCATTTTCATCATTAAAACATTTAGCCATGAAATGGAAGTGAAAATAAAAATAACTTGTGACGAACTGCTTTATTGTCACCTTTACACTTTGGCTACGGATCATGATTGTACCCAAATAATTTCGGTGACAATTGTGTAATAACGTCGTCTAAAGTGTTTTGCCACCGGATTTTTGCGACGGTCTCAACCACAATTTCTTATCGTCACTAAATACTATTTTTAGCGACAAATGTCTTCGTTGCTAAAACCTTGTTCTGTTGCAGTATGTTCATTTTCTACTTTTTGTTTTATCTTCTTCTCAACTTTAGTCTATCCTTAACTTTGATTGTTCTAACTTAGTTAAACTTAGAATTAACCCTAAATACCTCTTTTATTGTAACTTCTTACTTGTAAGACCATCCTTTGCTCCTAATCTCAAAAAGGACTTATTAGCTCTATTGATGTGATTCGTAACAGAAGTATAAGCTCCTCCAAAGGTTAAACTTTTTCTTCAACCCTTTCAGAAACATCAATAACATTTTTCTAACATTTCTTTTACCTTCTAAATCCTTTCTAAACAATTTCAATTGTTTAAGAGTTTTACAAATAACATGGACGATTAGTATTTTAATGCGACAAGTATTATAACATTCAATCGTGTTAAATCATTCTTTTGATTTTCTCCAATCAAAATAACTATATAATAAAATTTTAGATTATAAATTTATACAAAAGGTAGGGAAATGGAAGTCCTAATTTATAAAATATAAAAAAGATAATATCATAAAAGTTCAACAAAATTATGTATTATATATAACTAGAATTTTTATCTTAAATTTTACTAAAAAGGTTTAGTTTAAATAACATTAGACGAATATATCGATAAATAATTATAAATGAATGTAATATACCTAAGACATTAAAACTTAAAAATATGTAAAGACGAATTGAAATTTGGAATATACTCAAAAAATAGAAAGGAAGTTTCTTACCAGAAAAAAATAACTTAAAATATCATAGAATATAGAAGGCATACTTTTTAAAAATTTCCTGTTTAATAAATAATACCATAAGAAGTTAACAATAAGCATCCATAGTTTGTTAGCTAAATTATAATTGTGCCTTTACAGATATAATTGGTTTAGATTTTAATTGACATTTAAATGTAAGATTTGCTCAGTAAGTATCGTTAGTCTAGCAGGAAAAATTGAAGCTGCTAACATTATGACATTTTGGTGCACGTATTATTTAATAATGGGAACTTATATACAGAAGCAATTCATGCCTCTAGACAATAAAGAAAATTTCTGTAAGAACCTTACATCCATAGTAGATATATACTCTTCTTTGCTTTTCTTTTTTTGTTTTGGGAAAGAATAGTTGATATATGATTTGCATTAGACTAACTCCTGTAACTCAAAAATAGCAATTCAAATACAACCTAAAGACAGTATGCTGGCTAGCTATAAATCATTTTCTCGCTTTGTTTCCCTCCTTATATGGATTTTCCATTTCCTATTCACAATGGAAAAAAGAGAACTTTTGTCCGTACGTTTAAAGAACATACAAACTACTCCATTTTTGATTTAGTTTTCCTATACCAGAATCAAGATTCTGAAAATCAGTCTTCTTTCAAGGATCGTATGCCATTCTCCAACCTTTTGTTTTATTTTAAGTTGAACTAATATCTTATTCAGGTTCTGAAAACAACTAAAAGTATTCATTACTCAATCCTATAATTGATAATCAATTCAAGGAGAAGCAGTTGACTCTGCTGTTAACAATAACAAAATACGAGTTAAATGGAGTTAAGCATATGCTGGAGGTACTTTTAGCCTTGATATCATTATCAAGGAATCAATTGTTATTGGGTTAAGGTCGTAATGAAATGTTCTTTTTTTAGGTATTATCCCCCACAGTTATATTACTAGACCCATCTTTATTCCCAATAATATCCCACCCCACCTAGAGATGCCTATGCTTACGAGTTCCACCCTTCTTTATGAGGAACTTCGAGAATAAAGTATCTGCGCCGCAATTACTAGGTTAAAATTATAATAAGCTTTTGTTCCATTAGTAAAGGTAATGAAGGAAATTAGAAGCCGTCTTTCTTGCATATTCTAAATTTTGGAAACTCTTCACGCTAGCTGTTCGATTTACTCTACAAAATCTTTAAAGAAAATAGAAAGTTCTTTCTATAATTGAACTTTCATGCCATTCAAATGTGGAGCATAAACTGAAACTTCGTCTACAAGCCATGGCAAGTGAATTGGTATATTGTAATATTGTGAATTCTGTTTAAGCTTTGACAATCAATTAACAGATAAAGCATTATTCTCATTACGTCGTGCCTTTTTTCTCCCACAAACTTTTTCACTCATTTTCCTCCAACCAAACGATACTTGAGTTCACCTTTTCCAATATATTCTTCGCGCAAGGTCGAGGGGAATATTAGTGCAAGTTTACGATTAGAGAGACCTAACATTTTGATTATTGAATCGGGTAATTATATATTTAATCATTTTATCACAGTGTATTTCTCAATAAAATTATTCTAGTTTTGGTCTTCTAGTAGCAAAATGAAAATGTGTTATGTCATGTCATTAAAATGCTGATGTGGTTATTCCAAGCAAGATGAGCATAAAACACGCTCCATACGGATCACTTTAGATTTCATTGTGTCTTGGTTTTAGTTTTCCTACAACAACTATGCATATGATGAAGGAATGAAAAGGTAGAATTTCAGAACCTAAACAAACTTGTACCATAAGAATAGATGGGCTAAGTCTAGTAGTGGCTTCTTGCACGAGACAATAGTGAATTTCATGGATTTGTTAATAGTCCAAGCAAAGCAATCTTTCGCTTAATTGGTCAGGGGAGTAAGCTGGCCAGTTCTTGGTTATAATATCGTTTCCTCTTAGAGAATATGGCTAGGTCCAGCTATTATTAAGTATTAGTATTTGACCTTTTACTTCTCTTGGTACAATCGTCTGGTGCCATTCCACATAGAGGTCCTAACCGATAGTAATGATCAAACTAGAAATTTGTTGTTATATCATTAGTAATATGGACAATTAAAGGCTAAATTAATTCCCTAATACTTAGAATCCATTAGAAGGTCCAAAGCTAAATATAGCTAGGGGGAATAATCCGGACGCTTGTTCTTTTCAAGTAGTAACAATGTTTCTACCTCACCAATAAGTTTTCTTTTTTCGTATATAGTTTCCATATCCTTTCACTAGAAGGATTTTGCTCATTTTCCTAACTAACGTGAGTTCTAAACCCCTAAATTTTTAGGTTAGAAAAATTGGTTTGACTTGATGCAAAGAGTTTTGTTTGAGCGGTTAGCACAATTCTATATGAATTCCCTAATCAGCATATCAATGGCCTTTATTACACCTTTAGTGATGGCAATATGAGAGTAATAGTAGTTATATAAATTGCAAAGAATGTCAATGGCCAATTGAAGCTTGCCCCATAAGATAGTTATCTATTATACTAAGCTTGCACTCTCTTTTGAATAGAGCTACTCAGAGGAGAATGATCTTCTACAGTTAGTATTTTAATAGATATTGGAACTCCTAGATACTTAAAAGTAGGATTAACAAGACTACTGATGATAATAGAAGAACCAGTGGAAATGATGAGCAAACTCTTATTAGGATTAGAAGTAAGTCCATAAATAGTTTTAAATGCCTCAAAAGAGTTAATAAGAGTTATGATAGATAATTGATTAACACCACATGATTAACACCACATAACATTAATAAGTCTTCTACAAAAGAAAGCTATGATATTTTGAGCTTGCCGTACCTATATTGATATTTAAATTATGTTTTTTTGTTGATAATAGGTATGATAGCAAGAGATCACCCTATCTAAGACCTTGGGAGGCTTCAAACATCACAGTTGGTTATTTATTAACTATGATATAGCAAGAAGATGAGGTTAAGTAGTTTGAAATTCTTTTCACAAACTTATCAGGATAACTAAAGGTAAGAAAACCTCCTTGAGGAAGTCCCAATTCACTGAGTTAAAAGATATGGTGAAATCAATTTTCAAGACACAACAAGAAATGGTCAGGTAATCATTCAAAGTAAAGGAGTTTGGCTTCTTTGGGACCAAACATAGATTGGTCTTATGCAATTCACTTAGTATCCTCCTAATGTTGAAGAACTCCAAGATTATGTTGATGATCAAAAAGTTAGTTCAATCCTAAATAACCTGAAAGAATATGGCATTAAAGCCATCTAGTTTAGGGGCCTTATTAGGGTGTAGACGATAGTGGTAGATTGCATAATGTTTTAGTGGGTAGTTTAGTATGTATTTAGTGTTAAATTGAATGATTAGTGCATGTTTAGGTTAGGATTGTGTTATTTAGTTAGAAATCTGTGTTTGAGTGTTTTACAGGTTAAAGCATGCTATTGAGCTTAAATTTTGGGTATTTGAGGTGCTTTGATGTGTTTGTTAATGTTTCAGATCAAATATCGAAGAACGGAGATAATTTGGAGGTAACCCGAAGTAAGGCCCACACCCATGATCGTGATAGAAGCATGGAGGGTCTGCCATGATCGAGGCTCCTTCTGCCACGATTGTGACAGAGAGTAAAAGTCTTGGGCCATGATCGTAGAAATATGGGTCACGATTGTGGCCTGTGCAATAGACAACACTAATAGCCTCCTAAACATAATTTATCGAGGGACATTTGGGGCTTTTTAGACCTAGGAAAACCACCCTAGGGTTTACCTAAAATGGAAATATTATATAAAGAAAGAGAAAGAACCCTAATGGGAGCTCCATTCTCTGGCACTTTGAGATAGATCCAAGGAGAGCAGAAGAAGAGAGAAGAAGGAGAAAGGAAGAAGGTCAGGAAGGGTTGTAGTGCTACTATCTTCCTGATTTATTTCGACCCTTCCAAGCGACATTTCATTTCATCTTTATTGTTCTTTCTGTCGAATGTATAACATGTATTTAGGTTTGATGATGTTATAAACTTCTTTAGGGAGTTAGTTTTGAATTAATGTTTATGTGATTTCTTTTAATGTTAATACATTGGGTGTTGTGATTTTTGTGTATTTGTATGCTTCAGTAACAAATAAAGAGAGTGAACCAATAGCAAAACAATTAGATTGGGTAATGAGAGTTAAAAAATCTAATGGATCATGCAAATAAACAAATCGGGAATTTAGATAAAGAGAGATCTTATATGAGGACTCGACTGTCTATTAGAGGGCTTAAGATCTGATTAGATTTGTGGGTTTTTTGTTAATTGAGAGATTGCAAATTCCATAATTCAATTAGGAGTTATGATTTAGGGTTGAGTGATTATAACTCGAGAGAGAGTAATACAACCTTCGAAAGTCTAAGACCAATACTGTATTAAATCAAAAGTAATCATGTTAGCATTTGATGGTAGGATAAATCCCCCTTCTCGTAATCGACTAATCTTCCTTGTGCGATTTCCATTGTTAATTTGGTGGTGCTCAATTTGATTCTTTGTGTGTTAATTTTACATTTTAATTTCAATTAATTATCTTAACTTGTTTATTTTTTTGTGCAGTTTTTATTTTCATTTTAATAATTCTTTAGGCCTTAGATAACTTAGAATTAGGTTAGTTCAATAACTCCTCTAGGGATCAACACCTCACACCCTACACCCACGACCTGTGCGCTTGCAGTATATTGAGGTTTTAAATAGATTAAAACTTGCCTTAATAAGTTTTTGGAGTCCTTGTCGGGGAGTTAGTACGATTAGTTTAGTTTTTGTAGTTTAAGGCGTTCTCATCATTCTTGTGTCCTTGCATCTGCATGAACATAAGAGTCACTCGAAGTTTAGGTTGAATCACTGAACCTTTAGCACTCGACATGACTCGCTTGGAACGAGCCATTTGAAGAGTCAAATGCCAAGAAAAAGAAATTGAAGAACCGATAGCTGAGGAATTTCATCAAGAGTTTCAGTAAGGAGGAACTAATTCTAGTCGAAATAAAAACTAGACTACTACTATAGCAGTGGTGAGTTTAAGCGGATCCTACAAAGAGTGTGTGTAAAGTTGTTGAAATGAAATTAATCGGTGTTTAAGTTAAGGAGTGTTTTGAATATCAGAAATAAGGAAATAAAATGAAATTAAACTAATAAAAAAATTAAAGAAAACATGCAAAAAATGATAAAAGTGGGGAATTTGGTAGGACCCAATTTTTTGATTCAATCTCAGCCTACACCCTAATTAAACATATTTCATTGACTTGTTGTTCTCAACGCTCTCCTAGAAACTATTAATCGTGGGTTAATAATTAACCTGAGTTTTCCCTTAGGTATTGTTTTATCAAGATATGATCGTTGATTAAACCTAACTATCGAATAACCTAGGATACAATCTCTAGATTCAATTAGGCTGTAGCATTATGAATTAGGAAAACCGATTAATCAAGGCAAAAACCACATACGATGCATCCTTTAACCTAGGTCATGTTATCCCTAATTGTAACACCCCACTACTGTGGAGTATATACTTGAACACCCAAACGAGATTCAAGAACATATCTTATGATAATGGCATGTTCGAACAATCACAATCACGTAATGTGGCATAAAAAATAAATCAAAAATATATTAAAGATCATTTCCTTATTCCATTTACAAAACATAATTTACAATGTCGCTTTTCACTTTATAATCCATATATACACTGTATCAAAAGCATCTGAGAGTTTACTGGTCTTTACAACATATTCTACATGGAATGAGAAACTAAACAACAACATTCTATCTAACTCCTTAGTCTCAGCTGACCAGACCTTTGAGCCATTTCTTGAGTCTAAAATGCAAGTACAAGACTTCTTTGAGAATGTCTCAGAAGCTAAGTCTCCTCTCTCGTACCTGAAAATCAACGTTGCAATTTTGATGAGTTTTGTGAACTCAGTGAGCGAACCATCCTCGATGAGCTCACTCTTATCAAACCACGAAGATAATTCACAATTCAATTTACAATAAAATCACATCACAAATACTGAATATCATGTCACATTTCGTTTCAAAACAGTAGATCAATTCACATTTTATACCACAACACATACTCATTTATTTTCCACTATATATCATATAGTTCACTTATTCATTTCTATTCAATCATAAGACATATGTAAGGATGTATATGCAAATGCACATGTGACTCCACTTTCGTTATTATTTTGTTGTGACTTAGCGCCTTTTTAACTATCCCGTATTTATTGTGGATAGTGGGCTTATTGACAACTGTCCCGTATCCGTTGTGAATACCGAGCTCATCTTAATACTGAGCCTGTGGCATTTTATACACATTTTCTGAGCTTTAAACTCTTTTCACTGGCCATTTAGGTCACAACTTTCTTTATCTGATCATGCATTTCAATGTAATCAGATGCATCATTACACATTATATGTAATCAATCACTTTCATTCATCATGTAAGTCACTTTCACATTTTCATCAGACCTAAATCTGGTATTCAACATTTTTGTTGAGTACACTTATTTTTCCAGATTCACATTCAATTAGGAACACTTCCAATGCAATATCAATTATCCAACTCCTCAGACCATCAATGTCCGGAATTATCACATTCATATATATATCAGTTCAATAATTGAAATTTAAGCAAATATAATCAATCATAGTAAGAAACATCTAGGTTACTCACAGTAAGCTCCAGATAACTATTGCCTCGATGAGCCGGCAATGTCTGGATGTTGATGTTCGACTTGAGCATCTAAACCATGCAATACACACACATTTACACATTACTAAATTGCTCAATCATATTAGTACTCAATCA
>JAOTAY010000008.1:32509488-32530159 GCA_025629805.1 Erythroxylum baracoense | reverse complement strand
TTCACTAATTTTGCGAGCTAATGATTATTCACAACCTAATAGACTATGTTCAAAATTAAATAAATTTCAATCCATCTGAGCCATTGACACATTCAAACAATTCACAAAATGCAACCTAACACTATCATACCATATGCAAAATCACATTCAAGGTAAAATGAACAACCCTTCCTACACTTGAACAACACATTGTCCTCAATGTAAGAAGGGTACACAAACACACCAGGGGGAAATAAAACATAATATACGAAAAACATAAGAATATAATACTAACAAAAATGAAAAGAAAAGAGATAGAACATGAAACTGTTTATAGCGATAGAGGTGGTGATGGCAATAGTGTTGAGACCGAATCTGCTTGACATTGAGAGTATTTCCCTATCTTATAAGTGATTCAAGAGAGTAAAAAAATTAGCAATCCAAATCATTCAAAATTATTCAAGAATTTAAAACAAACCTAACTACAACAATTTAAATTTAACTACTAAACATGCTAATTTATGGTCATTAGCTTAACCTTCATCCTTTAAAACTTAGCCAAGATCAATTATAAGCAGCTTGCTTCCACCCTTCTCGCTTAACATCAGTTTTGTAGCTTGTGAGTAAGCTACAAATTACAAAATGATCAGAAAGACAATATTGATAAGGTTGAGAAAATCAATTAATTTCATCAATGTTCTTCTCATTAACAAACTGTCAATAAAATAGGGAATAACGAAACTCCCTAAATCTTCCATTCAATCCAACAGTTTGTCCTATATGAAGGTGAATTGCTCTCCTTCATCCTTAGTCACCTTCTTTTCCTCTACTTCTTCTGCTTCCTAAGCAGAGACTTCTATACTTTCTTCAAACTCGATGTTTGTTGTCATCTGTTCTTCGTCTTCTTGTTCTTCAGAAGATTCGAACACATCAATTATCCTAAATGAGCTACTAACCTTCAGAATCTAAAATACATCGTTCATGTTGAATGTGTCTTCATCAAAATAAATCCAAGGGTAGGGTTCTTTGTATGGACATCTATCCTAGATTTTTCGATGTTCAAAAGTGGTGTATTAAGATCTCGCAGATAGTATGAGGGGTTTCCATCCTTTCCTTCATCCTGTTTCTTGAGTTCTTAGCTTCTATAGGGTCGGGATTAGCTTGATTTCTCACTGGTTCTTTTAGCTCTACCCCATTCCTAAGTGTGATAGCCTGATATGGCCCTATTGAATTTACTTTCATGCTGTGCAGACAATTTTCCACACTTTGCTAACAAAATTCCCTAGAAAATTAGCCTATTCAAACCTCTAGATTAAAAATATAAGATGCATGCCCTTCTGTTACTTATTCAAACTTCTTTTCCAGTCTCTTCAGGTTCTCTTCCATATCCGTGAGCTTATCTATGATTTTGTCCAGCTTGGAATCCCATGAATTGGATTCATCATATTGAAATTCAACTAGGTCTTGATGTCCTAAACGATTCCCTACGTTGTTGGACTAATAGAATTCGGGGTGGCAGGGTTCATATATAGATAATGATTTCCCTAACCAAATTAGGGCTCATTGAATTCTACAAGAGTCCTTTGCTCCCTATAATATACATCCTCCATGATCATTGTTTTTACCTCTTCTTAGCATTTCACTCTTCAGATGCCTCATTCTCATTCTAAGATGTGTTGTTGTGTCTCTACATTAAGTCCCATTTTTTTAAAACACAAAAGATAGTGAAAAATCCTTAGACTAAAGAATTAAACTAATTGTCTCTCTAACAATGACGCCAAAAACTTAATCGCAAGTTTACGTATGCTAAATTTTAATATTTTTAACCTCGATATTTTTACAAGTGCACGGGTCATTCATATAGTATATAACGTATCGATCCTATAAGAAGGGTTAATCTAATCCTAAAATCTAAGCCTAAACCAAATTGTAACAATTCAAAATAAACAAATAATCCAAAAAATTAATCAATCAGACAATCAATTATGAGAATAAAATTCAGAAATATAAATAAAATAGAAATTTCAACAACCCAATCGAAAATCAACTTAGGAACTACCAATTGAGAGAAAGGGGGCTTTATCTGACCTTAATGAAACTCTAATTGATTATGCATTTATCAAATTACTGGGTCTAGACAGTCCTAGAGTGGATTACTCTCTCTCGGGTTATAATCTTTAACCCTAATGTATAATCCCTAATTCAAATTATAGAATTGTGATCTCTCGATTCACAATTGACCTATAACCTAATTAGTTCTGAAATTGTCGAAAAACCTACCAAAAACCTATACACGATCTCACTACTCAAATTTAACGGTTTGATTCAATTCTTTTCTATCAAACTACCTAACTCTCATTAGCCCCATTTGATGATATTCACTCGGTTCACCGTTTGAGTTTGTTACCGAATTATTATTAACAGAAATTAAATGAAAATTAATTCAATAAAACACAATAAATCGAATTTCATTAATATCAAAGACAAAAAATCCCAAAGGTGAGTATAGATAAAAACTCAACATTCAACCCAACCTATTCTCGACAACTATCTCAATTCTATACATTAATAAAATTGAAATAACCAAAATATACGTTGAGAACGGAATAGAGGAGGCAGCGACAGCGAGAAACCTCCTATTTCAGGAAGTACTTCTTGTT
Organism: Erythroxylum baracoense; assembly: GCA_025629805.1. NCBI lineage: Eukaryota > Viridiplantae > Streptophyta > Magnoliopsida > Malpighiales > Erythroxylaceae > Erythroxylum > Erythroxylum baracoense. The sequence continues at coordinate 32,527,520 of JAOTAY010000008.1, read as the reverse complement.
AAGCTTCTTCTCTGTGTCTCTTTTCCTTCGTCTCCTTCCTTAATCTATCAATAAACTCTCTAGGGTTTTGGTTGATGAAAAACGCTCTATCCCAGATTGTCTGATTTGTGATGTATTTATATTTTGGAAGCGCTAAGGTTGATTTAGGGTCAAAATAGTCCAAAACGTCTTGTGAAACTCGAGTTTTGTGTTAGCACAATGCAGGTCACAATTGTGGCCCTGCTTACCACGATTATAGCAAGCGCCTAACTCTTTTTATCATGTTCGTGGCCCAAAGTGTACGATTGTGGCCTGGGTCCTGCCAACTGGTCTCTTTCTGTCACTATCGTGGCCTGTTATGCCAAGACCACGGGCCATGTTTTTGGCCCTAACCTATAAAAAACACTTAAAGATTCATACTTACCCATAAAAAATACTTAAACACATAAACTAACACAATTAAAACATAAATACACACTAAACAATCAATTTAACTTAAAATACTTAACAAATTGAACCCTAAAACATCATACAAATCACAACTATCAATAATGTTGGTAAAGGTAAGGTCAAATGTATTTGGGTAAAGTAGCATGAAAGCCATCAAAGTTAGTGAAACAAAAGTAACACTCAGTATACTATCAAGTGCACAAGTTAACATTTATACAAAACTAGGTACTCTCAGCTATGACGAATGCAATAATTATATTTCACAACTCAATTCAGCTCTCACGTGCAAAATCATAAATCAAAGGACTTTTTAAGGTTATAATGTGGGTAAAGGTAAAGTGAGATGTATTTAGGTAAAGTAGCATGAAAGTTGTCAAAGACAATGAAACAAAAGTAACACCCAGTATATTATCTAGTGCACAAGACAATTTAGTTCTCACACATAAAACACATAAAGCATATACCAATCTGAAGGGATCACTCATACAATTGATGACAATACATTGAAACCATAAAGAGTGAACCTTACAAGCCAACATCTACCTCATATCCAACATACTGAAATAACCCATTCATTATAACTTTAGGAGGATACATTAATCACAAATAACTTTGCAAACTATATGCACCTCCTCCTAGATACTTTTATTTAAACGTAAACATTTTTTCCTCGTCTTTTATTTTCTTTTTCTTTTCTTTTCTTTTTTAGTAAAAATTAAAAGAAACTACATTAACGTAGAAGTTCCAATGATATGTGTTGATGGTAAAACCTATCTACTCGTTTTATGCTCAAAAATCGCAAGTGCAGAGGTCATGACCTGTAGTAAAAAGAGTGAATATCGATCCCACTAGGATCGATGCCTAGACACTGATTAATTTAGGCACAACTTTGTTTAAGAAACTAAATTGTGAATTGCAAATAATCTGAAAAACTAAATTAAAATTAAAAGAGACTAATGTAAACAATGGACAATACCGCAATTGCAGAAAAGCTGAATTCAAAAATCTAAATGTTAGAGATTACTTTTTCCTTATTTTGTCTCCCTCCTATTTTACTGATTAAATTGTGTCTTACTTTAGATTTTTGAATGTACTAATTACCCTCTCTCAAGGTGTAACTATTTTGCCCTAATTGAATTAACAGGAATTGACTGAATGATCTCTCAACCTACCCAATGACTCTACCTATTCAACTAGTTATTATGCTATCCTATGGGTGATCAATTGACTAATTGAGATCTCTCTTCTAATTATTCAATTGACATAATGATTGTTAGCCTATAGGTCGCCAGCTCTCTTTGTACAATCCTACACAAATCTCATCTCACTCACTCTCTCAATTTGATGCAAGATGACAAAGAAGAACAAGAATCATCAAAGACACTTCATTCAATCCAATAAAATATAAGTTTTGACAAAATAATTCAAAAGTAATCCCTATTATGAAATTAGCCTAACATAGTATTCATAACATCATCAATAATCAAATAAACCATTTTTACAAAGAAAGGAGGAAATTAAAGTGACAGAAAATTGAATATAAGACTTCTTCTCTTCTTTTCCAAAATCTAGAATTTTGGTATTGATGTACTATTTTTCCCAATCTTGATGATGACCTTGTCTTTAATCCTTCCTCGATGCTCCAAACATATGTTCTTTACTCAAGAATGGTGTTTCTATAGGTGGGTGTCGTCTCCCTTGAAGATGGAGCCTTAATGATTTTTTATAGTCCAAAAATCTTAGGTTTAATGAAGCCTTACGGATTGCTTCAGATTACAATTCCTACGAACGTGGGAATTGGCATGATTCCTATGAGCATGGGAATTTGTCACAGATGCATCTCTCATTTTCTTCTGTAATTCTCACGTGAAGTGGGAATTTGCATGATTCTCACGAGCGTGGGAATTTGTCACAGATGCACTCCTCATTTCTTCTCCTCTTTAATCTTTAGTTCACCCTCCAAGTTGCTCCTTCCTTCTTCCTACATAAAAATAGTCAATTCTTGCCCTCAATTAACATCAAACACACAAGAACAACAATGAAAATCAAACTTAACGAAAACATATAAATTGAACCCTAAACTAGAACAATAATCAACAATTATGCTAGAAAACACATGCCAATTACCTATAAAAACATATCCTTATGCACACCTATCAATCACCTATCTAATGGTGGCATGTAAAAGTTCCAAGGTCACGTAGTAAGTTAGATTACGCTTGGTGCGAGTTTTGGTAGAGTTTCGGACCTTGTACGAGGCTAAAGCTAGGGTTTTGATTAACTAATGACTTAGTTTATGCTCAAATGAATAGACCATAGCTAATGGACTTGACATGGGGAAGCATTGGATGGACTAATGTGCTATGAAAGACTTTGACCAGTGTGATATGACAGACTTTGACTTGGATGACTCATCATTAATGGATATAGATAAGGAGATCTTGGATGATGTGACAAATAAGATCACTGAGGATAAACATCAGCTCTAAGACATAAAGACCATATGGAGGATCACTTGAAAATAGTGTAGATCTTCGTGGATATGGATATGTCATTCTTAGATAAAAGTAATCTTTTATCTTGTTAGTTGTGATGTAGATAAGTTCAATTGGATAGAGTCCTGATTGGATGGGGATGTCATCTTATTAGTTAGTGTGATATAATATGATAAGGATAAGATGTGATCTTAAATAGTTGAGTTCTATTAGGATTCTAACTTGGCCATCCAGAGGTGCCTATAAATAGCTCATTTAAGCCTTACTCCTCTCAGAGAGTGCATCATAGAAATTGAGAGAGCATCATTTGTATACTTTGAGCGAAGTAATAAAAGTTAATATTTACTATATCTTTTTCATGCTTATCATTGCTATGGATATTTTAGTTCTTTTGTAGTATTCTAGTAATAGTATGAGAGTTAAACACTACAAGGGTCATGAGGCATTCAAAATAGTTAGTCAACGATCACATAAGAAAGTTAAATCTTACTTTAACGGACTTAATTATCCTATAAAGGAGTAGGCGCAACTTGTTGTATAAGTTCAATGTTTAGAAGACCTTTGTAACAACAGGCACCTTGTCCTTGTCAAAATGGACCAAATTAAAGTTCTAACTCATGTCCCGACCATTTACTTATACAAACCACCACCAAATTGGCTTTCACCTAAGCCATTATAAACACTCTTAAAGAATCATTATGCCATGACCCGGTTACATTGTATCTGCTCACAGGTCATTTATGTTGGATTCACATGGCTATCTTGAGCTTGATTGCAATGTAATAGGGATCTAACTCATTAAAGTTGAATCTAAATCTAAGTTCGAAGATTTCGGTAACTTTGAACCATCTGCCAAGTACAAAAACCTAGTCCCAGAGGTGAACTACAAAATGGCGATACATGAATTACCTTTGATGATAGTGCAACTGGACAAGTTCCAATGTGGTGGTGTTACCCTCAATTTTATCATGTCTCATGCAGTGGTTGATGGGCAAATTGCACTCCATTTCATGTCCGAGTGGGCAAGGATTGCCTGTGGGGAGACATCAAAGATGGTGCCATTTCTTGACAGAAAGGTCTTATAAGTTGACAGCTACACCACCATGGTTTTTCTGCATGAAGTTTGAACAACCACTGCTACTCTTTCTTGGTCAAACAGATGAGAAACAGGAGAGGAGGAAGAAGACAAGCTTAGCCATATTGAAAGTAACCAAATCCTATATCTAGAAACTAAGGAATAGGGCTAACAAAACCAAAAGCATCCTCACCAAACGTGGTTTCACAAGGTATAAATAATCATGCAAAAAATTAAAGTGGTCCCATAATTAATAAATTTTATATTTTTAAAATGTAGGCCCCATATTGTCACATCAGCTCTAATGTGACAGAGTAGGACTGTAACGTCGAATTTTCTGAGCTCTTTTATATTGGTTTATACTTGGAGATACTACTGTGTATTGATATGTACATTGTTGTATATGAGTTCAAAAATGCATTTGAACCCTTTTGGTATATATGTCAATGATATATAATGTTATATGCCCCTTACACGAACTTAGAGTTCATCGGTATGCAAAATCTTGGAGATTTCTATCATATAAGTTTCTAAATGTGTAAAATCGAGTCCATTGGATGGATATAGCCATGGTGTGTGTTCTAATGCCTTAGAGATGATTAGACATGATTTATAACTTATTAGACACTTAGAAAGCTTAACTGGAAAGGTTCATGTACATGAGGGCTTAGTTGTAAATTTAGGAAAAGTTTGAAGGGTATATCGATAATTTCACATAAACTAAGGGCAAAAAGGTAGATTCACCATGTTTGGTCAAAGAAGAATCAAAATCTAGACCTTTCTCCTTGTGTGACAGTGCATCCCACCATAAAACATTAAAAACACTTTGTTTTTAATTAAAAGAAAGGAGAAGAGAGGAGAAGAAGAAGAATTTTCGGTCATCATCAAATTTCCACCATTCTTTTGATTTTCTAACCCAAACCAAGGTGTTCTAAGTTAATTTGGCATAAAGGAACTCAAATCTTTCATTAGATTTGACAAAATTCTCAAAGGATTTTAAGATATCACCAAAGGAAAGTTTAGGTAAATTTTGTCTCATTTCTCTCTACATTATGATTTTGAGTTTGGTGTTAAGATATGTTGTTTTGCATGCTTGACTATGCATGAGACATAGTTTAGATGAATGAAATGAGTCTTGGAGAAGCTTCTTTAAGCCAAAACCGAAATGCCCTCTCTTTGGTGAAAGTTGGTAAAGTTTTGAATATCTTTTGAAATTGATGGTTTAAATGAATTCTATGATGTTAATTGTGTATGTATAATGTGAATTGATGATAAAAAATGAGGAAGAAGTACATTAGAAGGAGGCTTTCAATTTTATGCCTTTAGGTGTTTGATAAAATGCCTAAGTGAATTTGACTTAGGATTTAAGGATTTTGATGGTGTGCATTAGAAAGAGGCTTTTATGTTTACTTAGAGTAAACTTGAATTATTGCTTAGATTGATGAGTAGTGGCCTAATGTGCTTGGATAAAAATGTGTTTAATTATGATTTGAAAGGTGTAAGTATTGGATCAAAGGCATTAAATGCCTTGCAAAATGCAAAAGAAAGCTTATGTGAATAATAAGGGAAGTAACCATTTGAGAAGCCTCATGGCTGAATCCTATAGCTTAAAAATTAGTGATATTGTGTTTTATATACTTATGTGATGGTGTATAACTATGAGATATATGTTGAGTAGTAAATACATTGCATTTGTATGTGTAAAGGCTTAGAAGTTGTGTATCAAGGAGCTCGTACTGAGGATTATTAAAGTCAAAAGAGTGTACACCTTCTTGTGAGGTGAGTTGGGGGAAACATATCTCTCAAATGGGATTTGGACATCCCAAGACATACATGATGACTTGTATGTGAATTTTGAACCTAAGTAATGCATAGTAGAATTGATTCTCAAATAGATGCTAGTATAGTTATATATTTAATAAATGACATTTTTTAATAACTCTTTACACTTGGAGTGAAACTAATGTTTTTTCATATTTTGAGGAATAATATTGTTTTCAAGAAACCTACACTTTAAGTGCAAAGGACAATGTTTTATTTTTCTGAAACTACATTTTTAAATAACTTTACACTTAGAGTGCAAAAGATAATTTTCCCTGCATGAATTAACATTTTGAAATTTACATATGCATAACCGAGTTACGTATGTTGTATGTATGTGTTCTCTTTTGGCTTAAAGCCATGGCAAGGTTCCATGTTATCAGTTAGACCAATAAATAAAGGCATGATACCTTACTTAATTTTTTTACTTAAAATTTGTACATGATTTTTCTGTCATTGGTGAGGAAACGATTGGCCAATCGTGTGCTGGGTACAACAGATTAAGCGACCCCCGTACCCTTGATTCTGGTACATAAAAGTTGAGTCCTTGTAATGATACCATTTTACAGGACTCGCAGTTGATTACACACCTAGAGGTCTGGTCACCGACGAGGTCATCACCTAGGGTCATGACTCTCTTGTCGACCATAGTTTGGACTCACCATAGATGAAAGTCAAGCCAACACTGGGATTTAGTGGGTGGCACACTAATTTGGCCAACTAGTGGTGACACATATAATTGTTTTTGCTTATTATGAGATTTGGCTTCCTGACGAGATTTGATTTTTACATGTGATGCTTTTCTGCTCATGTGTACTGAAACTGAAACCTATGTTCACTGAATGAGTGATTAATAGGCTAGGCCTATGTGGTTCCTAACCAATATGGCATAAGTCATAAACTAGGTCTATGTGTTTCTATGTCATGCATATTCACTTCGTAGATTGTTATGTGCATGTTAGATGTGTAAAATTGTCCTTAGGGTATTTAGACTATTTTGGTGTGTACTAGGTTTTGTTTACGATATATGTCTTTTTCCTGCTCACTGAGTACATAGTGTGCTCACTCCCTCTCCACTTTCCAACCATGCAGGTTAATTTGGTGAGTTTGAAGTTTTGAGTGGATCGTACAGTCTTTTCACATTTTCGGGGTATTACCGCACATAGGTAGTCTCTGTTTTGTACCTTTGTTATATAGTGGCTCATTATTATGTTGATATGCTTTAAAATTTTGTAAATTAACTCTTGAATGTCTTATGGTTTGTAAATAACCATATGTGTTAACCTTTTGCATTATCCAAATGTTTTTAAAGATATTCAGTTAGCCTTGTATAGTCGAGTTAAGGGTACCGTGAGTATCCTTAGCCCAGGTATGTTGCAATTGTTATATGTTGGATGAAGTTTCAAGTCGTGACAAGGACTCGCAGAAGGAATAAAGTAATATTAAAAATGTCAACTTAATAGAAAACTGACGGTGTCATATAATTGTCAGCTTTTCCATTATTTTAAGGTTATATTTAAACATTTTCAAAATGTTAGGGTTTTATTTGTAAACTCGGAAACCTTGGGTTTAAACTTATCGACTTGTGAAAACATTAAGGTCAAAAGTGACCATTTTTCCATATAGAATATGATATTAGTGTTTACTTTATTTGAGTTCAATCATATTAGTTCTCCATCATTAGTAATTGATTTTCTAATGAAATGTGATAAATATTTTTAATAGTATCATTCCACTTTGGCAAAATATTTTTTAAATCAATACTAATTAAAAAATAAAATATTTTCTCGAATTAGTTTATGGTTTAAATCCTTTTGATAACCTAACTACTTCTATATAGTTAATGTTATAATCAATTGCTACTAATTGAGTTATCCTTAACTAGTATAGTTCATAAATATTATCAAAATATAGTAATCGCTAATGAGATACTTTGGAGATCTCAAGTTAAAGAATCAATTATACAATTATCACAATGATATTTTCACAAATACATAAGTAATGTTTCATATGAAATTTTCTTGTTGACTCAATTTAGTAAAACTTGTTCTATATCAAGCAACCATATGTTCGATTAAGTATCTTCATATTTTAGTCTATAAAATTGATTACTTCTTTTATAAGTACAAAACATAATATCGAGTAATATTTTTTCTTTATTAATATCTAGTCTCAATAAAGTAACAACCAAGAATAATTTAGAGATAAGTCTTGAATGCAATATCAATCTTACAATTATGCATAAGTTAATAAATATTTTTTAATTAATTATATCACAAATATGAAACCAATTGATTGGTTATAGGATATAAATTAATAATCTTGTGTAGGCTATGGATTGTGGTGTTATAATGTTTTTAACCTATAAGACTATAATTGTTCATGCCAAGTTGGTGTCTCAACTCTTTAGTAAAGTCATAGTAATATTTTTGCCTTCCATTGTAAAAGTTGGCCACTATAGCGAAAGCTTTCATCTAAATAGGACATCCTTAATAGAGATTAATCCTTATTGAAATGGTTAAATTATTTGATTGCTCCAAAAGAATTTGTAAGGATTGAAGTTATATATTCACGTTTCATGAAATTTTCATATTTTTGGATGATAGTAATATTTTAAAAATTAGACCGGACAAACCGGTAAGAAGAGGTTTAGAATTTAAAGTTTCAACTGGTATTAAATCTTTATAAAAACCAATATATAGTAAATAAGAAGTAAAAGTTATAAAAATAAACCAAAAATAGTATAAAAATAAATATTTTAATGAAGTATAAAACTAATGTCTATTAATATATAATAATAATTTTAATTTAACTAGAATTGAATTTACAATAAAAGCTAAAAGAATAATAATTATTAAAATTATGTTTCTTAAAGAAATTACACACAAAATAGTTAAGCATCACTCTTATGCATTAAAAAATGAAGTTAATATCGAGGAAGAAGTCACGAGGTTATCTAAAATTATATATGACACATATGTGATACACCCGTAATTATATTAAAATTGATTGAACCTTCCTCCTCCCTCCTACTCAATGTAATTAGTATTATTCATTATTTCAAAATATTAGTTCTCTCTTTCATAATATTTCTTCATTGTTCAACAACCATTTTTCTCTCTTTTATAATGTTTTCTTAATCTTTCTCATCATTTACCAAGTATTGGAGTAACAATTTCCTTAATAGCTCTAACATTGAAATTGAGGTTTTGTTCTTGTTTATTTTATTTACAATTGAAGACTTTATCAATCAAACGTTGGAATTAAGTTAATTTCGTTTAACCCAAATAATTCTAAAAATAGAAAGATTTGTTTAATTTAAAGTAGGGGACTATGAATTTATATTTCCTTTAAGCTTCGGGGGTTTAAAGCAATTATATCAAAAAATTAAAAAACAAGGTCATAGTATTATTAGTAAGAAAAACATATGAAGATGCTCTCTTTATTACTAACAACAAAAAATTTTAGAAGCCCAAAAAAATCTTTAACTTATTTCCTACCCTTTAATACTAGAAGTAGAAGTTGTTCACTTCTTAATATTAAATTTTATTTCTCAATCGTATCTAAGTTGGTAGGATTTTTCTCATATGGAATAAACCAATCAAAGAAATGAATCAGGAAAGCAACTACTAAAGAAATTTTCTTTACAATCATAAACAAATTATGGCAGATTCTCCTTCTAAAGTCAAACAGTATATCCTTGAAGTCATTCCCTTTAAAATCTAACTTAAAGAAGAGGAATCCCTCTTAATCAAAGATTATTGTTTCTTTCCAAATTTGGGGTATCTTTTAATAGCCTAGAAATTTACTAACACTTATGAGCTCTTTGAAATGGCATAGTTCGTTACTTGGCAAGAGTCAATGGTTTTGTGAGGAAAAAGAAACGGTTCTGGTAGGTGAAGCCTTAATGTTTCTTTCAATCACACTTTTGAGGTATGTAGATTGTTGTAGATATGAACTAGACAAGGAATCATCTTTCACTGTTAGAGCAATTTCCTCTTAAGACTTCTTTATGATTTATATTTTATTATCAGTTTTGCCATCAACTGTAGCACTTGAGAGTTCATGGAGAGATAACTATTAAACCCTAGTTAATAATCATTAAATGGTATTCTCCACTAATATTATTCCTATTCTTTATAAATATATATACAACGAGAGAAAAGAAAGAGATCAAACCAGAAGAAGCATATTGATCTACTCATTACTTAAACCATTGCTAATGAGAGTATCAAGAAAATTAGGCAAATATTAAAATGACAATTTAAATAATAATTTACACAAGAGAAACAAATTGTCTACTATATTTGAATAGGTAATTGTAGATAAATGGAAGTTCCAAAACTATAGTACAATTGAGATATAAAGCATAAGTGAATATGGTACAAAAAGCACAAAGAAAAAACATAGTTTTTCTCATCAACCATAATATGCATTATAAATTATTATCAGTTTTGCCATCAACTGTAGCACTTGAGAGTTCATGGAGAGATAACTATTAATTGTTAAAAATCATTAAATGGTATTCTCCACTAATATTATTCCTATTCTTTATGAATATATATACAACGAGAGAAAATTGCTAAGAGGAAATTGCTCTAACAGTGAAAGATGAGACCTTGTCTAACTCATATCTACAACAATTTACATACCTCAAAAGTATGATTAAAAGAAACATGAAAACAAGACCAACCCATATGTGTGTGTATGTGTGTATATATATACATATAAAAGCTACAAAAAGGGATTCACCAGAGTACTTGTATAAGTTAAGGTTATAGAGATTTTTTTCATATGCATTACATGTAAAAGAACTAAAATAGTACAAAGAGTAAAAGAAAAATTAGGCAAAACCTAAAAAAATAGTAAGAACTTCTTTTAACTTCAGATAGCTCAGTTTAATTCTCCTTTTACGATTTTAAATCACTTATGCTTATATATATATATATATATATATGTATGTATGTATGTATATATAAGAGAAGGAAAGCTACAAAAAGGGATTCACCAGAGTACTTACATGAGTTAAGGTTATAGAGATTTTTTTTCATATGAATTACATGTAAAAGAACTAAAATAGTACAAAGCGTAAAAGAAAAATTAGGCAATCCCTAAAAAAATACTAAGAATTTCTTTTAACTTCAAATAGCTCAGTTCAATTCTCCTTTTATGATTTTAAATCAATTATGCTTATCAAAACAATAAGAGTTTAAAATATAACTGAAAACTTTGAAGAAAACAAATTGAAATAGGAAAATGAAGAGGTTGAAGTATGAATAAAATTGAAAATCTTGAAGAAAACTAATTGAGATTGAGCTTTGAAAAGGTTGAAGTATGTGAACACAGCAAAATCAAAAGAGAAACTCCACTTTATAAATCTTTAATATTAAACCGCTACTTACAGTTTAGTAAAAAATGGTCAATTTTCACTTAACTAGTTGGTTTTTATATGTAAAAAATCATAAAAGTAAACTAAACTATAAAATTGTCTGGTTTTTAATTATGTCGATTAAACCGAAAGGTCTAGTTTAGTTTTGAAATCGTTGGATGCTAGAGCTTATTAGGTCTTAAGACTTCAGGCCATACAATAAGGATTTAGATTGAGTGCACATTTAATTTTAAGTTATTTTGTAAAATTCACTAAATAATATATTTAAAATATATCATTTACAGATTATTAGATTGGTAAATATTATTATTAAATGGTATGTCTTAAAAGAGTTCTTGTACTAGGCCTTATGGTAAGTTGGTAATGACTTATGCAAGTGATTAATTTATGAACTTAAATTTGAACTCAGCTAAATCTAGTTTACTTTGTTAATTTTAAGTTAATTCTTATTAGTTTTAGAATAAGTTATCATAATTAATCAGAATTAAAAAATTTGTCAAACTCAACATTTAATTTGAATTCAATTAAATCAAACTTGATTTGTTAAATTTACCAACTAGACTAATTTTCCATCCCAGCATAAAATTCATATTTTGTATTCAATAAAGAAAAGATCTCTATGACAAGGTTTTTTACTCTCTAAAAATAGTTTATGGCTGCATATTTCAATTCACTTGCCTAATACATGATAGAAAGAAACTTGTGGTCTGTCGAGAAGCTCCTAGTGTTTAAACACAGAATCCTTGCCAAATTTTGAGACTCTAACTAAAAAAATGAAACATTGTTATTCAAAAAGAAGTATCTATCCCTTTCACAAATAAATTGGTGATAAAAGTTAGAGCCTAGCTTTCCATTTGATATGGAACTACAGCTTCATAAGGTGTCCACCAGTGCAAGATAAAACAATATTAAATTCAGCTAATAGTTATAAGTTGGCTAAGTTCCAAGAGTTTAACATTCCAGCATATGATGTCAATAATTCAAGTTGATGTCATTTTGAACTATGCTACTGAAACCAAAACTACAAACGCATTTAAGAATCATCCAATTCCATGTCAACTGATAATGGATAAGCATATATAATAAGTTAATAATATGTAACTTTATAATGATAAACATCATAGCTATTAAAAATTCATATCTAAGATATGATTTTCTAGAAATATTAAACTAAAAAATTTGTAAGTAATGTTTATTCTTGATCAATAATACGAGTATATTTTGATCTTATCACATTATCTGTAAATAAAATTTCTTACATTAGTATCAAAGTAGCTTTTATTTATATTCTTATAATTACAAATTTTATCAATTGATTTGAAGATGAGTTCTTTTATTACCTGGTAATTCAAATTCTTAGCTTTTAATGCAAAAATGATTACAAGAAAAACTCTAATAGTTTTATCTATATTCTTATCCATAAATAACCTTTAACTCCTATATTAGACATTTATAATTATGATATTAGACTAAATCTATCTAGTAATTACTAATGTCATCATTAGGGCTTAAACCAAATTGCACAAAGCCTCTACATCATTATTTTGCATTTAATCAATGTGATGAATATATTTTCTACTCAGTTTTGAGCTACCTCTGAATACCAACATCTTAAATGGCCTCCTATCTGAGTTAGGAGTTAAAAAATCTATCAATTTATATTGATACCCTTTCTTTTTTTTAAAAGACATGTTTTCAACATGTTAAATCAATGGTATGAGTTTCATAATGTACCAGTTAGAAAATGGTACAAAATTTGGACATTTTATATCAACCGTTAGTATTAGCCAGTTCCAGACTTTTTGTCTACTGACCAAGCCATATACTAGCTGGTACTATGAAGTATAAAAACTTTAGGGACTAATTTGTAAAAAAAAACCTAACAAAATAAACCCACCTATACAGACCACTCTCATTTTTGCTCTATCTTTCTCCTCTCTACTAGCTTCATTATTTATACAAACAATTGTCGCGGGTCACCCACTGCCCTTACGAATCATGCCATCATTTACTGCCACTACCATTGAATTATGCTCCATCGTAGGACCGCCTACCCAATACCGCATGCTGCAAGCCTCCACCTTTAGTCGGACCGCCTACCCAATATCGCATGCTACAAGCCTCCAACTTTGGTCGGACCGCCTACCTAAGCATGCTCTTTCCACCTATCCACTGTCGTAGTTGTCTTCACTGTCATAACTATTTTCTTCAATCCACCATCACCATTCGTCGTTGCTCACTTGGACATATTACAAAAATTAGGATTTTCAGGTTTAGATCCAAAGTTGACCTGACATAACCCAATCGTAACATAATTGCAATTTCTAATTTTTTGTGTTTTAAGTTACTTCTTTATGCTCTTAATTGCAATTGCATTATGTTTTGGTTGGGTAATGTGTGTTTTGTGAAAGGTTTATAAAATATGCATCGGGCAATTTGGGTTTGAAAGTTGGAATTGTTTGCGTGAGTTGATTCAATTTCAATAACATTTAGGCATTATGAATTTATGAAGAATGAGATCAAAATAATATTATGTATGAATTATGAATGAATATTTAAGTGTTTTGATTTGTAAATTATGTATCATTCAAGAATATGTCATATTATTTGTTATTTTAAATTTTAATAATCATAAAAATGATATCAAAATTAATTCATTAAGTTGTTAATTTGTTAACTAATTTATATGAAACATACAATTTACTAATTGTTGTTTGTATATGAAAAGTATTTAACATATGGTTAGTCATTTAAATATAAGATTTAATAAACAATTAGATCATTTAATATACGTAATTAAGTTAAGAAAATTAAATGTTAGCATTTTTATATTGTTTATTGTTATCATTAGGAAATAAAATTACAAAAATTAATCTTACCTTATGAGTAGAAAAAACATAGTCATCATCTTATCTTATGGGTAGTTAAATACATTGTAGGAAATAGTATGTGAATTTATTAATTTAATTTTGACACATATCTTCATTTATTTTTACAGATAAATAAAAAGAAGTTCAAATACTCCTAATAATTCAACCATTTCAGGAAGATTCAATGATCTAGCTTGGGATAATGCTAGATTGGTTCCCAAAATGAAGAATCATAACATTTTTTTGTTTTTTAATAAGCATTTGAAAGGTGGATGAATCACCAAATTAAAGAAGCATTTAGCTGGATTGAAAGATATTGTGAAGCCATGTAAAGAAAGTGAGTCATAATGTGAAATGGTAAATGAAAACTTGTCTTGAATAGTATCAGCATGAGAAGGATAAAAGGCAAATTTTGAATTACAAAATTGGAAGTAAAAGTTATTTTGTTGGTGTTTAGGATGATAATAGGAATATTGAAGGTGGTAGGTACCCAATAAGAAAGGAATGTTGCACTTGATGTTAGAAAAAAAGAAGACAAGTGTTTAATTTTTTTACACCATAAACAATTCCTAGAGCTCAACCTTCAATCCGTAGTGTCATACAATCTAGAGATGCAGCTTATAATGCAGATATGGCAATGGCTAGATGGTGGTATGATTCAAGCATAGCATTCAATACTCCCCGGTCTTATTATTATCAACCTATGATAGATACTATTGCCTCTTACAATCCAGGATAAAAAGCTTCTTCAATTGATAAATATAGATGTAAAATTATGAGTCGATCCATTTATGAATTAAAAAGTTATTTGGATAAAGAAGAATGATTTGGGCTACTTTTGGTTGTTCGATTATGTGTGATCATTGGACAAATAGATGACATGAGCCTATTATTATTATTTTGGTTTATTCTACAGAAAGGATTATTTTTTTAAGTTTATTACTGTATCTGACCTTGTTTGGAATATCGATACTCTATCTAAAATACTTGATGAAGTTAGGAATGAAGTTAAGCTAAAAAATATTGTTTAGTTCATTACTGATAATGAATTTATTTATAAAGCAGTTGGAAGAAGATTACAAAGTAAGTATAATTATTTTTATTAGACTCCTTGTGTTACAAATTGCATTTACTTGATGTTGGAAAATATAGGAGATGCTAGGTATTTTCTCATTATTGATGAGACTATGTAGAAAGCAAAAAAGGTGATCAAGTTAATCTACAATGATACATGGGTCTTGAATTTTATAAGAAAGGATTTCATTAATGGTATGAATTTGTGATGTCCTACTATTACAAGATTTGCAACAAATTTCCTATCACTTCAGTGTTTTATTATGATGAAGAAAGAGTTTAGACAAATGTTTACAAGTAATAAGTGGGTTACATCTCAGCATGCTAGGTCTAATGTTGGATTGGAGGTTTCTAAAATTATACTTAAAGATAATAAATTTTGTTCCCATTCTCAATTTGTTGTCCGAGTTTGTGAACTTTTAATAAGGGTAATTTGTTTGGATGATAGTGTTGAGAAGGGAAAAAGAGGTTATTTTTATGATGCCATAGAGAGGGAGAAGGAAGTAATAAAATACAATCTAAAAAAATAGGCCTTCTTTGTACACACCTTATCATGCAGTCATCAATGAGAGATAGGAAAGACAACTTTACTCTCTATTATTTGCAATTAGGGCATCTTTGAATCCTAGTGTCTATTTGAGACTAAATTTTACAAAGAAAGCTAAAGTTAATAGGAGAATGTTATTAACTATTACAATAGTTGTTAACCTTGAGATGATGTAAGATCTCCTAAGCTCATAAATGGAGATTTATAAAATGGTGATTTTAGGATGCTAATTGCTATTCGTTAAAAAAACAAAATTTTGGGTTGCTAATTGTTATTCGTCAAAAAGACAAACTTGATCCAGGTATATATTTTTTTCAATTTTTTAACTTGTTGAAAATTAATCATCATTTTTTTTTGTTTATAATGTTACTTTTGTTATCTTATAATTGCTTGGTGGACTAATTTGGAAGTGGTGTTTTAGAATTGCAAAAGTTTGCAAATTCGAATTCTAAGTCAATGTGTGGATGCAACAAGGTGTGAAGGGAATTAAAGCACTTTTGAATTCATTCATTCCAAGAAAATGAATAAATTGGAGCACAAAAGTTGAATGACTTGATCTTTGTTTAATACAATTTAAAGCTTCGAGAAAGGTATGTTATTATCATTACTAAGTTAGATATAATTTCTTATAATTTTTTAATAATTTAATTTTATTGTTTACTATGAGTCTTAAAAGAACAAATAGTTTAGTAGATCCAATTTGCCTTGATCATATCGATCTTTTGGTGGATTGAGTTTTTGAGTAACCGAGTTTGATAGATAAGAGTGACTTGGAAGATATTCTTATATGAGAAAGTATTAACATGTCATTTTGTATAATGAATTTGAATATTGGTGATGATAAGGCTCCTCTAAATTATAAGGACTTTTTACTAAATGAGAATTGAGGTCAATGCAATTTGAGTAGCTATTCGATTGAATGAAGTTCCAAGTTTTTGTTTCTCCTCTTCTTTTAATTTCACTTATATTTGATGTATATGTTAAATTCTAGATATGTAATATAATTGTAAATATTTTTACTTCAGGTTTCACTTTTAGTTGGTTCTTTTGCATAAATTCTTATTATAAATTGTAATTATTCGAGAGTCATGGATATTTATTATTCTTTTTATTTGATATCTTGATATAATTATTATTTATTATATGATAAACTTGTAATATTTTACATACTTTATACTGTTCTTAATTTTATATTTGTATGATGACTAATTGATCTTCTTTATATTAATTGTGGTTACTATTTGTGAAATATGTTTAAAATAATACTAATAAAAATAAATAAATTGTTGTTATTTTAAATTGCTATTATTATGATTTTCAGAGACTGAGTTAATGTAAAATTGTAAATTATACAGTATAATATATTGAAAGACAATTTTGCAATTTAAAAAAAAACAGGCACTATTTTATAAATTTAAAAAATTACTCAAAACAATACTGCTATGTGCTTAATTAGTTATGAATTTATTTTATAACATTTAGTGATTATTGCTATGATATTACTTAAAATACTCATTTTAACTCATATATGATTTTAGGCACAATTTGGAAGCAAAGAAATTAAAGTGAGTCGAAAGCACTACATTTAGGTTGTTTTCTAAAGAATCAAAATCCTTTGTCATCATGGAGCAAGAATGATAGATATTGGCGCAAGTAATTAATGCCAAGAAAAAGGGACATATATTGAAAATACAAAGAAAATTAAAGATGAAGCACGCAGCAAATGGCAACGCAAGGTGAAGCAAAAGGCAAGAAAAAAAGAAAAAGCAAGATGAAGAAGCGCAGCAAATGGTGAGGAGACAAAACGTAAAGTATGCAGCAATCCATAAGCTAAACGACAACGTGAATTAAATACAAGCAACATGCATTTCATGCAAGCAAAACAACATGGAAAAGGAGCAGAAGCATGAATAAAATGACGCAGAAGCTAAGTGAGGAAAACAGCCAAAATGCACAACACTATATGGACCAAAACACAATGTAGAAATAAGGAGCAGGAAACGACGATGCACAGTCAAGGAAAGAGCAGAAAACACAGCATAGTAACATTAGCCAGCACAAAACACAGAGTAGCGACAGAAATAGGCAGGAGGCATGAATAAAACATGTACTATAGATGGACCAAGAAATAAATCAATAAATAGAGAATAGTAGTGAGAAGAAAGGAGGGAGGCATAGTAGAGAAGAGACCTTCCGTCGGACCCCATTTCCGGAGCCCGGCAATCGCATTCGGATAACACACATTTATCAACTATAAACTCCCCTTTCTAAGCTCAGCTCCGCTCTTCGAATAGTCGACTAATATGATGATAGTCGACTAGTCCATTTATCC